>QPHH01000029.1:0-342013 GCA_003574815.1 Aspergillus spinulosporus | reverse complement strand
TGGGTTATCTGGGTTGGGTTAAGATTATTTGCTTAACCCATGGGCGGTTTACTGTCTAGGTAACCCACCCCAAAACCCGCGCGGGCGGATCAGTTAGCCCTGAAAACCCGCCCCAACCCGTGGTTTAACAAGTCTATGCAAAATATTTCTTGGCCATGGTATAAAACTATTACCAAGCAGTTCCAATGGCTTTGTTTTACTGGCTATTGGTAGAAAAACTTGGCTGTATTTATAACAGATATATAAGCACATCCTTGAACAAGATTTATAATATCTATTTAAAGGGGTATAGGATAAGCATCTGGTTCAGCTTTTTTATTAGCTGCTTGCAGGTTAACAACCACATGTCCTTTCTATTTCTTGTTGCCATCCTTATCTGTAACAGTTTGCCACACAACAAATACTGGAAAACCAGTAGGGGTATGCCCAATGCATTTTTCCAGCTTCCCTTGGCGTACCAGCGGGTTAAGCGTTTCATTAATCACCTTCCGATTGGCCGGGGACACTCGGTAAACACGGGGTTTCGGTGATCGGCGCTGCCATCCTTCCTTCATCGGGATCGGCATCCATCTCTCTTCGGGTAAATTAACCACTCCGACATTAATTTTCACTTATAGTGGAGAACCGGGCACATAACTATTGGGAAAATATACCGCTAAGCCAAAAAGGCGTCATGACTTCCAGATTAGTCTTAGACAGTCATATTTTCAAGTCGACAAAAATCTATTACTGACAAGTGGTATTATATTTTAGCTAACTCTAAGTTGGCCATACCCCTTTGGGCTAGCTCATCTAAAAGAGGAATAGCCGACTTAGAGTTATCTTTCGACATTTACCACGTTATATGTGGTCTCGTCCAAGCACTACTTGGCGGAGCTGAAAGACGCGTCACACCAGCCCCTGATTCAAATTCTGTTCAGCTACACCGCATCTCATGGCTTCTTGAACAATATAAACAGCCATAGAGAACCGACCTATTATACTGCTCATTGAAGTTGAGAAATTGGGATGCAAAATGTCCTCGAGTGCATACAGCAAACGGTTTGAGATTCCCTGGACCGCCAGCGAGAAACAGCGGCTGTGGAAACTGAAGACAGCTGGCGAAACAAAAGGCTTAAGTTGGAATGCGCTCCACAAGGTACAAAGTCTCCCATATCACTTAGATTCATGTCTTCAGCGCAATTGAAGCTATTAGCGCGGTCCTGACGCATCAAGTAGTTGAAACATTTCCCTGACCGAAGCAATTCGGCCGTGCAGGTGCAGTGGTCACGATTGAGAGCAGAGCGCGGATTACCCAGGAAGAGACGCGCTCGTGGGAATCTGGATGGTGCTGTCCCCAAGAAACGATGTGCGGCCCGTTTGGAAGATGTCACAGAATCTGCTAAATTTCCTAGGACACTGGAAATTTCCGATGATAGCGGAGTAACGGGCAACGGCACCGATATCCCTAGTGACGGTGAGTACACCGAGAATGAGGGGGCTACGCCTGATGGTAGTGCAAGATATCAGGTTTAATTTGCCGTATCCTACTTTGGTTTTTCTCCGCTGATGATTCCTAGAATCATTTTCAAGCGCCAGACCAGATACAGAGACCATCAAGCCCTGGTGCAGATCTCCAGCATGCAGCAGCTGTTCATCCTACACTGTCTTCAGCAACAATATCTGGTTCTGCGCCTACAACTTCCGAGCAACCGTCTAGCCTCTCATTTACACCTCTGAATTTCGCTCCCATAGTCCAAGAGACGATTATGCAAAATAGTCAGTCCACACTCTCACAAGTCCCGGAAATGGGTCAAAGCCAAACCCCAGGCTTCTCAGACTCGGATGAGCGTAATCTGCTGGACTGCTCGGGGATCAGCTCCCGAGAAAATTCACATTCCCAGCGGACGGGCCGACCCGGGGTGTCGACCCACCTTGGCCCACCATCGGCTACGGGTCCCACCGCTGTCGAACAGGCACAGCTACCGCACCCCCTAGGTTTCTCACAAAGGGAAGAGCAACTGGCGGCACAAGCTGATCATTCGCCTCCAACACCCGAACCTTGTTCTAAGAGTCCAAGGCTAGAAAAAGCTTCCGAAGAACTGGTCAGGCATGTAAGGACTTTCGCCGAGGACGTTGAACACCGGATCAATGACCTGATCTCTGATTGGAGCTTTAAGCAGAAAGAACTTTCTCTTCACATAAGGAAGTAATTCTCGAGCGTGATGAGCTGAGGGGAAAGCTTATTGTTGAGATTAAAGAGAATGAAGGATATAAAGGAGATTGAAGTCCTAAAGGCAGAGCTGAATTTGATGAAAGAGGAGATGCGGAGGGTTGAGGAAGACAAGAAAAAAATTACTGGTGTTTATAAAACCCTCGAAGAGCTGGTAGGGTTTGCAAAGGATTAGGAATCCGTCATCCTCCGGTAGATATTTATTATTAGCTGTCCTTTAGAGCTTGACGGCTATCGATTTAGTCCAGAGTTATGTGGGTGATTGCAATGCAAACACTCCATAAGCCAGGCCTTGTGGTAGATAAATTGTAGGGTAGGAGGATATTATGAGAGGGGTGTAATTGTATAATATAGCAATAGCGAAAACTTGATGCGGACACTCTCAATATATCCAGTTTCCATTCTGTGAGATGCAGAGAACCATATATCTTGCTTTATCCATTTTTTTGCTCTATTCATCGGGCCTTTTATCCGACTATTCCCAGTATATGTAGCTGGCCTCGGCTCGTCATGGTTGCAATCCATTCAGAAAACCCTGTCGAACTGCACGTCCCCTCTGCTCATAACACTTATCCCCAGGTCCGCAAGAGCCAAGGAAAGAACGAAGAAACAGGACTCCTCCTGTTACCATTCGCGCTCTCTCATTTTTTTAGTCGATCATGTGTCAACACATGCTTTGCAAGGTTGTCACTCCTGTTGCAGGTCTTTTTACAGCCAGCCACTGGGCACTTATAAAACCCAGGATTGACATGCTTTGTTGAGACATGTCTTCTTCTGTCACCGTTCCTCCTGAAACAATCATCATACCTCCTACATCCTCTCCACTCGCAGTTTGATGAATCTGAACCGGAGACCCTGCAAGAATCGCTGCGTTAGCCTCAGTAACACAATATGGCTCTCATCGGAAAGGGCGTGCCTTCTGGATAGGTGCTGATCATTGACATGGGTAGCAAGGGCTTTGCTGGACTCGAATCTTGTTTTCTCATCGCAACCATTCCATTCACATACGCGTGAACTGTTATCGAGTGCACTAAATATCAGAACGGTTAGATCTGATCCGGCTTCGCCAGCGTAGTCGGATATGCTAGACTTACTCTGCCATGGAACTTTTATGGTCGACCGCATAACCCTGCACGTAAGTTGAATCTCCATTACTCGGAAGCAAAGCTGTACAGCTACAAGTAGATGTACATGCCGTCTGATAGTAGGTCGGCCCGGCTACCGACCCATCGATAATCACCTGGTTCCATAACGTGGGGTGTATGTGTGTGGTAGTGCTCTCGGTACTTGAGTAACGAGCGGCTTGCGTAAATAGAGGTGAACGGTCTTGTAGAGGGTTGACTCTGGCTCTATTATTCTCAGATGCGAGGAAGATACATCGGTCGCACGGTAAGGGAGAAAGGGAATAACAGTGGCAAAAGCCGAGCGACATCCTGGAATCAAGGTCTTCTGACGGTAATGAATGGAACCTGATAGAGGATATGATTGAAAGTGCTGACTGCAGGATTGTGAACGACTGAGGGGACGTTCGGGTTATATACCAGCTTGAGGCGCATCAGTGCGATGGACGGGGCTGCACTTCAGGCGCGAGCGGAGGTGAGCTAGTGCCCAGCCTTACGCCGAATCATTTCCGTTGTTTACCTTGTTGAAGACGTTTTTCAACGGGGATTGCCAGTGCCAAAAAGTAGGAAAGGCGCGTTTCATTGGAAACGGACTTTCCCAATATCCTCGTGCTGGGAATCGGGCTGGCCTACCCAGCCAGTTTTCCTAAGGTGTAGAAGGCAGAAACTTTGAAAGCCGGCTAGACACATCGATTCCAGCTTGCTCTAAAGCTGTTGCAACAAGGAATAGGTTTGACCATTGGGGGGCGGCGAGTGATCAAACCCGCTGACGGAACGCCTCTGCCGCGGCTGCGATTCGATTTTTCCGCCGGCAAGACCCAAGGGTCAAGCCTTATGATGTGGCCTCCACGGAGCGAACCGCACCTGGACAGCATATTATATTGCGGCTCGCCTTGAAAGCTCATTATCCGCTCCGTGGCGCGAAGGACCTGTGGGGGGCCACTGCAGCAATGTGGTGATCTCGGCAAACCTCTGAGCTAGAAATGCGTTGCCGTCCGTAACTGTAAAAATAAAATTATGAAATTAAAATTGGTTCAACAACAAGGAAAGATTATTATTATATCTAGATAAAACTAAATTCGTCTACTCATGCTTGCTTCTGTTCTTGTCCCACTATGTACCTTTCAATACGTGGTCAATGAACAGGAAGTTATACTCGTCTACTGATGTCGTCCGTAGCCTGCCCTGATGCTCTCAGCTGTAAAGTAAGTAAGTTGTAGGACCGCGTCCAATTATTACAGGCCGAGAAGGTCTACGTTGATTTTATCTCCAAGGACGTCCGATTAACGCTCACCTCGTGGTTGAAAGCCGAAGAAGGCCTTCTGGTATGAATGGACGAGTACCCCGAAATAGTGCACTTAAGCCAGCACTAGAAGCAGCCCCTACTGTAAGCGGACAAGCGTTTTTATTAGCTGCGGTTCCCGCACTTCTGCTGCCGCGATATGTTTATATTTCGCGGGCATAAAAGTACATTAACATCGGCTTTCGATCGAACGCCGAACCTCACCCTGATGAGGGGCATACAGCAAGATATTTTCCTTAATAAAAGTGCGAATCTGTTTTCTCGTTTCCAGAAAGCAACTTAGCTCCACAGGGCTCAACGCTGGGCCAGTTAGAAGGCGAAGACCCCTGTTACTGGCAACGAGTAAAATTGTCGTATACCAGCTCGACCTTCTCTTCGTACATCGCCGGCTGCCTAGGGTATCCAAGATAAAAAAAAAAAAAAAAAAGAAAAGAGCTCGACTCTCATCCAGTGCCACATTCTCGCTGCATCCGTGCACAGGTGCAGCAGGTCAATCCGTCTCGCTTTTGAACCTGCTGGGCTGCCGGGCTTCTGGAGGCTGGGTAGGAACGGCGAGCCTCTACAACCGCGATATGTGGAACTGCAAGGCCAAATTTTTGAGAAACTCCCTCCGTACAGAAGGCTAAGGTAGACACACCGCTTAATTTTATTCCGAGGCGCTGAGCGCAGAGACTGATTTCTAACTGGCCAAAGCCAGACTCAAATCCGTGCTGATAGCTTGCTCAGCCCCTCTGCTTTGGTTCTGGTCAGGGCGACCGAGGCGAGAGAGGCGTAATAGAAGCGGTGTGACCTCTGAAAAGGTGCTGTGAGCTCCTGGTGTAGATGGTGCAAACAATGGCGAGGCGTTGCGAGCGCTGCTCCCCCTCAAGTACGGCTGTCGACCGTTGTCAGATGACTGTTCTGTTAATCTATAAAGCCCCGGTTATAAGCATATGATGTCGAAATGGCATTAGTTCAGGGATGATGCTACCCAGTGTGCTTTAAGATTGGCTCATTGCCGTCTATTCCTCTTCCATTTTATATCGGGTCCCGGGGAGATAGTCGGGCAAGAGCTGGACTTCGATGAATATGTGATATATTGTCCCGATGAAGAACGGTGGAAATGTCCAACAGTTTCAGCTTAGCCCCCAACGAATTTTTTCTTTGATGTCAAAAGATGTTGTCTTACTGTATTCTCGAGCTCTGCCTTGCTACTCTAATTGCTCTCTAGTTCCGGCATCAACATCGCTGCCAACCACATGCGCACGACCTGTATCCTCTTGTTTCGCATTGCAGTGCACTTGGTCTAGTACTAGCTGACCAAGGTAGCTCACTTCCTTGCAGCTGCTCTCTGCCTACCGCATGTCAAGCCTATGTCCTTCGCCTTTGAGCATACATGGTGTTTTCGCTCTCAAATCTACATTGATCCTATTGCCGATATATTCAATCTAGCATCGTCTGCAGCAAACTATATTATAAAGCATCTTAGCCAGTCAACGGTGTTTATATTACATGCTTATTGTCTTGCCCATTGGGCAAACAGATCAAACAATCCTTTGTTCTCCAGCTGTCTCACAATCATGCAATCATCTCTGAGTTGATCCCGCTCGCCAATAACTTCATTATAAGCAGCCCTGAGGTCGTGCAACTCGATCTTTAGCCGCGAGTTCTCAGCCATAACTTGGTCCAACATTGTCTCTTGCTGTCTAGCAACTTCGGATAGTCGGGGTATCACTGGGGCAGTCGATGTTGGATCAGACGAGCGTGTCACCAGTGCCGGCGTTTCTGCGACTACAGACCCTGGAACAGAGCCAGAGCCAGAGCCGGATGAAGTGGTTTGTCCTAGCTGTGTAGGGATTGAGACTGGCGCAGGGTGGTCCCCTCCCTGCCCCTTCACCCTCCCTGTCGTTATAGCCGGACTGGTATGTGCAGCAGAGGGTCCTGGGACCGTCTCCAACGGGAATGATACGCTTGGACTATCCTCTTGCGGGATATCGGTGCTTTTCCGTATAGGGGACATGGTGGATGATACTCCAATTTCCTCAACAGACTGGCGTGTTCCTGCCGATATCATCGTCACCCCAGTCTCTGGCTCTGTGGGTCGTTGCAGCTGGGCAGGCGGTGCCTGAGATACCTGAAGTAGTCAGAGAAGCGATCAGTAGTGTTCAAGCATATAGCCAGTGTGGATAGTGTAAGGGAGGATACTGCGTCTATTGATGCTGCGGCTGCCACAGTCACCTCGTCAAGCATGGCATCGTTCCCGCCGTCTTCAGCCATTCCTGCGGCTGGTTCACCCTCATCGCTCTCGCTGCTGTTCCAGCTACAGTCATCATCATCCTCTATTGTATCGTTTACCTGCCGAGCTCGATATTCCCTAGCCAATCGTCGAGAAACAAACCTCAACCCTCCCCTGCAACCACGCCGTCGACGCGGGTCCCTCCGCCTCTGCCTGGAGGGATGGTTAGTCAAAAAGGGCGGCCGGTCTTCGTTTTTCGTCAGCATTCCCCATCTCCAAGTCACGGCGGCACGGCTTCGTTTCGGAAAGAATCGCTGAATAGAGACGCGTTGAGTAAGCACCTGCGCACAAAGTAACTTTCGAGGTTCAGGCATGTACATACCTGCGTGAATCTATCCCAAGTAAGCTGCCAATACTCGTATCTCAGACTCACGAGTCGTTGGTCTTCTTCCGAAGTCCACGTCTCTCGCGAGCTCTTTTCCATCGTGCTCATTTTTGCCGTTGGTAAATTGCCGAGTAAGATAGCGGAGGAATGATGGCCAAGTTTTCCTTTGTTGTTGTTGCAGTAGTAGTGCAAATTTATAGGTTCTGACGGCGTACGTGATGTGAAGCTTGCGCGTGGCATGGAAAAATGCACGAACAATATTTTCGAGCCATATTCCCCAGTAATCAAACCTCTGAGCTCTTTGGCATGCGAGCCAGCCCAGCCCCTTTACTGGACGCGGTCTGTCTCTGTTCGAAGTACTTTCGTTCTGGCTTGCGCTACAGCCACGCCCGGGCAACTCGCGTCACTAGCAGGGGTTATTGCTGGTCAATCTCTCTTTGCGTTTCAGCTGGTATCTGACCAATCGGGTCGTACAATCCAAACAAAAAAAAAAAAAGCAAGAGCACGTATCGATATTGGAATCTCCTCCCTAAACAAGATATCAGCGGGCTTAAGGGAAGGTTGTAGGGCGATATGACCAGTATAGCACTACACCGCATATGAGACCTCCTCAAGCCTGGAACTGCACGCGCAAAATAGCAGCACAGCACGTTGAGTGACAAATTTATTGCGGAGCATTATCCAAGTATAGGCGATGGCGGTTAATGCTCAAACCACAAAGTACATGAGCTTTGGGGTTAAGTATGAGGCTGATTCAAGTCCTAACTCAATGAGCCCCCAGAAAGGGGGGAATAGGCGTCGACAGTTGTGCTGCCCCGAAAAACCCTGTATCCTCTAGATAAGCGTTGGAATATCTAGCTAGATGGTCTAAATACAGTATCAAGAATTATTGTTAACTTGTAACCAGCGCTACCCTGGGTTATTCTGTTTTTGACCTCAGCATTTCCGGTCCGCATCTGGATTCGATTTCTCGTTTTCAAACTTATAATCAGTCATTCTCTATCCTAGATATATCGAGTCTGATTTTTTTTTTTTTTTTTTTTTTTTTTTTTTTTTGGTGTTTTTTTTTTTTTTTTTTTTTTTTTTTTTTTTTTTTTTTTTTTTCCTTTTCTCTTTTCCTATTTTCATACTCTGTACTTTTGCGCTCCGTATGAACTCTCATCTCTCCATACTTTGTATCCTAGGGCGCGAGGCAACCGATGACGTCGGTGGCTCCCCGCCCGCCTCTCGTCACGAGATCGATCCAACGCTCCTCTCCGTATTAGATCTTTTCAGCCGCGCAACACGAACAGATCATGAACGATGCATTGGACACGAAACGCCTCTCCACCCTCGACAGGCCCATCTCTCCGCCCCCAACCCGGCCCCTCACTCGTACGGGCAACGACTCGCTGGCCGCCCTCGAAGCGGGGAAAGAGGAGGTGGATGACCCCTTGGAGCGAATCTCCGCACATCTCCGCAAATTCACCCCAGACCAAGCCGCCGCGCCTCCCGTGGCTAGTAGATCGTGCCTGATCCCGCTTGATGACTGGAAATCGCTCTACACACGAAACTGTCATGCATCGGGAAACCATTTTGTCATTCACCAACACGACCACCCCATTGCCGGCCCACACTATGATCTCCGTCTGCAGTTCTCCGCATCGAGCTCCGTCAGCTGGAGTGTCATGTATGGATTGCCGGGGGACCCGAACAGTCGACGGTTGAATCGAAATGCAACCGAGACGAGGGTCCATGCTTTGTGGGTAGGTCGGGACACTGACGATAATGACCTTAGGACGGAATGCTGATCGGCGGTCAATGTCTAGAACCACCTCATCGAAACCGCGAGCGAGAAGACCGGGAGTATGATCATCTGGGATACTGGAGTGTATGAAGTCCTTCCTGACAGGACAAAAGTGTCGGATACCAACCCAGAAACGGACGAGAGTGACGATGACCCTGAGACGCATTCCGGATCAGGGCTAGAGGGCTCGGCGCTGCCAGAAAATGAGAAGCTCCGAAACGCATTCCAAAATGTACCCACCCATCTCACGGCCGCTCCAATTTCTTATAACGAGAGTAGAGTGAGACTAACAGTCCCTCCAGAGCAAGATTCATCTCCGTCTTCACGGCACCCGCCTCCCCAAGAACTATACCATCTTCCTCTGCCGGGACAAAGCCGACTTCCGCTCCGCACCGACGGCGGCGTCGCTCTTACAGAAGCCGAGGAAACGAAGACAGAGATGGGTCGCACAACCAGAGCCGAGTAGCACGTCGAACTCCGAATCCGATGCGGAGATAGGCGGCTCGGTAAATACACAAAGTCCAGGGGCAGGCAAACGGGGGAGACAAACTGACAGCGGCATCGAAGGCGAACACGGGCATTCAGACACTGAAGGAGGCGATACCGATGTTGACTTCCATATTAGGCTGAAGAACGCGTACCCCGGAGCGGTCAACGACATTGGATCCATCCATCAACGGCGATGGTTCATCATGCTCGATCGGGCCGGGAGCGGGTTTGTTCCTGAGAAAGTCTCTCATACAAAGACAGATGTCCAGGGAAAGAAGAGATGGGTTCGCGGGATCGATAAGCAGACTGGGGCAAGGATGGGCTTTGACCCGTTCTATGTTCGTGGGCCTGAGGTCGAGAGGAGCGTTGTCACCGGTCGGCGAGGGCTGGACGTCGTCCACGATGAAAGCGTACAGGGGTTCGTACCGCGGAAGGGGTGGACTCCTGTTCTTATGTGACTGTCTATCCTTATTGTTCGTGGTCACTCATACTGCTCGCTCTAAAGTAATCATGTAATCCTCACGTGAGCCATGACCAAGTTCTCCCACTTAGGACCAACATGTTTGCTACGTATATCTGTCCAGCTATGCCTTTTTCCAGTCATGATTTTTTCCATCAAGTTTATACCGAACAAACAAAAGCCCATGGCCATCATGTCAACTTTACTTCGTACACTGTATTGACACTTCATAGCAAGTAATATCAGCGTAACAGCCCCGCGCCAGTGATCGCCCCGCAGCCTTATCTGCATGCCCCTGGCAATGTGACCGCAGCTACTTGACAGCTTCCATCCCTCTATATTGAAGGGGCATTATAAGGCAGAAGCTCGATAGTGCAGAGAGATATCTAGAGCCAGAAATTATGCCAATCGATCTCACATGTTACCCTCCTCTGGGCAAGGTCACTTGTCTTGAGGCCGATAAGGTATGTTTCCCGCATTGACTGGGTTCACCGCTGATTGTAACAGATCAGATTCACCGTCCTGATAGAACCAGCCTCCCAAGGACAATTCGAGATCCAAATTTGGCATAATATAGGACTCTCCGAGTGGGCAGAGCTTCCGCTCTCGGAGTATCCATCGGCCGCTCTCCCGACTTTAAGCAGTCGACAGGACCCAGGCTATCGCGGTGTTTTTGCAGGCGAGATATCTTGCCCGCAGGCAGGAACGGGCAGGTTCACCATTCGGTTCCGTGAGGATTCTCATGAAGAATGGAGATGGGCAAACAAGGAAGGAGGTTATCATGATGGCGAACTGGTCTTTGTCTCACGTGGTCTCGCCTCAGAGCTCGCAGCATCTTCCGCGCAAGATTTCGCAAATTATTTCGACAGTTTGTCCCCAGATATTCAAGTTGAGGTCAGGAAGAGCGAGGCACCTGGGGCCGCGTTGTGGAACATATCCGGTCCAGTCGAGGAAGCTAGGGATGGTCACTCGGGGGTCGTTCGTCTGCCGCTCGGCATACCTTCCTCCATGTCGAGGTTCTTCGCCCTTGCCCGCGTGGAAACCTCGTGGCTGGGCCCGAGACAGGGGAAAGACAAACCTAGTTTCACAGAGGACGCTATCCTATTCTCCTTTCTCCGAACGGACGGGGTGAATGTTGTACTCTTGGGTGTCACTGTAGACACTCTTACGGTTCTCGGGTCCGGCCCAGCAGGCGAGGTGGTCATCAAGTCTCAGAATGATAATGCTACGCCGTCTCGATTCCAGGTCCTGGCTGCTGCTGCTGCAGATTTCGAGATCGCCACGAGTGCCTTGATATATGAAGCTAGGAAACTTGTCCGTCCGTATGAGAGTACAGCCCAGGATGAGCTCCGAACACAATGGCTCTCGGAATGGTACGACGGCCTGGCATACTGCACCTGGAATGGACTTGGACAGGACCTGTCTGAAGAAAAGATCCTCTCAGCTCTTGATGACCTCAAAACCGCCGGTATCAGAATAAGAACGCTTATCATTGACGATAACTGGCAATCACTTGACAATGAAGGGGCAGATTCATGGCATCGTGGCTGGACACAGTTCGAAGCAAATCCCAGGACATTCCCAAATGGTCTTGCGAAGGCAGTCTCCACAATACGGGAACAACATAGGAATATTGAGTATATTGTGGTATGGCATGCGCTGTTCGGTTACTGGGGCGGCATTTCCGCAGAAGGATCCCTGGCAGCGATCTACAAGACAAGAAAGGTTACACTCAATAGCACCACAATGCCGTCCATGCTAACAATCGACCCTTCCGAGATCCAACGCTTCTACAATGACTTCTATACTTTCCTGTCCAGGTCCGGAATATCAGGCGTCAAAACAGACGCACAGTCATTCCTCGATCTACTCGCCGACCCGGAGGATAGAAGATCCTACGCAAACGCCTACCAAGACGCCTGGACGATCTCGTCGCTGCGCCACTTCGGTCCGAAAGCCATATCCTGCATGTCCCAGATCCCCCAGACAATCTTCCATTCCCAGCTTCCCACAAACAAGCCGACAATCGTGGTTCGAAACTCAAACGACTTCTTTCCTGACATCGACGACTCCCACACGTGGCATGTGTTTTGTAACGCTCACAACGCCCTCCTGACGCGCTACCTGAACGTCCTTCCGGACTGGGACATGTTCCAGACACTTCCCGTAAATGGATCGGACTACGCATCCTTCCACGCTGCAGCCCGCTGTATATCCGGCGGACCAATCTATATCACCGACAAGCCAGGTCAACATGATATACAGCTCATCAAACAAATGACCGCGTCCACGATCCAGGGCACAACGATCACGCTACGTCCAGATATAGTGGCGCGTACGCTAGAGATGTACCACGATATCAGGGAAGGCCATATTCTCTGCGCGGGAACATACCACGGCCGCGCAGGATCTGGGAGCGGGATTATGGGGGTGTTCAACGTCAGTAACAGAGTAAAGTCGGTGATTATCCCTGTTGCTGACTTTCCGGGGATATACGATGATAAGGAGGAGACGGGGTATATTGTTTGTGCGCACAGAACAGGGAGAATTGTTGGGGAGCTCCATGCTTCATCGACGGTGTCTGTCACATTGAATAAAAGGGGATGGGAGGTGCTGACCGCATACCCCGTCAAAACACTCACATTCGCAGTGAATTCAAACAAGGAGAACGAGAAAAACATGAGTACAACAGAGGTTTCTGTCGACGTCGCAATCCTCGGCCTTCTCCGCAAGATGACCGGTGTTGCAGCCCTGATCAGCTCAGACATCTATATTGAGGACACTGGGCGTCTGCGTGTTGATGTTGGGATCAAAGCCCTGGGTGTGCTGGGGATCTACTTCTCGTGCCTCCAAGAATGGGATATAGACGAGCATTTCATGATACTTGTTTCGGGGAAGCCGGTGCCGAGGAAGACAGTTTGGAAGGAGGATGGAAAGGCCCTCGCCATTGATGTCGAGGAGGCGTGGCATGGGCTAGGACTTGAGGCAGGTTGGGGGAATGAGGTGTGGATTTCGGTTCTGATGTGATGGGTAGACTAAGCAGCGGCTTTTCTTCGCAACTTACCGGGATAGATCTTTGGGACTGGCTTTGCTGGACACTAGGTGTCGAGAGTGGTGTCCTTAGCAGTTGGCAGTAGCTCCTATCAAGCTTGGCATAGGAGATTCACTTAGGGTTCGGCTGCATTCAGTAGCAGTGGGCATCGGTGCAGCATGAAATGGGCCTAATTAGCGCAAACACTACGCTGGATGGGACAGTGAATAAGGGCGGAGTCTGTTATCCACCTCGCCAAGTTAGGCGGGTCTCAGACATCAACAGTGTTATCCAGACTAGTGACGTTAGATTTTTACGGGTCTAACGCCCAGGATCAGTTAGGGACTTGGCTATGCATTAAAATTAGGATTATATTATCAATGGGATGCCCTCGACGGGCTCCACTATATCTCTCTTGCATTCATTATACCTCATAAATCGCCAGGACAGAGGCAAAGTAAATACAAAAAAAGATAGTCACGTCTATCCTTATATGTGCCACTGCCCAAGGTCACTGGCGCTTTACTCGATCTTGATAGCTACCTTACCGAAGTGGTTCTGCCCCCACTGTTTGAGAAAACAAGTTAGCACGCGCTCTCGAGTACAGCAGCTCAAATTGAGAATACATACCATGTACTCATACGCCTCCTTCGTCTGCTCAAGTGTAAACACCTTCTCGTCCACAACGGGGTGGATGTTGCTGGCCTCGATGGCGCTGACCATGTCGTTCATTAGCGCCTTGCTGCCCACGTACACACCACGGACGGTGCAAATATGAGTCAGGGTTTCGAGGACGTTGGGGATCTTCTTCGGGTCCATTCCACCAACGAAGCCGATAATGCTGATCACACCCTCCAACTTGATGGCCTTGAAGCTCTGCTCAAGTGTCCCCGAGCCACCGACCTCGATAATGTGGTCGACACCAATGTTGTCCCGTGTCAGGGAGCGCGCGATCTCGCCCCAGTTTGGCTGGGTCTTATAGTTGAGCACGTGGTCCGCGCCGAGTTCCTTCAGGCGCTTGGCCTTCTCATCAGTTGAAGTCGTCGCAATCACTGTCGCACCGGCTGCTTTGGCAAACTGTATTCGATCAGTACATACCATGCGGTACCGGGGGAATCCAGAGACAAACCTGCAGAGCAAAGACACTGACACCGCCGGTTCCCTGCACAAGGACAGTCTGACCGGGCAGCAGCGGCTTCAGTCCGTACAGGGCATTCCAGCTTGTAAGGCCCGCACAGGTCAAGGTCGCGGCTTCGAGGTAGTTCAGGTTTCGCGGAGCGCGAACAACACCGTTCTCGTTGAAGACACCATACTGGCGCAGGGTGCCGTCGACGGCACCGCCGAGACCGGAGGCAGCTCCCGCGGGATCGATGGGGCCGTACTGATGCTGCTGGTTGAAGAGCGTGACCACTTTATCGCCTTTCTTGAACTGGGTGACCTTGGGTCCGACCTCGACGACCTCGCCGGCACCGTCGGAACCGGGGACAACGGGGAAATTGAGGGCAAAGGGATACTTTCTGTTGCGAACAAATCAGTCAGCCTTGTTCTTCAACAGTCTCTCAACTGAAAAGAAACATACCCCTGGGGAATAATCAGATCACGGTAGTTGAGTGAGGCGCCGTGAAGCTTGACGAGGATGTCATTATCTCCAACGGCGGGGATTTCAGCTTCCTCGAACTTGAGCTCGTCAAAGCGGTTCTCCTTGCCTTTGACGGACCATTGCTTCTGGGTAGTGGGCGCCATTGTACAGCTGCTAATTGCGTCTCGTTCGCTTTCTCGTTCTCTTTGGGAGTCTTTTGTGTTCGGTCGAGTGGGACAGCAAAAGGGAACGGGATGCTGTATTTATAATCTCCATTTGACGTAACCAGCTCAAGGTCCCCACTCGCAATCCACAGCAATTATTCAGCGAATCTGATAGAACTGTTTGACCGTTTAGCCGTTGGACATGGTTGATTTCGTGGATCTTTGTAGATACCAACGCTGTACTCCAATTGGCGTTATCAGATCCC
The DNA here is from genome assembly GCA_003574815.1 of Aspergillus spinulosporus. Taxonomy (NCBI): domain Eukaryota; kingdom Fungi; phylum Ascomycota; class Eurotiomycetes; order Eurotiales; family Aspergillaceae; genus Aspergillus; species Aspergillus spinulosporus. Next base: position 327,002 of record QPHH01000029.1, on the reverse strand, counting down.
TGCACAACGGCTATACTAAGGCCGTTATGTACTACGCATGGGCTGTATCCACCGACGTCATCCAGCAGCCACTGTATAATATAATCTCGAAACACATCAATCTTTTCTCCTTTTACTCATTTTCTCTCTCTCTCCACATCTAAAGATACTAAAAAAAATTCATCTTGGAAGGACTCGAAATGTCCTTCAACAGTGTAACCTCGGGCCTCGGCGCCCCAGTGAACCACACCACAAACACTGTGCAGAACGTCGGCGACCAGGCCACGAAACCAGTCACCAAGACAGTCAACGAGACGGCCAACGAGACAGCCAACGAGGTAACCAAGCCCGTCAGCAAGACCGTCAGCGACGCAACCTCTAGTCTTCCAGGTACATTCCCTAGAGATGAGCCGCCTACGAACCGGAAGAACAACGTCACAATCCCTTCCTTCAGCGAACTCTGGGCCTCCTTCCTCGCCTGGATGAAGGGCCTTATCCCGCGGGGAGTAGATATCTTCGAAGCGGCCGTCCGCCGGTTTATCCAATGGTTGATTCCGCCTGAGCGGCAAGCGAAGCTGTACAAGGCGAGTATGGAGCACCCGATCGCTGCGACGTTCGTGACGTGCCAGCTGCTTTGCGTGGGGATCCCATTTATACTCTTCATTGCGGGGACGTTACTCTTTGCCGCCGTTGCGCTACTGGTGTGGGTTGTGCTGTCGATTTTACTCCTCGGGCCCCTTATGCTGGTGGCCAGTCTTATGGGGGCGTCGCTCTGGGGTTGGGGTTGGTTTGTGTTTGGGCTGGTCAGGTGGTTGGACCGGTTGGTGCTTGGGGGGATGGTGGAGCGGTATTGGCAGGCGCAGCTTGCGCAGCAGAAGGCAGAGGAGGACCAGCAGAAAGAAACGGAAGGCACGGGAGGGGGAGAGGCTCAGAAGGAGACGAACGAGGAGAAGAGGGACGGCTAGGCTGGGTCTGGCCTTGGTTCTGTGAACCACTCTTTATTGATATGTGATCTTGTATTGAGTATTGAGAAAGACATTGACGTCATCCAGATCTACCCAGCGGTATTCTAATCTCTTTCTCAAAAAAAGACCTTGTCATATTGACAATCCGTCTGAATACTTAGCGGTACAGGGTACGCTCATAAAGATGGGCTGAGAGACTAAGGGCTTTGTTCACTCAGCGATTAAACTCCCGGCAGTCAGACCATAGCTGGAGTTCGTTCTCGCAAGGCCGTAATGAGGCATGTATCCCCGTTTGTGTCCTTCCCGTGGAGGAAAATCGTATTGTCAGGTGATGTTTCCAAGTAATGTTTTACCCGCTCTACGTAGCCCATGCAACAGTCTGAGATGGCGTCCAAGATACGCCGTGCGTACCTTCAATTTGTATGGCTATCTCCTCTGTGGAATGGTCAAAGGATACCTCCTTCGTATCTGTCAGGGCCAAATTGGTGAGAAAAGTGGGCAAAAATGTCTCGTCATCGGACTCCTCCTTTTCGTCTTCTTGTAAGGCTGAGAGAGTTCGAATATGGACAAAGCGAGCTTTCGGTTTATCGATTTCATAGTCCACAGGAAAGTTGCACTCATATGGGGGTCTCGTTGTAGCAAATGCACAATGTAGTACACGTGAGGTACGTGGATCGTCCCCGGAGACAGACGTCGATGCATCGCTGCTGAAACTAACCCGTGGCGATTAGGCTCCTCGCAATAAGTACATTGGACGCAGAATCGCGTGTCAGTCCACCAGACGACCTCAGCGGGCGGTTGGGCTCGAACGGAGGACATTTCTTTTTTTGTTGTGATAACCTAGTATCCCGTTCTCTAGCAGGGTGCTGATCGCCCTGATCAGCAATTTTAAGTATTTCAGGAGCTGCCGCTTTAATATTATTAGGGTTGAGAACAACCAGACAGGAAGGTTCCAGACCAGGGGGAAGGCTAACCTCCTGGCCGAATCTGCCTTTGGTAAGTTGGCCGTGGCGCTGTCTCAAAGCATGAAGCGCGGTAACACACGGAAGTTCACTGGCTGAGGAACGAAGAGGCGAAAGAGCGACAGGCCAATATTTAATTATCGTGGACAAGGCTGCCATGGTACGTAGCTGCATTTTCACCTCGCGGCCGTTGCTTTCAGGGAAGGTTCCCTGGTAGGGCAAAGTGCATATCCCTGAAGAGAGCATCAGCCTGCTATATCCAGATAAAATATGAATAAGTCATTATAGCTGATTCCGCAGGCTTACTCTATGTAAACGGCATCAATCACCCCAGCTCACCAATAGCATCCATCCAAATAGTCTTGCCTTCACAGCAGCCATGGTGGACGGGACATTACTGACGGGCTTATTAGCATTTAAGACAGAAAACCACTCTAGGATTTGGATGCGCCCTTCCTCCAGAACCACGCAACTAGCTATGAAGAGTGCCCACATCGGATAAGGGAGGAATCCGAGCAGGGGCCCTTGCGTCTTGTGTATCTGTGCGAGAGTGGAGAGGAGAGTGGGGAGGTAGGTGTTTTGAATGATGTCACTCTCGTGTGAACAGTTCGCAAGAACGTGGTAGAGGTAGATCCAGGTGGCAGATTGGAAGGCTGACGCAAGGAGATTTATAATGTGCGGATTTTCTTTGCCGGTTTGCGAATGCGCGGTACGTCTCTCAAGATAACTAAGTCGATGGACGAGGTTAAAGAATTCATGATCCATGGTTGCGGCGTTAGTATGCCGTCTTTGAGATAGCATGGTTATGCAGGAGATAATGTCTAGTAGTCCTAAGGATAGACCCATGCAAGGGTCTATTTTCGTTGATTCGTAACTTGTAAGAAAAGGAAAGATGCTGCGGACTTCGGTCGACCACTCACGGCTGCTGAGGTATCTTTGTTCATTGCTGTTTCTTGTGTGTGTTGTGGTACCTAGGAACGTCACTTTCTCGAGGAAGAAGCTATACACCAGCTCCAGAACTTCCTGGCTGAAGGCATCCCGGCGTGCAATATCACTGGAATTGGTATAGAACTTGATGATCATCATTGCACCATTCATATGGTATGTCCACTCCTTGATACTCCCGCTTGCTATCTCCAAAAGGCAATGAAACACGACGAGAAGCAGGAGAGCATCTCGCTCACACTTAGTCCGGCCTGGAAAGACTGCGTTGACTCGGCAATCCCGGGTGACCATATCGTGAAGAAATTTCAGCGACTGGCATTTGTGGGTGAGTATAATCTGGTCGTATCGGGAGACGTCTCGGCTTGCACATTGGTTTCGGAGGATATGCGCTGCCCATGCAATAGCCATGTGGAGCAATCCTTCCGATTGACAGCACAGTGGGAGGACGACTGATCGCCAGGGGTTTTCATGATCGACTAGCGATCGCCGGGTTGTGCAGGTGTGGGCGACTGGTATATGGTTAGCAGGATTGATAGCTTGGAAGTAATGGGGGCGATGAACAATAGTCAAAGAGAAACCGGTCAACCTCTGCCCGAAAAGGACACTGGGATAGGGAGAATGGAGTTACGATTGATGCATAGACTGAGTCGTCTATATCAGTCCCTCGGCTATGACCCCGTCCGTAAGCCGAACTCCCATATATGCAACGAACATCATCAAATGTGGTGTTAAGCCAGTGGCAAGCGGCATGCGGCCAAAGAGGGAGTAAATAATGCATCCTGCCAGATGGGCTCTTCGTCCCTCTCCCAAATGCGATACCCATCGAATTGGCTTCCTGCTCCCATAGAAGGCGGATGCCATAGTGACAGGGCAGTCCGCGCTTAAGACACCCGCTGCAAGACAGCCTCTTCTCTGATTTCACGTCTTAGTAGCTGCACCGGTTTAATAAAACGGGTTGATTACCATCGCATTTTCGCCGTCGCTCTGCGTAGAAAGAATGTTAGAGCACGCAAGCACGATGTAGGGGAACACCAAACACGACACATACTCTTGCAGCTCCAGCAACCTAATCTCGTGCGTCGTATGCTTGACTTTGGCGGTCCCATAACGAAGCGATAGTTAGGAGAGAAAAGAGATAAAGTGGGGATTTGGAAATCTGAGAGGTATTCTGGTGAAGTCACGAGTCAGGACTGACACAGGATACACTAGTTCTATTATACCAAACCTTCTACCCGATTGGAGAAGCCGGCACAGGTATTGATATTGATAAAGATAAGGCTAACTACACGTTCGCTCATAGAGAACTCTTAACTGGGCCCCACCCAGGCATATCATTCAAATCCTCTGGCTTTTCCGGATGAGGATTCGTAGTGTAATCTGAAAGCTCAAGGCCAGGCCTCCACCTCCACTTATTCGCGATTTCCGGGTCCAACGTCCCCTCCATCATCTCTACGATGTACTTTCCAAGAACAGGAAGGAACTTGAATCCATGCGCCGAGCCCCCTATTGCGATGTCGAGGTTCTTGTGCCGCGGATGGGGTGTGATCAGAAAGTGGTAGTCGGCCATGTCCCCGTCCCTAGAATGATCAAAGTCAGTGGTTTGAAGATAGCTCGACGGTTGAAGCTGACGAACCAGCAAATTCGAGTCTCAGCCCATTCCCGATGAGCGAGTTTAGGCACGCACGTCTCCATCCACTTATGCAGCCGAGCTTCAACTACGGCTGGTATCCCGTCCTTGGGGTTGTCGGAACGGTATCGGGGAAGCGATATTCCATTCAAGGATTTAGCATAGTTAGTGACGAAATGGACTGCACCAATCTTCATTATCCCATCCCCCTGGGGCGGGAAAAGAATGCCTAGTAGCCATGTTAGCGCTCTTCCTGATACACCACCGCAGTCGACGTGTACCTCCTTCCAGATGATCAAGAATGGGCATGTCCTTATATTCCTCGACCTCATCCGGCGTGAGTTGAATATGGCCCACCGCATGGCCCTTCGCCACAATCTGATTCTCGAGGTCCAACAAACTCCCGGCCGCGGCACCAGCAGCCAGTATAATCTTGCTGCCAAAATAAGCCGTGCCGTCCGCACATTTCACGCCCACGCAAGCTTGATTCTCGTCGTAGAGCAGCTGCTTTGCATATCCGGCACTGCCAGAAACATATTTCACTCCGGCATTTATAGCCTCCTGAGCCATTCTGACAATTCCCTCGCGGGCATTCACCCAGGCAGCGTTCGGGGACCAGAACGACTTCCAGCCTTCGAAGTCTCCATTCATGATTGGCCATTTCTCGTGAATTTCTTCTGCAGACACGAGCTTGGGAGGTTCGACTCCTAGCGCCTTTGCACTTCTCATTGACGCCTCTACAAATGGCATCGAGCGTTCCGTCGCTCCAATGATCCAACCGCTGGGATGGTAGAGACCCGCAAATAGGCCAGCAGGATCGCGCCAGATGTCCCTGGCGTCGCTGGCTATCTTGGTGTACAGGGGCTCAGGGTACTCGGTTCGGACGATTTTGTTGATGTCGTTGCCGGCGGCCTCGAAGGACGGGACGGGGAAGCGATCGAGAACAGTGACATTGGTGTAGCCCTTTCTCGAGAGGTGGTACGCGGTACTTGTACCAAAAGTCCCGCCTCCAATCACGATTATCGGCTGAGTGAGCTGCGAGAGAGCCATGGTGTATTGATATATGAAAAAGCAAGGATCTGGGCTGCTATCTCCTTTTGCGCCTTTATATCCTCTTCATTAAAACCAGCAAACGGAGGCTATACCCCATGGCAGGTCGATGCGCCAGCTGATGAGATAGATTCAGCAAAAGTGGTTAGAACATTACCCCAACCCGTGGTGTTAGGGCTAATCCACCAATAATTCTGTTCAGATAGAGTCAGATCTGCACAAGTTGGAGTAACAATGTCCAGCGGCGCTCCGACCTGCCTCTGCTTCGCCATTATCTTGGCTGGTGTCGGATAACACCCTAACGTTGTACCAAGAATGATATCAATGTTCTTCTCCATGTTGAGTTGATGTTGCTATCTTGTGCAGGTATAAAGACACCGACGGTGCCACCTCGAAGTCAGTGTTTTATTCGAACCCGTCCTATTGGCAAGATGTTGCAGTCCAAGGATACCAAAGCGGGCCTCACTAATTCCGAGTCTCACATTGAAACAGATAGTGACATAGGGCAGATAGTTGAGGTGCAGAATGAATCGGGCTTCCACCGGACCTTTACTCCTCGTCAAATCCACGTATGTATTGATCTGCTTTCCCGCAGGATAATGGTCTAATGCGTCATAGGTAATCTCCCTTGGAGGCCAGATTGGGGCCGGACTGTTTATTTCAACTGGCAAAAACCTCTCCAACGGCGGGCCCGCATCCCTCTTTTTGGGCTTTGCATTGATATGCACATGTGTTTGGGCGGTGCTCAACACCGTCTCCGAAATGACGATTGCGTTCCCTACGAGTGGGAACTTCGTTAAGTATGCCGACCGCTTCGTCGACCCAGCCATGTCCTTTGCTGGTGGTTTTTCGATGTGGATCGGCTGGACCGCCGTTATCGCATCCGAGGCCACGTTCTTTTCTGTTCTTTGCAACTACTGGGCGCAAAATTCAGTTCATGAAGCTGTATGGTTAACAATATTCCTCGTGCTCATGTTTATCATATTCAGCCTGCCAAACGTCGTCTTTGGCTGGTTTGAATATGGGACCGCGATTCTGAAAATCATCGTCCTGCTCATTTTCATTATAGTTGGCATTGCCCTCGTCTTTGGCGCCGGCCCAAATGGAACAGTCCACCACGGCGAGAACTGGCAAGACGGGAAAGCCTTCCTGAACGGATTCAAGGGATTTGGAAATAGCGTCCTGCTTGCAATCCTCGCGATCGGTGACAACACTTTCACCGGCTTCCTGGCGGGAGAATCCAAGTCCCCGCGCTTCTCCGTTGCTCACGCCGTCTTCCTAATCCCCATTCGAGTCACTGTCTTCTATTTGGTCTCGGTGGCGTTGATCGGTATCCTGATATCCCCTTTCAATGAAAATTTACTCGGTGGCAGCGGCGTTGCTGCCTCTCCTTTTGTCATCGCCATCAACCAGGCAGGAATCAAGGGTCTTCCGGACTTTCTCAATATGGCCATAATCCTTGCCGTCGCATCAATAGCCGCAGAAAGTTTCTTTATCGCCTCGCGGATCCTTCAGTCGATGGCCCATCAGGGTCTGATTTCGGCATGGATGTCAAAGGTCGATTCCCGCGGGCGACCCCGTATTGCCTTGGGAATAACGGGCTCTCTCTGTATAATCCTCACATATATCAACCTCAGCGCCAAGGGTATTACTGTCTTCAATTGGCTGTCGCAGATCGCCAGCACAGGGTACTTCATGGTGTGGCTTGTCATTTCAATCACATCGTTCCGGTTCCGTGAAGCCCTCAAGGCCCAGAACGATCCTCTATTCAGTGAGGTCTATGCTTGGAGGTGCGCTCTTTGGCCGTTGCCTCCGATATGGCTCCTTACCTGCTGTTGCTTCTTTATTGGGACTTCATTCTATCTTGCCTTGTACCCTATCGTCAGTCCGGCCGCCCTGCTATTAAACCTGAAGCTAATCCATTCATTAGGGATCTGATACACCAACCGCGGAATACTTTTTCCAGTATATGTTCGGCATAATCTTAATCTTTTCCACCGCAGTTGGCTACAAGCTGATATACCGCACGAAGTTACGTGATCCCAGGACGGTCGACCTGCAGACGGGACGAAGGCCTTTAGGTGTGGAGGAGATCAAGGAGCTGGACGGATATAAGAATTTGCCCGCCTGGAGGAAGTTCGTTTCCTTCGTACAATTATGGTAGTTTTGCCTTGAACCAGATACCCAGCCGAAAACGAGCGACGCATACGAAGAGCGATCCTGAGCCACTCCAGCCACAGGTACAACGTAAGGTTGTGACTAGCGTAGGTAGATCAACGGCCTGCTGCATTAGCTCCTCTTGTCTTGTATATCGTGGCTTTGCACCTCGGACAGTTGTACGTGAATTGCCAGTCTCGCATCCCAGATTTGGTCATTGCAGGCCGCATAGACACTCGATGCCATCAACTGCATGATCGACTAGCGTTTCCTCTTCATATCGGCCTGTGGGGAGATCCAGGCATCATCGGACTCCGACGCTATGGAATTGGCCATTGGGCCCGCTCTCCGATCTGGCTTTGGACTAACCGCCAACCGAATGCATGAACGAGCCTTTCCTGGTGTGAAACTGTCATAGAGGTTGTGTCCTGTGATCTGCTGTCAGCTTCAGGTGCAGGAATCCCGGTGAAGTGGTAAGCAACGAGATCGTCGCCGGACTAATTGCAGGCTCCGGTGACAGCAACTTCACGGGTTTAATCCAGAACTCACAGGACCATTTATGCACTAGAACCAATGCAGTTAGTACAACTATTCGGAAGACGAAGCCGTTGAGAGAACGACAGGGACAATGGACAATTGAATACGAGCAAAGCTGACTAAAAGGAGATAGGCTGTCCATGATTGGTAGCTGCTCTGTAAGTTACAGGGAGTGACCCCAGATTACCAAAGTTACGTGTGATGGGACAGCCGCTTTCTTCTTTTGGCTGAGGCACGGCGAGCTGGCGAGCCTCCAATTTCTCCCTCCCAGGCGGACTCTCCTTGAGTGGCCCAGTGCAGCGTCTCTACACCCTCGTTCCTCCGTCTCGGCCTCATTCTCCAGCTCTGCGCTGTCCTACTCCCTTCATTCCGGCTGACCGCCAGCCAGTCATGGTCGCTGCCCGATCACATTAATACCCCTGTCTTCTGCGCCCACTCGTTGCTTACAACCTCCTCGAAACTCGTACGATCCCCGTCCCTCTTTCCAATCGAGCCATATACACTCGAGCACGGTTTCCGACATGACCTCACTGTTACCTGTCCGCCCTCGCTCACTCCAGCCAACTGCGCCCGTAATTATCAGCGACGACCACGAAAGCTCCGACGCTTCGACTATCCCTTCTCCTTCCACCACGACTAGCTCCAGGAGCTTCTCCAACCCGTCGACGACGCCAGATCAGAAGAGAATCAAGATGCAGCGGAAACAATCGTCTCCATTGGCTCCGGCCTTTATGGTGTCGGCCCCGGGAAAGGTCATTGTGTACGGCGAACATGCCGTCGTGCACGGCAAGGCCGCAATGGCCGCAGCCATCTCTCTACGTTCATATCTCCTTGTTACCACTCTCAGCAAGTCGCAGCGCACGATAACCCTGAATTTCCGCGATACAAACCTGAATCATACCTGGGATATTGATCAATTGCCCTGGGACCTTTTCCACCACCCGTCCAAGAAGAAGTATTACTACGACCTCGTCACCACTCTTGATCCAGAGCTTTACGATGCGATTCAGCCCCACGTCGAAAATATCTCTCCAGACGCCCCCGAGGAGATGCGCAAAATCCACAAGCGATCCGCGAGCGCGTTTCTCTACCTTTTCCTTTCACTAGGTTCTCCGCAGAGCGCTGGCGCCATCTACACCCTGCGATCTACCATTCCTATCGGTGCTGGTTTAGGGAGCAGTGCGAGTGTCTGCGTATGCATGAGCGCTGCGCTACTTGTCCAGATCCGAACCCTTGCCGGTCCTCACCCCGATCAACCCCCAGATGAAGCAGAAGTCCAGATTGAGCGAATCAATCGCTGGGCGTTTGTCGGTGAGATGTGCATTCACGGAAACCCCAGTGGGGTAGACAACACGGTGTCCGCGGGCGGAAAGGCCGTGATTTTCAGACGGGGGGATTATTCCAAGCCGCCGTCGGTCACCTCCCTACCCACCTTTCCCGAGCTCCCACTGCTTCTTGTCGACACGCGACAGGGCCGCTCCACTGCCGTTGAGGTCGCTAAAGTGGGGGCTCTGCGAAAGGAATGGCCAGTGGTAACCGAATCGATTCTTGATGCGATTGACAATGTAACCGCATCCGCCGAGAAAGTTATTCGAGAACCTACTTCCGAGGGCTTGTCTGAGAATACTCTCCAACAATTAGGTACCCTAATCCGGATAAATCATGGCTTTCTTGTCTCTCTTGGTGTATCCCATCCACGACTAGAACGAATCCGCGAGCTCGTGGATTACGCCGACATTGGCTGGACGAAGTTAACCGGCGCTGGTGGTGGTGGCTGCGCGATTACCTTGTTACGCCCTGACCTAAATGATGATTCTCTCCGCCAGCTAAAGAGTCAACTTCAGGAGGAGAACTTCGGCATATACGAGACTACCCTCGGCGGTGACGGAGTGGGCGTGCTTTGGCCTGCAGTCCTCCGCAACGGGACTGACGAAGAAGGCGGCGAGGAGATTGACCAGCAAAAGTTCGAAAATGCCGTCGGCACCGAGGGTATCGAGCGTCTTGTTGGCGTTGGTGTCCAGGAGAAACGCGAGGGCTGGAAGTTCTGGAAGCGAGCTGTTGCCTAACGCTCCTTTTCACCCTAACATTCTACCTCTGCTACGCAAATTGCCCATACTTCCCCATCCTCTTAAGGCTTATATCACCATTTGCGCACATAACATTTAATCCGCCCTAATCGCCTCTTATCTGCTTCTCTTCATGTATAGTTTATAGCCTCATGGCACCGTGTGCATACTCTTTCTTTCGCCTTGTTTCTCTTTCTCTTTTTTTCTTGCCTAGTCTCCCCATTTGCATTCGGATGTGGTGTTCTGTCGGTTCTAGCATATAGTGTATGGTACGTTGATTTGAGGGAGTGCGGGAGTGCTCAGTCTGACTTCCATGGAACTTGCCATACTGCAATAGCCCGCTAATTTCTCGTGCAATCTTGAGAAAGATGATCTGCGATTTGCTGTTTCACGCCGTACATTCAACAATAATATCAGATTATGTCATGTCCTTCGTCAAGATGTGCCAACAGGTAGGCTCAAGAATGGTAAAATACAAGTCATAAAACTTTGAATCATATAAACCGATCATTCCCAGAGACCAGAACGCCACCATCTACACCGCTAGACAATCCAACCCAATGCAGACTAAATATAAGTTATCGATTGCTCCTCCTCGCCTACCCCATCGTTGTTTCCCACCCCTTCTCAATCATGACATCCATCCAATAGACATCTTTATCACCGGAATCCATCCGCCGCCAAACCTCATTAACCAGGTCAAGACAAACAGTAATCGGTTTCGGCGGCAACACATACTGAAGCGACGTAAGGCGTCCAAGAATAAACCTTCTTGTCCTTGAGACCTCGAGGGCATGCGAGGAGACGCAAGGGCCATTCCCGTTGGCCGAGAGCGCAAGAGGGTCGGAGGGAGATGAAGGGAGACGGAGCTCGCTGCTGGAGGCCACAAGGAGGAGGGGTTGTAGGCAGCGGGTGCGAGATTCGAAGGGTATGGATTTGAGGCGGGAGAGAGTTGTCAGGGCGAATTCGGTGAGCCAGGAGTCGTAGTAGGTAGATGGAAATTGGTCTGTATCTGGCTGTGGACTAGGCGATGGATGTGTGTAGGCTTCGTTGAGCCAGGAGTGGAATGGGTCTTGTGGTGCGGAAGTTGTGGGGTGGGATTGTTGTGTCGGTGAATGGTGGTGTTGCTGTTGAACGGGAAGTCGCCGCTGCAGGAGATCGGGGAATGCACGGTAGAGTTGTAGCAGGCCTGTGCAGCGGTAAACTTCGGCCATGGTAAGGAGATGCCAGACCGGGGTTTCATCGTCCCCTGGACTGACAATTTCCGCTTCAGTGGGATGAGCGAGGGATAGGAGCCGTTCTTCAAGTTCGCGGGCTTTTTCGAGAGCTACCTGAGCGTTGACGATGTCGGCTTGAGATGTGAACTTTCGATTTCGAATCCTTTTGCGCTCTGCTCTGACAAGTCGGCCAGCCTCCTGGACGGTAAACTGGGTGTCACGCGCGATGCCTGTCCAGGGATGGGGTACGCGCTGCAAGACGAGGGAATCAGCTGTACTGGAAGGTGTTTTGGGCGCTGGTAGGACGGCCGCGTCATCAGCGACGAAAGAAAGGAGCATCTCCCAATACACTAGAGCTTCTTCGAAGAACTGGTAGTTGTTACCGCGGTTCATTTGGTTCGTTGCTCTGGCCAGGGCAGCGTTATCCAGATGTCGTCGTAGATGGTTGAAGTAAGGAATCCCGAGATCCTTCGGGTCATGCCAGCTAGCGGTTTGTCCGAGCATAAGCAGAGCAAGCAGGGATTTATCGTCCATGGTTGTCTCTTTGCTGATAATCTCGATGGCCTCGTTGCGCATCTTCTTTCCCATAGGACCGAATTGCGGGAAGTCGTTAACGAGGGTAGCCGCAGCCATGCTCTGCATTGTGCGACACATCGCTAAGGAGGATCCCCAAAGTCGAGAGACAGTAGAACGGAAAGGGTTCATCTGACTATCATAGCTAGAGAATAGAGCAGCGACCTCTTTGAAATAGTACTCAATTAGAGTCCATGACGGATTGTTCAAGGGCTGCGGGATTGATGTGAGATCCCGCGGGGCTGGCCGAGAAGGCACGCCAGATGGCGGGGGGTACTGACGGACCAGATGTGAAGGGTCGAAGCCTGGGAAGTCCCGGGTCTGGTCCTGGAGCGCAGGAGCGGCTAGCGAGAAGAAAGCCCACGGGTCCGACCCCAAACTTGCTGGCGAGGCGAATTCCATAGCCGAGGCATTAGGTGGCTGGTCTCCGGTAGATGCCGCTGATGTAGGCGAGGCAGGACATAAATCGGTCAGCTCTGGTAAAGATCCAGGCTGCTGTAGATCCCAGAGATCATCTAGAGCGTTGGCATCGTCGTCAACAAGGCCATCTAAGTCAGGAAGCTTGCAGTCATCCGGGGGCAGGGAAGACCGTTGCGAGTCGAGACAGTTCTCTGAGCAGTTTTGCGACTGAGATTGGGGCAACTGATCTGCTTCTCTGGGAGATAGAAACTCGGGTACAAATCGAATCTGGTCACTGTCCGTGGCAGGCTCCAGGCCACCATTTTCAGCGGAGGCCTGGTTAGAAACCCAGCGCAGCGTCTTGACGTATCCAGGACATCTCACGCCCAGACGAACACAGCGGCTACAGTAAGGCTTCTCTTCCCCGCATTTCACCTATTGAGAACGGGTTAGTCTCAAACTAAGGTCTAGGAAGCTGAAGGACGAACTCGCTTGCTCTTACAGCGGGCACAACCGTTGCGGGACTTCTTGACACGACGCATCGTTATCGCTAGGAAAAAGTATCCAAATAGGGAATAGAGATGAAGAAGGCAGAAACGCGCATCTTCACAAAGGGGAGAGAGGCAGAGAAAGAGGAGAAAATTGGAAAGAGGAGAACTCCAAGCTTGGCTAAGCTACCAGGAGCGAATGTCGGGAAGCGATCCCTTATCACATTGCGGGGTCGACAACTCGCATTGGCAGATAAGGCTGAGGTCGAATCACGATAAGTGCCGTCGAACTCGACGTGAGAGTCCGCCAGGATTGATCCGTCGGGGTCGAGACTCTGATTCGGCGAGGCGATGAAGTTGGGTTATCAATCTGAGGCTGGAATCGAGGTTAGTCAAGGCAGGCTGCGGTCACGGGATCTTAAGTCCCCCCAGACCTCGCCCTAAGTAGCCGTATGAATACAGAATGCACTTTATGGTGAATAAAATCACAACATTTAGGCATATCAATATGAACTTCATTAATTCTTATCCAGTCATACTCGATTGTTGCGTTGCTCTTGTTGTTTCTGCCTCAGGCCGCCATCCCCACCTTAACTTCACGAAAATGATCACCACAACCTCCATCGCTTGTTCTCCTCATCAGTCCTCATAATCACAACGTAATCTAGAATCAACTTCACTATGGGAAAGTACACGTCTGATCCCGAATGGGCGTCTATTGATCCCATTCCCCTCAACGATGGCTCCGAGGCCGGTGCGGTGCCGCTGGCCACCATCGCCTACAGCGAGGAATATCTCGAAGCAACTTCATATCTTCGTGCGGTTATGGCCGCCAATGAAATGTCGGAGAGAGCCTTGAAGCTCACAGAAGACATTATATCCATGAATCCAGCCCACTATACCGTCTGGTTAGTGACCCTTAAAGATAGCTGGACGCAGCTAAACCCGACAGGATATATCGTGCCAAGATCGTCTTTGCTTTGAACAAAAATCTCCTCGAGGAGCTGGAATGGCTGAACGGCGTCTCCTTGAAGTATCTGAAGAATTATCAAATCTGGTAGGCAGCTCTCTATCCGGGCGAGGTACTGTAGCCACCGTAACCACTGACCCCGCTAGGCATCATCGCCAGGTTATCATGTCCTCACGAGAACACTTCCCTAGTCTCCCACCAAAAGAGATGGACTTTCTCATGGAAATGTTCGCTCAGGACTCCAAGAACTACCACGTGTGGACCTACCGCCACTGGCTAGTGCGGCACTTTGGATTATGGGACTCGCCCCGTGAGCTTGCGGACGTGAACTCCCTACTCAACTCGGATGTCAGGAACAATTCCGCCTGGAACCACCGCTATATGCTACGTTTCGGACCTCGCAGTAATGAGCCCGACGCTGGCATGGTTAATGCCGACGGGCTACCTGCCGAGAAGGGCCGACTTGCTGTCGTGGACGAAGACCTGGTCGATGAGGAGCTGAAGTACGCTCAGGACCGGATCCTCCGAGCACCAGAGAACCGAAGCCCATGGTCATACGCTCGGGGTGTCCTGCGAGCTGCTAGTCGGCCGCTCTCCGAGTGGACCGAGTTTGCGCAAAAGTTCGTTATCGACAAACGGGACGACCAGGGCCAGATTGTGGACGTCTCGGTGAAGAGTAGCCATGCTGTGGAGTGGCTAGCTGACGTGTATGCTGATGCTGAAGAGAGTGACCGAGCTGAGGCTGTCCGTATGCTCAACCTCCTGAAGGACAAGTACGATCCCATTCGGAAGAACTATTGGAACTATCGGATTCGGACAATCGAGACGGGAGAAGTCCCAGCTTCTGCGTGAGTCTCAATGAGAAAGCTAAGCTATCCATTATATTTCCTCTAGACCTGCGAATCAAATATACCACAGCTGCTGAATATTATGTTCTGAAAACGCCAGTAATCAACCCAAGATATGAAACGCCAAATATTTTATCTAGTTCTCATCACCCCATCCTTCCTTCAGCATCGTCCTCCATTCCACCGCCACATCAATGGTGACATTACTCCCTCCACAAACCACAATCACTACTCGACTCTCCGGTTTCAAGTCCGGCACCAGCTCCTTCAACCTCGACCGCAAAGGATTCTCAGCCACCCCTCCATCCGACAAATCCCCCTCACTCTCCCCAGCCGACACGCGGTCATCTCCATACCCTTCATCCAGCCCCCTCTTCCTCTTCTTCGTCTTCTCAGCCCGGCAAGCATCGCCAACCACCGCCTCAACACACACCCCACAAGCCAACTCCACCAGCATCCGTTCCTCATCCACAAGACGCAGCACGCCTCTTGCCGCGTCTGCATCAGATAGCACCGTACTATGCACTCTGATCCCCTGCGGCGGATGCAGCGCATACTGGAGCGTCCTTTCCGACACCCGGATCGCACCGAGCGACGTTGCCTGCGACGTGATTTTCGGCAGACTCACAAGGGACCCTTTCGCTATTGCCGCAGCAAGTGAGTCCGTTCCGAGCGTTTCAACGGCAATCAGATGCGTCGGTCTTGCTTGCACCGTCTTCCTTGAGGTCGACATTGCCAGCTGCCTCCGCCGCCGCTCAAGTCCCATCACGAGCCCATTCAGTAGCCCACCTCCTCCAACGCTACACACAATCGCATCAACGGGAAGAGCCATATCCCCATACCCATCTCCCTCAACGGCGTCCCCTGAAACAAGGGGAACCTGCTCGACCAGCTCATCAACAATGGTACTGTTCCCCTCCCAAATCGCCTCGTTATCGAATGGATGGAGGGCAATCTTCACCACCTCCTCTTCCCCATCTCCATTGTCATCACTCTTCATAACAACATCCCTCATGTATTCACCCGCCTCCGCAAACGTCTCCCCGTACCTCACTACATCCCTCGCACCAGCCTTCCTCAACTTCTCAACCATAAGCGGCTTAGTACCCACAGGAACCACGACCGTACACGGGAAGCCCAGGGTGCGAGCTGCACAGACAGCAGCAAGTCCTGCATTACCGCCAGAGGACGCGAAGAAATGGATGGTCTTCCCATAATTCGATGGGTTATGCAGGTGTGAGAGGATCTGATTTCCCATTGCGCGCGACTTGAAGGATCCGCTTGGTTGTGTGTTTTCGAGCTTGAGGAGGATGCGGCAGCCTGCGAGGGCGGAGAGGGAGCGGGATTCGACAAGAGGGGTTTTTATCCAGGGAGCTTTGTAGGTTGGCAGGGTTTGGGATTGGGAATCATGTTGGGATACCATGGGCGTCGTCTGTGTGGTTGTTGCGGTGGCAAAGCCGATGCTGCCCATGGTGTTGGTGGTATCGTAAATAGATTGATTAATTGGAAGATGGAATTGGAAGAGTTCAGATATTGTTTGTATGATTTAATCAATCGCGTTGTAAATGAGTATAAAGATGCTCTTGTCGCGAGCTGTATAGTTGAGCCTAAGCAACAAGCAAACCGTGGTATATATCTAAACCATAAGCGAGAGATACAGACCACGAATAACAACAAAGCAGAGCCATACACGTAGCCTATTAATATAAAATTATTATTACATCAAACCTCCTATCCTAACTATTCTGTTATACAATCGAAAGTTCTTTCCGAGAGCCACCGCAGTCACTGCACCAGTTTGCCGCGGGAAACCAGACCACCCGTTTCCCGCCCCGATATCCATCATGTAACAGCGTCGCATATCAGAGCCACACCTTGGTTTTCCGCTGATATCCTTCTAGTCTAGAACATGGAGAGCATGTCTCATGACGCAAAGCACGAAACCTTGCTGCTAGGAGAGGAGAGCCTATCGTGGAGACGGTGAACCACAGCCGCAATGACCCACGACAACGAGGAGTGATGACTTCCCGCCCACGAAAAGGAGAATGTTAATACCCTTCTGAGGCAGTATGTGTCGATCCAATCACTATGAGGGGCCGGTTAGGCGAGCCCATCATCTCGAGTCGCCAAATAGATAGATATATCCAGGCCGGCTTAATTCTCGAGAGCAAGAGGAGGGAAGAGGATTTTTTTCTTAATATCCTCACCGTAGGTCGAGTCTTGCGCGTAGCCTGCATCAGAGAGATTCCGCTTTGAGGGATCGACCTTCAATATGTCAAGGAGCTTTTTGGCTTTGTTCGGCATGAAAGGTTGTAGTAAGATGCCCATGATACGCATTGACTCCGCAGCATTGAAAATCACGCGTTGCTTCTCCTCAGGGTTCTGCCATGGCTCTGAGTTGTGGAAATACTTGTTTGTCTAAGAAGAACGTCAGTGGATTGAGCTTCTACGACTCGCTGGGGGAGTTTACCAGAAGGATTACTTCCACGATCTCCTCTAGTGCCGCACGTGGGTCAAGTGCCTCCATATGCTTCCCTACCTTGCCGGAAAGTTGCTCCAGAGTCTTTTGGTATACCTGATCGTCACTGGTTGCGGGGGAATTGCCGGATGTAGCATTGATGATATAGTCCCGCATTTTTCCTTTCGCACAGCCAATTGTGCGGTGGGCAATGTTGCCAAGTCCCTGTTGGAGGTATTTCTTGTAATCACGGATGATGTATCTGTTGTCGTAGTCAGAGTCCGATGCAAGGCCGCCACGGTGAGCTAGGAAGAAGCGCATTGTGTCCATTCCAAATCGGTCAATCGCGAAGAAAGGATTGACCACGTTTCCGGTCGACTTTGACATCTTCTCGCGGTTCATCGTCCAATGGGCGTGAACAAGGACATTCCGAGGGAGGGGAAGATCCAGGGCCATGAGAAACGCTGGCCAATAAACACAGTGGAATCTGGACGCGTAAGTACTGTGCACTTGCGCTTTGGGATAACACATACCTAACAATGTCCTTGCCAATAACGTGGACATCCGCAGGCCATCCGAGGCGGCTCCCTTCGCCAGGCGGAAAAGGGTATCCTGCCTTCGTGAGATAGTTGACAAGCGCGTCCAACCAAACATAGATCGTCTGCGTATTGTCATTTGGAACAGGAATGCCCCAAGTCAACCGTTCAACCGGTCGGGAGATGGATAAGTCCGATAGCCCCGATGAAACCGATTTGACCACTTGCTCAGTATAGTGTGTCGGCGTGATGAAATCCGTCTTGTACAATTCTAATAAGCGGTCCTGGAACGCAGACAGACGAAAGTGATAGTTTGTTTCGGAAGACCACTCGACTTCTTTGCCCGTCTCCGTAGAGACCTAATCTGGTCAGTTTGTATCACGGCGAAAGCCAGGAGTCGTACCATTCTCTTCCGCCCGGTGGCAGGGTCCAGTGAGAGATTGACTTGTGACTGGGGATAAAACGTCTCGTCGCTAACAGAATACCATCCTTCATGTTTAGAGGTGTAAATATAGCCTCGATGTTGTAGCATTTCCTGCACCGTGTAAGTAACGAGTTCGTCAAGTAGTCCCTGTGACGTACCCAAAAGTACTGAACAGCCTCTTTATGCGCAGGTTCCGTCGTCCGAATGAAGTAATTGTAGTCCACATTAGCAGCTTCGGCCAAAGCCTAAGCCATATTAGCTTGAGTCACTAGAATGACTATCGGGCGGAGTGGTGCATCTGACTTTGAATGTTAAACAGTTCCTGTCACAAAAGGCCTGGGTATCAATTCCCGCCGCGTTCGCGGCTTGCTGGATCTAACCCAAAGTCAGCAACGAGCTACCCCGTGTGCAAGGCCCGACAGACCTTCATGCCATGCTCATCCGTCCCAGTCAGTAATTGTGCCTCGTTGTCGCCGATAAGCGTACGCCATCGTTTCAGGATGTCCGCGAGGACCATGGTGTATAAGTGACCGACATGGGGAGCTACCACGGACCAGAGTTAGCATTCTATACCTTGTACAATCCGTATTCCGAACATACCGGCGTTGACATAAAAGATAGGCGTCGTGATATAGTAGGGCTTAGAAGCTCCTTTGCCCGTAGTCGCATACTGACGGAGAGTGTGGGCCGTTGCCGGAGGAGCGACCGTGTGAGAAGCACATTTCCACGAAGGGCGCTGGTGGGATAATAACTGATTCGCCCAAGAAAATGCACGAGAGCCCCCTCTCAAGCTTGCCATTGGCGGTATCGCGCGTGTGTTGGCGTTGTTGTAATCAGGGAGCGATCGAATGATTTCGGACTGTCCTCGGAGGTTTTGTTTTCTCCGCGTGGTCAAAGCTTCTTTTTTTCTTGTGGTGCCGGAGCCTCATCCTCACTTCGTTTCCTGCACTCTCTAAGCCATTATATGCTTTCTGCACTCAATACTTCCTAGGGATATATATATCATCACCCCCTTGCACATTTGCAGCTCAATTCTACAGTTTCAACCGGCGAACTTCTTTCCAATAATTGACTCGAATCATGGCCCCTACCGAAGATGCCTACGCAAAGGTCTCAACAGAAGGTATGGTACCCAGCGTATACCTCATATAGGGAAAATCCAACTTACTCGTCACAGCGGCTACCGAATTCGTCCAATCGTTCTACCCCGCTCTCCAATCCAACCGGGCAACGATTGCCTCCTTCTACAGCTCCCCCGCATCAACCATCGTGTTCAACGGAAACCCCGTCGCGGATGGAAATGCAGTGCAAAAAATCTTTGTCAGCCAGATGCCTCCGACGCACTACGAGGTCCAGTCGTTTGACTGTCAAATCATAAACAAACAATATCCCACAGCCACAATCGGTCGGCAAATCGATCCACGGAAAGATATCTCAATTCTGGTGATTGTTAGCGGCTACGTCCGGTTCGGAGAGTCTCGCGACCTTCCTCAGCGCGGGTTCAGTGAGACATTTGTTCTTGTGCCGAACCCTTCTAGCGAAGGGGGAAAGGGGAAACGTAGACGGGACTGGCTCATTCAGACCCAGAACTTCCGTCTGGTGGTTTGAGCCACGGATGTCTGGCAACAGTATAGGGGAGAAGCTTGGAGGCAAACAAATGATCCAGTTGGTTCCTAAGAGACAGAGATGGGAATCATACAAGCGCTTTGACGATGACAGGACATAACTGAACGACCACTTATTTCGAGACGAACGAACGATTGCCGATACGCCATTATATCATTACGCTATCGGTTTTTGCACCCTTTACCACAAATCACTCAGCCGGCTTTGATTGATACCGGAGATTTGCCCTGATTCGCTCAAGGAGCTCTTCGCGGGTCGCCTTTCGATCAGGCATCAAGCCTCGCTGCTCTTGTTAGAGAACGTGCTCGCCAAGAATTTGGGGGCGTATCCTACAGCACGGAGCCAGCGGCGCATCTCTTCAAGTGTCCAGTTCGCGGGATCTGGGCTCAGTTAGCTTCCTGCCCTCCGTACGAACGCGGATACTTGCCTCCTTTGGGATCATCTTCAGCAGGAAACATCTCGTTGCCCCAGATTGACCATGCTGCCGCTGCCGTGACCATGCCCACGAAACCTGGGACAATTAGTTTGAGGGAGCAACTGTTGGTGTCTCAGACATACCAAGGAATAGGTTCTAGACATGGTTAGTCATTGATAAGATAGTATTTGGATATATGGATAACGCAGTACCTTCGAATTCATTGCGCGATCTAAAGATGTTGGCATTCTGGAGGCTGTAGATTCGGGATGCAAACAGATCAGATCAAACCGAGGAGTAAAATAATTGTATGAAGGTAGAAACATCCCAAGTATGACAAGCTGGCCTGTATCCAAAGTCCTATGATCGCTGGACAATGAACCGTGATGCTGCCTAGACCTGGAGCGCACCGCCACCGCCACCGCCACAATGTCCTCATGAAACGTATCATGTGACAGCATAATTCTCAGCAGGCTCCGTATAAACTATTCTTACTAATTATGCACAGTCTTGAGGGTTTTCGATATCAAACCCTAGCCCAATCGGGACGATCCCACACAACTTTGAACGCAGCGTCGTCCGCTGCCAGCCAGCCTGTCCAGTCGGCCCTCGGACTTCAGACCGCGATTGAGCTTCTTCCCACCCAAAGATTCTTGACGATTATCCGCGACGTCACGAACAACCTTAGCCCACCATGCCTCGCGAAGTTTCCGACATCAAGCAGTTCATCGAGCTTGCTCGCCGCAAGGATGCGTCCTGTACGTTTACCCACCCGAGAACCTGAAGCTGGAATTTGGTCTGGAGCTCGAGTCCGACAACTGTCACCGCGAGCCGATACGACCTTGTCTGCGAGACTAGGAAAGATGTTAAGGATGAGGAAGAGAAAATGGACTAACGAACATGGCTCTTTTTAGCTGCCCGCATCAAGCGCAACCGCAAGACCCAGCAGATCAAGTTCAAGGTCCGCTGCAGCCGCTTCGTCTACACTCTTGTCCTGAAGGACTCCGACAAGGCCGACAAGCTCAAGCAGAGCCTGCCTCCTGGTGCGTCTTGTCTCTATTCGTATCTGCCGCATCGCAGATTTCCATCCAATTCATCGAAGCTACAAGATGAAGCTGGATGGGCCGAATTCGCGGCTCGATTGGAGAAGATATACTAATATGTTCTCTGTCCACAGCTCTTAAGGTCGTCGACGTCACCAAGGGCGACAAGAAGAAGGCTCTGTAAGCGCCTTTATCTCATTCACGGGTAAACGGAAGAGGGAGTCTTGAGCATGGTTTACTCGTCAACTGTCTTAAGGATCGCGGCATGAGACAATGCATTTGTGGGCCGACACCGGAATTGCTACTATCTGCCTGCTATAGGACTGGATTGAACATTCTGGCACACTGGTTCAGGCGGAGGATGCTGAAAGGCAGACACGGCTGTACTGGGTGACCTGCATATTCCGACTTCTAAGGGATGGCTTTGTCGGGGCTTCTCCTGTCTATACAATAATGAAGAGGCAAAATAAAAACATTGGAAAATATCCAGGTGTATCTTCAAGTGGCCTTGGTCTTGTGTCATTGGTTTCGTTGGCCTTCGTTCTCACTGGCCGGAATTGTAATACGTACGTTGAAGCTGCTGAAGAGCTTCATGTAATGAGGATGTAGATGAGTATAGTGCGTAGAAGTTATATTTGTAGCGTGCTATTCACATTGAATACTGTGAACAATTTTCTGCATAACACGGGCAATACCAACCTTTACAGGATGGCCACCGAGGAGATTCGCTACAAGCGCCTGTTGCAGTTATTGTCACGCGACCATCCACCTTCCGGGGGTACTCTGCTATAATGTGTCTGAAACGAAGGAGAGTCGGTTAGCAGGATACACTCCATTCCGAGGTTCCTTCTGAATTTGTACTTATCGTGAGGGACAGAGCGTTAATGTTTGAAAAACCCTCGGTGTACTTGAGTTTGGTAAGGCCTATGTGGACAGGTAAATCCTGAGAGTTCACTGCCTGAGACTGTAATAGAATACACCAAAGCTGCTAGAGAGCTTCATTGGGAAAATAGGTGCATTGATGGGTGGTAGACCACAGAGTGATTCTAGCCTTCGCGTACCAAGCAGCTCAAATCAATCTGACACCAAGGCCTTTGCTTTGGAAACGTATAGGCTGGGCGTCTCTGAATACCACTTTCAAGGATTGTTCCATCTAGCTACTCAACCCACATCTGCCCCCACGTCTCCCAGAAATTGAACGGCAATGCCTCGTCCAATAGGGCATCAACCATGTCAATCAAAGCTGCCCCTTGACCCGGTTCTGGCCCGACAGTAGCAGCGGTACCGACGTGTTGGTGGATCAATTCGGCTGATTCGGGCGGAAGCGGTATGGGTGCAGATGTGGATGCAGATACTCCCATCCGCAGGGGAACGGAAGAAGACCTTGAAACTACTGTGTTCTCATTGCCACCAGTACCGGCGCCTTCAGGGCAGATAAGCTGGATGGCCTTGGCGAAGATGCCGCGATAGATGGATGCCACGGTATAAACTTGTTGGAACTCTTCCATGACCATCATACACGCGTTGAGCTTGTTGAGGCGGAGACGTCGCGAAAGAGAAGTTCCGGAGCGGCAGTTTAGAAGATGCATTTGCATTGCGGGGATGAGGAGCGGGGGGCTAAGAGTCCGGTCAGTCTTCAATACATCCTGCTTAATGGCGACTGGCTCACGTCATCGGCAGTGCATATTCGAGTAGGCCTTCTTGAGCCATGGCCTCAAGAATGTCGTTTGTGCGGGAGGCTGCAGAGCCAGCTTTGTGCCAGATACTTTCTTGCCACTGCTGGTTGGTAGAGGAAAGGTCATCCGAAAGTTCCGTCAGGCACAGCCGGTAGAGAACGATGAGGATTGCTCTGAGAACGTTAGAAGGTTCTGGGTTCTCTGGTTCGAGGAACGTTGCTTGCGCACTCGTAATGGAGTTGTAGGTGATGCAGATAAAATCGAGTGGTTCTGCTCCAGCTCGGAACGCCTTGCTCTGGGGGCTTATAGCGAAGGATCTCTGTCTCAAGAGCGTTAATTTGTTCAAACGAGGGTCTCGGGCGAACTGTTTTGTAGCTCAGCGTCACTACGGAGCCCAACAGCTTACTCAAGTCTATCAATCTGAGCCAATATTCGGCCAACAGGGGAAGATCATCTGGTATGAAAGCAGCAAAGACGGTGGGGTCGACTTCCCTGAAGTCGTATATGATATCTGAGACTGATGGCATAGGAACATCACAATCGTCCAAATCAATCCGTAGCGGTCGGCCTAGAGTAAGGCTCAACCATCGGTCACGCAGGAAGCAGGTCCACCAAAGGCGACGCCACAATTGACGCTGGCGGTCCATGATGGCCGTGTTGTAACGCGGTGTGTCGGGATTGCGATGAAGCCCCAGCATCTGGCAAAGGCTGACAGAGATGCCGCTCCAATACCATGGTTGCGAATGCTCATCGGCTTCGGAGTGCCAAAAGCCCAGAAGAAGAGAGGCTTGCAGGAGAACAATCTTGTCCCGCTCACCACCATTATTGTATAAGCACTTTTTTTCCGACGTTAGCCGTGGTCCAGTAAGACTCAAGGATGTGCTACCTTGGCGTGGGAGTACATGGCTGCTTTCATTAGTTTCTTAGACTCATATCCTTCTCGCTCGCATATACTCGACGGGATAAACTATTAGTTGTTAGCCTATCTGACAGCACCACCATCTCCGTACCAACTTTACGTTTACAGCAACGAAGAACACGCTCCACACCAGAAGCAAGTTATACTTTTGCAGTTTCCCGGCCTGGAAGAAGTGCAGTGTCTGATCCGCTTCAATGATCGGCATGATGGTGTGAACATGACGGAAATAGGCTTGAAGAAGACATTGACAAGCGTCACTGCTGGGTAGGTTCAAAACACCTTTTCTTGCCAGGTAGTTCCGGTCTTCTTCGGAAAGAGACGTAGAGTTTCGAGATGGTATAAAAAGATGTTGTGGCAGAGACTCTCCAGAGGAAAGAAGAGACAGCGTCGATGTGATTCCGGTCTTGTCCCCTAGTAGAAGTGTTAGGCACCGCTTGCATGAGAGCCACATTGACTCACCGGTATAGAAAGGAACATGGCCGGCTCGTTTAGGGTCTCCTAAAGCAGCGGCGGCAATTTCGAGGCCGTTGCGCTCTTCGTCTTGGATATCATGCTGGCTGGCAGACGTTGAGCTAATCGGCTGCACTGGTGAATCTGTAGTGTGCCTTGGGAAAGCTGAGGTCCCGTTGCTGGTATACGTCTCTATTCGATTAGGTGGACTGCTGGTAACCGCTCGCGACCGCTGTCTCACCGAACCGTGGCGGCGACTTGCTCGAGAACTAGAATATCATGTTAAAGAGCGTTATATCCCCCATACTATATGTGGATGTCTTACGTCTCATTTCCACTATCTACCACACATTCAGCGCGATCCTGCGAGCAACGTATGCAGGGAATGCCAGTAACGTTCACGCTGCAACGAACCTTGCGTGAGCGGCATGAGTGGCATGCCACAGTCGATCGATAGCGGCGAGTAGACATGGTCGAGTTGTACAGAAGGAAGCCGCGGTAGATATACCTCGGAAGCTAGGAGTGAGGCGATCGGCTCACCGATCCGAAACAAGCCGCGGGATTGACGGTGCCGAGTTAGGGTTGAATTTGGCGCGTCAAGAGTATCCACTCAGTTTGACAGCCATTAATATCATACCATCATAATAGGGGTGCAGAGTTGCATTCGTGAACACCCACAAGGCGAAAATTTGCCTGGCAAAAGCATCCATAGCCCTTGCTGCTGGTTATACTGAGGGCGCTCTTGCGTGAGGTTGTTGAACAACGAAATAGAAAACTCCTAGCCGCATGAATCCCACTCATGCCATAAAATCTTAGATTCTCAAACTATTCTGAGAAGTTGCATCAGAATGATGGCCGAGAATCTAAGATACCATTAATATCCCTAATATCAGCCTGCAACGCTCCCGGTCGGCTGCGCCCTTTTTTTCACCACAAGCTTTCGCAGCGCAATATCGGCATCCGTAAGTAGTAGCAATCAGACCGGGGAGGGAAATGGCAAATAGTCTCTATATCGCAGGACAATGAGTGAATGGGACGCTCGGAAGTCGGTTCTGTTTCTCAGGCAGCGAGGAAGTTCCACATTCGACGGCAGACAGCTTCTGGTTTCATCATCGAACGTGCCTCACTTGTCAACGAGATATTGCCCGGATATTGCCCGGGGATGAGAGTATCTAGGGTGCCCACACCAAGAATGGATTGCATGGAGCACTTGACGCCTCAAGCACAGGGTCAGACACGTCTCGAAGACGAGCGTCTTCGCTTCAACTTCAGTAGATCGTACTATATTGCCGACTTCCAATATAGATTTAACGAATCATTCTTCTATTTTGTTGGTTGAGGAGTAGGATAACGCGGAATATGTCAGAAGCACTAGAGCTGCTGGCGTCGAGTCCATTCGTGGCTGATTTCGGGGTGATTGGGATTCTCTGGACACGCTCGTCATAAAAACGTCGTCTGGATGACGCCTTGTCTTATGAGATCGACGTTCGTTGGGAGTTGTATTGAGAAGCAAGCTTAGCGTGTTACTCGAGGGGTCAAATATGAGTCCCTGGCTGAGAACGGCCGCTGGCCAACTTTTGAAATCAGCTCGCGTGCCCCTTACGGTCATGTGCTAGCGTCCTTCACTTCTTCCCTCTCTTGAGTATTGCTGTACAAGCTGGCAACAGTCCCCCGCGTGGCAATAGCAAAGGCAAAATACGACGGCTGCAATCAATCTATTTTCTGGAGACTTAACTATCTACTTTCAACAACTAGAAACAGAAGATCTGGTCATCCATCTTCGCGACAGCTCCCGGAGCCTCATACCCCAACGCCACCAATCCCTTCTTACACGCATTCACCATTCCCGGTGGTCCGCAGAGCATTATTTTGGTATCCTTCTCGGCCTTGGGCAGTCGTTCCCTCATGATATCAGCTGTAATGTACCCTGTTCCAAAAGACCACTTCTCTGGCGGCGTATCTAACATGTACCAAATCTTAAGGTGCCGGGGAAAATTGCTCGCAAACTCTTCCAGCTCACTTCGCATCAGAATGTCCTCTTCACTACGGTTGGCATAGATCAGACTGATCTCCGTAGTGTCAGTGGGATCCTCACAGATTGCCCGGATGAGTTGGTACATGGGTGTTATTCCAGTGCCGCCTGCAATCATACCGATCTTCTTGCAAAGGCCCTTGGTGTATTTCATTGCTCCCTTGGGACCTCGGAACTCGACCTTGTCTCCAACTTGCAGGTTTGCAAGGTATTTCCCCGTTAGGAGGCCGTCCGGATAGCACTTGATGACAAGTTCCAAAACACCGCGGTCTATGTTATTCGACGTGGGGGTGTACGATCTTGATACTGTTTTCCCTTCGATGTTAGCCTTGATGGCTACATGCTGTCCGATGGGAAGGCCTATCACGTCTTGTCGACTGGGCAGTTGGAAAACGAACTTGTAAACGTTTGGCGCAAGCGTCTTTCTGCGGACAAGTGGCAGACTCTTGTATTCCTTGGGATCGAGGAATCCTTTCACGAGATGAGGATTGACTCGAGGAGTTCTGCGACTCTTGATGTGCGGTGGGTACTTCGTGAAGCCCGACTGGATCTGTGTCATTGCGGAGAGCCTCGATGCGACCACCGTGCCGATGATGCTGGATATCCCAGTTGCTATAGCAAAGCCTGTATAGAAGCCCCCGAGCTCTGCTTTGAAAAGGGAGCTTGGCAAATGAAGCGACTTTTTGAAGGCGTGAATTCCTGAGAGTCCCGACCAGGAAGCATACGTGCTCTTGCCAAAATACAGGGAAACCGCTGCACCGCTGACACAGACAGTCGCCAGCGCAACGGACTTGATTAGCCCTGGTCTTTGCGTGTCTTTTGGGGGCGCAGGGTCCGTAGGCTGGATTAACCGGACTTGTTGGGGGCGCACTCGCTTCGCCGCATCTTTTAAAGTACCGATAAGGTATGTTTGAAGAATCTCGTCGGCATCCTACATCGTTGACAAATTAGTCCTTGAATTAGGACTCTGACTATACGTGCACCGTGTTTACCTCTGAATGCCCAACGTTCTCATAGGCCTCGGTTGCGTCAGTTCCAGCAGTATCGATGAGAACATCAGCTCCTCCAGGATGATCTCTCACATACTCGGTGACATCGTACACTTAACAGAAAGGCAACTATCAGTAATTGAGTAACTGGAGAGGGCAGATAATACCTTACCTTTGCCGTTTACAATTAGCCACAGGTCATTCCTGCTTCTGTGAGCAGCGACCTCGTGCGATGTATATTCCAGTAAGTCAGCCATATCGACGCTAGGAAAATTCCGTTAGAGTAGACCAGTGTTAACTGACATGTCCAGGACAGTGAACCTATCCGAGTTCTTTTATAACTAACGCACCCGGTTTCGGCTTCAGAAGCGACATTCTCACAGTCGACAATATGTCTTTGCCCGTGCCCACCCGTAGAGAGTAATCTGCAACGGCCGCGAGATTACAGCACTCCCTGAACCAATCGGAAGCTCGGCATAGATCGTCATTCCTCCACTTGCCGCGGCATATCTGCAAGAGCTCCACTGAGGTATAAACTACACGGCTGTACGGCATCGTCAATGAGGCGGAACCTCGGTGTCTAGGATGAATGAATTGGATATAAGTGCATGTATCTCTAGTGACAGCTAGCTGAGCTGTTCAAAGCATCAAAGCCATGTCGAGCCAGCAATTCTACCTCCACGGCGAGACGGCCTCGTCCGCCAAGTCCATCACCATCGACGAAACAGCAAACCTCGACCAAGTTAAGCATTTAGTCGCAGCTCACTTTGCAGTTGTGGAGCCAAATGGTCAGACTATGCGCATGTCTTTCTTGTTGACACCCTGACTAACCCGTGCAGGGATGGGCTTCCAAACGGAAAATGACTGTCTTATGGACGTCTCCTCGATCCTCGCTGCCCCAGGACCGATAGCCATAACCATTGATGGCCGCGCCGTCCGGGAACCGGAAGGGCCAAAAGGCCTCCCTTTCGTAGGCAACTACTTCGAGATTTTCCCAGACCATCTGGGAAACCACCAGCGCCTCTTCGACACATACGGACCGATCATAAAAACCAACAATCTTAGCCGCATTATATACCAAACTAACGATCCGCAACTTTCAGCCATTGTCCTCGCCGAATCAGACTTTTTCACCAAGAAGATCAACGAGGCTCACCCGCTCTACCCGCTCAAAACTCCTGATGCAGGTGTATTCCTTGGTGATACCGAGACAAAGGAGTGGCGTGACGCTCATAAGTTTCTACCTCCAGCCCTAGGCCCCAAGGCCGTCCGTCACTACGCTCCTACTATGGATAGCTGCGTGAAAGACGCGTTTAAGGTGTTCGACGCCCTGGACGAGGCTGGCGAAGCATGGAACGTGTATCAGTATATGCTTAAGCTCGGCTCCCAAGCGGTGGGTAAGCTGACACTTGGTCTTGACTTTGAACATTTCACATCGCCTGATGCACCCACGCATGAGATGGTACACGCAATTGCTGAGTTGCTGTCCCTCAACAAGGAGGTAACATCTCGGGGTGACTGGTACGCCAAGCTGCCTTTTGGTGCTCCCAAACGACTGAGGGACCTCAAGGCAAGAATCGAAAAAATGGTCGATGAGTCTGTACAGAGAGCAGCACGCGGCGGCGTTAGTGACCTTCCTCTGCAAGAGGCGGCCCTGCAGGCCTCTAATATGGTTGGTACGTAGTTCATCCCCATATAAATTCACCTTGCCAGATATGCAGTGACTGATCTACCTTTTTGGATTCAGATTACGCCATCCGAGCAACAGACAACAAGGGCGAGAAGCTACCTAAGTCAAGTCTCATCTGGGCCTTGGTTGTTGCCACCGCCGCCGGATTCACAACAACTAGCTCCCTTCTGTCTTGGCTGATCTACGGCCTCGTCACCTACCCCGGCATGCAGGACCGGCTCCTGCAAGAGCTAGTCGACCATGGCATTACGGAAGACACTGAGCTCACAGCCGACCTGACAGAGAACCTCCCCTTTCTTGACAAATATATTAAGGAAATGCAGCGGCGCCACAACCCTTCCTACCAGCCAGGTCGAACTGCAAAAGTCGATCTAGTCCTACCAGGCGGGTACAAGATCCCAAAGGATAGCGTTGTCATTGCTGCGCTACATCATATCCACAATAATCCGAATATCTGGGATAACCCTTCACGGTTTGACCCTGATCGGTGGGATACGGAAGAGGTGAAGCAGAGGCATAAGGCGGCGTATATTCCGTTTGCGATTGGGCCGCGGATGTGCATTGGGTTCAATTTCGCCTTGTCTGAGATCAAGGTCTTTCTGCCGAGGCTAGTTTACCGGTATAACTTCATCCGGGAGGGAGAAGGGCCGATTGAGTATGACCCCATGTTTCAGCTCATCAGGCCGAATAATTTGTATGTTAGGGCTGAGAGAAGGGTCAAGTGGCCGGGATCCGAGTACAGTACACGTAATGCACTTCAAAGTACTTGAAATATACAAGACGTATGCGGAAGTATATATACCTAGCCTATAGCGTTAGTTTCAAAGATCAAATCATCTGTAACTGCAATTTGATTATAATGGCTGGTCATGACACGGCAATGGATATATTTCTAGTGTGGAACAGCGCGGATTGCAGTCTCAGATAACAAGATTCTTGCCACTTCTGACAGACTATGAAACACATCATGACAGGTCGAGAGCTCTGACTCTTAGTCTCTCGATCGGCTGGTGTGTTTATCGCCATTGTAATCACCAATTCGGATCTCTTCGGCATGCCGAAGAGATCCAGTGTCTTGTCCCGCGGAAGCGAAACGGGGAGTGATGGGGTGAAGTATGGATCACTCGGCATCATCCCGCGGCAGACCGGATTTCGGCATGACATGTTTCCATACCGTTCAAAGTGCTGGAAATATATCAGCATTTGCTCCATACGCTGGCCTTACATGATATAAAGGCTCTCTGCACTTGCCGCCTTATTCAATCCAGTGTCTCAACTGTACTCAATCTCTCAAAGCAAAACAAGCAATGCATCCGACCTGGTCACCACCGAAAAATCACTGCGGCCGCCCGGTTGCAGTATTGGGAGCTGGAGTCCTTGGACGGCGAATCGGTTAGTGCGCAGACCGAACTTGCTGGCTCGTTCCTTAGCTTGAGGTTATGATGACTGACGGCACCTTGCGCCAGGCTGTATCTGGGCCTCTGCAGGTTACAACGTGCACCTGCGCGACCCAAGTAGCGAGCAGCTCTCTGCCGGCCTGGCGTATATCGAGGAAAATGTATCCACATACTCCAATAAAACAGGGCTCTCCCCAGGAAAGGCTCACGGCTTTACGACACTCCAAGAGGCCGTAGAGAATGCGTGGCTGGTCATCGAAGCTGTTTCTGAGAAACTGCCGCTGAAGATCGATACTTTTGCAGAGTTGGCGGTCCATGCACCAGATGACAGTATCCTTGCTTCGAATTCGTCGTCATATAAGACGTCTGAAATGTTGGACAGGGTCGAATCGGAGACCGCGAGATCGCGCATCCTGAATATGCACTATTACATGCCACCGCAGTGTATGATTGTCGAGCTGATGACGAATGGATCCACGCACGAGGGGATATTCCCATTTATGGTGGAGAGGTGCCGCGAGAGCGCAACGGAGCCTTATGTTGCGAGAAAGGAGTCAACTGGTTTCATCTTTAATCGGCTTTGGGCCGCTGTCAAGCGCGAGGTGTTGACTATACTCGCGGAGGGGGTGTCTGTTCCGGAGGAGATTGATGCAATGTGGAGAACAATGTTTATTCAGGGTGAAGTCTCGCCATGCGTGATGATGGATGGTGAGTGTCCTGACAGTAGCATTAGCTAAGCAGGCTCAGAACGAATTGCTAATAACGATTTGAAGCGGTTGGACTCGACACTGTTGCCTTCATCGAACAGCACTACATCAAGGAGCGTGGCCTCTCGAGCGAAAAGACAGTCGACTACCTGGAGGAGAACTACCTCAGCAAGGGTAAATTGGGCACCAAGTGCTCTTTCGGAGGACTTTATCCGCCCGCCTCACCAGAGACTACGCAGACCAAGCAGAGCAGTCCTCAGTTGTTAGTCCTCGATGTTGGGCTTGCGTCAGCGACAGCCGCCACGTCCATTGGAACGCCAGCCGGCGAGATTCTGTCCTTGACCCCAGACAGAGACAGAGCCCAGCACAAGGCGCAAACGGTTGTGCCAAACCAGCTTCTCCCGGACGGCATTACCATCGACCGCGCTACCAATCGCATCTTCTGGACAAATATGGGCATCCCCGGCCGGCCCGACGGAACTGTCTGCTCTTCGAACATGGACGGGAGCGACATCCGCACTCTCGTCGGGACAGGTACGGTAAACACACCAAAGCAAATCACCATTGACGCAGATGCGCGAAAGCTCTACTTCTGTGATCGCGAGGGTTGTGCAGTGTACCGATGTAAACTCGACGGGTCAGACCTCGAGCCTTTGGTCTCCCGGCAGCCAAGCAAGGAAGGCAGCGCGACCGACGTGCAAGACTGGTGCGTAGGAATCACCGTATCTCCCCGATTCAACAAGTTCTACTGGACGCAAAAAGGGGCGCCCAAGAGCGGCAGAGGGCGCATCTTCTGCGCTAAAATCGATGCTCCTCCTGGTTCCATCGCAGTTGGAGACGACAAGGACGAGGAACTTTGCATCCTGAACGGGCTGCCTGAGCCAATTGACCTGGAAATCGACGAAGAAAGGGGTCAATTATACTGGACAGACCGGGGCGAGTTGCCCTGGGGAAATGCCTTATATCGAGTGCAGTTAGACAAGGAGGGTCGGCCAGTGGGAAAGCCTGAGATTCTGGTTCGCGGCCTTCATGAGGCAATCGGACTGAGCCTTAGTCAAAAGTCAGGAGATATATATTTGACTGATTTGGGCGGTTCTGTCTACCGGTTTAGTCGTGATGGCGAGAAGCAGGTGTTATACAGGGAGGACGGACGAGCTTTCACAGGCGTGTTATGCCTGTGACTTTGTACATAACTAACATAACTTACTTAATCAATTCAGTTAGTAAGCAATGTCAGACTAACGGGGAGTCCTCCCGTCTTGGCAGGAGTTCTTGGCAGGTTTCAACGTATCATCCGTGACGATCACCGACTGTGTCGCTCTTCCGTGACACTGGACGAAACACGGACCCTCTGTGTGCTTGCCGGGCTACAGGGAATGAAAATAATGGCATGATGAATGACAGGGTATCGCAGCCTTAGCATACACAGTCAAGGTAATCCTCGCTTCGCTAGTCCCGCCGCACCCCTGTTAACCTGGCTTCTGCAGGACCGGGTAGATGTGAGAAATCCGGGGTAGTGAGTCTAGTGACCAAGATCATACGGAGAACCTGGTAGAATGAAGAGTCAAGACGGGCTTGATTTTGATGCCCGTTCCTGGCGAGTCGTGAGTCCACGAATCACAATAGTGCCAATCAAGAACCGCATATCATTGCCGTCCATGGCACGGCGCGGTCCACGGGTGCTGTCATGGAACAAGCTCCGTCTCCTCTTTTGTCAGAGGCTCTAGGCCCTAAGGGAAGTTAGGAATTCATTTCAGGGCTGCGGTTTCCGCACCCAGAACCCGCTTTTTGTTGGTCCATCCAATGTCCTCGGGCCGTCCAACCGCCTGGACTCGAAGATCGTCATCCTTGACTGCCTTGCCTTGTGGCTGATCGCGGGCCCCGTTACTACCGGGTACCACGGCAGTGCGGTGACTCGTGCCTGGCGGCCTTGGCCAGGGCATTGTGGGGATGCTCCTGGCACCCTGAAGTACCCTGAAAATGGTATGCTGTGGAGTGTAGAGTGTACCTGGAGACTTTGACGTCCAGAGCACTATGAAACAGATCGATCTGTCGCAACGTTCTGGGCGGCCGTCCTGGATCTCTTTGTCGTCTCACCCTCCAAGGCGGAAACGGGTGGTGGCAGGTTGGAGATCACTCGGGTGATGTCTTGAGTACAACCGTGCCTTGGTCATTAGCAAAAGACTCTTGGGTCGCCAGACCTAAAGATATTGCTTCCCCGCCAACAAGCTGAAGAACCGGATCTGGTTATATACGACCCCTGCAGCCTTCGGCTAAAGTCGCTGCCCCGCTTGCTGTGATCTGTCAGTCTGTGACAGCATCGGCACGGCCCTGCAATCTAAGGCAATATGGATACTTGGCTGTTCCGTATTAAGTACGGAAAGGAGCAAACTCCTTAAAGAGACAGCTATATAAGCAGGTAGAGATACCCTGTCTGTTCTTCTCTCCGTCATCATCCTCTCATTCTCTAAACCTCTGGCAGGTTTCCCTATTCGGATTTGATATCCTTATTTGACCATGGCCATGTCCAAGATTGCTACCCTCGCGGGTCTTCTCGCCTCTGCTGGCCTCGTTGCAGGCCACGGATACGTGACGAAGATGACGATCGATGGAGAAGAATATGGTGGATGGCTCGCTGATAGCTATTATTACATGGACTCGCCGCCGGATAACTACGGATGGAGTACGACAGTGACTGACAATGGCTTTGTCGCCCCCGATGCCTTTGGTACCGACGACATCATCTGCCACAGGGGCGCTACTCCTGCTGCTCTCTCTGCCCCAGTGACAGCCGGCAGCAAGATCGATGTCACTTGGAACACCTGGCCAGAGTCTCACAAGGGTGGGTATCAACTCTAAAATGCTGCTACTTGCTCTTACTAACAGATAATCAAGGCCCCATCATCAACTACCTCGCCAAATGCAACGGCGACTGCTCTTCAGCCGACAAAACCAGCCTCGAATTCGTGAAGATCCAGGCTGAAGCGCTTGTCGACGCTTCCACTAACACCTGGGTCACTGATGAACTCATCGAGAACTCCTTCACCACTTCCGTTACGATCCCTGCGTCCATCGCCCCCGGTAACTACGTCCTCCGCCACGAGATCATCGCCCTCCACTCTGCGGGCCAGGCGAACGGCGCCCAGAGCTACCCTCAGTGCCTGAACCTGGTCATTAGCGGCAGCGGTACTGACAACCCATCTGGTACTCTTGGCACTGAGCTGTACTCCGCTACCGATGAGGGTATCGTCTTCGATATCTACTCGAACCCGACCTCGTACCCGATGCCTGGTCCCGAGCTGTACAGCGGTTAGATTGAGACGATGTAGGGACGTTGAGTTGAGACATGAGCCTCGATTGTCTGCGCTTGCGTGGGTTTATGCATTGGCGATCGCTGCGTGCTTCGTTGTCTGTCTGTTCAATGTATATATTGCTGTGAACAATTCACATCCTACAAGTTATTTGTTGTGTTGGTTCTATGTATAGTATCTCTCATGCAGAACACATTGAACCTCTACTTAGGTCGCAATCTCGGTGGCTTAGCTAGAGGCTCGGGTATATTCTCCACATATATACTGATGAGCCTCCAGCGCAACTTTTGCATCAAACATCAAGGGCAAATCAACGGACGGACTAAGACAAAATAATAGTAGACGTGGTCTTTATCCATTTACTATTTGCCATTGTCAAGTAGATAGACGGAAATAGGTTCACCAAGACAAGGCTGACCCTCAGCCTTGCGGCCATTCCTATGAATAGCGCATTTAATCTAATATACATTCAGTCTAGTCGTTTAGGGTCGCAGCTTTGTGACATTTGTGGTACATTCTTTATATATTTAAGGTGCCTCTCTGGCTGGCTTTCTCAGTTACTTGTCTACTTTGGAAAAAAGAATGATCTGGTAATTAAGGCCTCGGTACATCTGCTTTATCCAAGGTATAACTCGCCGCTGCACAACATCCTCGACATTCCACCAGAGTTTCATCCAAAGCCTACCAGTGCCGTACATACTGTCTATCCCCTCACAGTGCTCTCCCACCCCCATGAAGCCAGCCCTACTCACCACAGTCGCTCAGACCTCCCTTCCAACCCTCCCGACCCTGACCATGTTTGAACCCCGCCTCTGCGGCGCTTGCGGCGAGCCCGCTACCGGTCTTGCCGGCATTTCCCAGAGCTGGTACGAAACCTGTCCGGGGTGCGACGCAATCAACAATGGCCTTACAATGTGCGATGTGTGCATGGAAGGCGACGAGGAGATCGAGGGCGTCTGCTGGAGGTGCAACGATGAAGAATGGATCCGGTGTTCTTATGAGTGTGAGAATGGGTACGTGCAGAGGGTGGTGCGGTGTCCTAGTGAGACGCATCGCGATTATGGGGAGTATGAGGATGACTGAGGGTTTAGGGTTGGTATGGTAGTTGAGAGTCCTGTCTGATCTGGTTCTGGGACTATCTTGGTATCCATCGTCGGATGTATGGAGATGCAATACAGTCTCTGTGCTTTCTTCACCGGACTCTGTCTTCCGATTGTCCGTTCTCGTTGCACTGTTATGATCTATTATTGAGCCTTGATTAGTCTGCGCAGTTCCTACAGTCCATAATGAAGACTAGTGCTCGAAACCATCGAGTATACCCCCCCTCTCGTATACATAAAGGAGCATTCCATATCCCTTACACACGGCATACACGAGCTCAGATCCCCCTTGCCTAAGACATGGCATATACGAGCTCGAGTCATAGCACCACGGCCCAGAGTATAAAACTTGCATCTGCACAGTGAGCCTCTCAGACTCATTCGCATATGCGCCACCACCCCATGTAAGGAGAACAAGGTGGCTCTGGGGCAGGAATGGGGGGTAGTGGCGAACACAGATTTGCGTATAGGATCAACAAGTATTGACTGGCCGTATAGTGGGGGAATACGAGTATATGGTATGTATAGGACTCATGCATGCCCAGAAGAGTTTATTCTCTGGTAGTATGACCGTCGCCTCAAGGAAGGTTGCAGAACAAGGTCGTCTAGATTGGGGAGGGTAGAGGGCTTGGGAGAGCGAACTGTAGGGTATAAATATACGGCCTTCGTTCATGAAATCTCTCTTCCTCAAGCACAACATCAAATCATCACATCCTAACCTCCCTTTAGACACCATCCAGCATCTCAAGATGAAGTATCTCGTTGCCTTCGTTGCCGTTATCGGGTAAGCACTCCATGTCCCTCCAAGCCTTCTCTTGTGGCAATATAGGGCCCTCGCTAACGTTTCTTTAGTCTCTGTGTCTCTGGTTAGTAATGCCAGACTCTTTTCATCTTCGTTCACAGCTAACATCGCAGATACCATGGCAATCTCCTGCGGCGCCCAAGGAAGTTCGAAGGGCGTCCGATGTGTTGCCATCAACCAGCCCTGCCCCGGCGGTTTCCGGCCTGTTTTCTATGATGATCCCGCTCCGTGCTATAACAATCAGCGGTGCTGTGTTTGAGATCATGATCAAGACCGCGTTCACTCTTGTGGGGAAGCTGGAGGTACGCGGTGGGCAAATCGATTGAGGGGCTTCTGCGTGTCACGACGACTTGGCCTAGGCCACGACCGGGTGTGGTTCGATTGCGATTTCTCTCGGGGTGTAGGTAGACGTTTTGCGAGTATGTGATGGCCTGTTAAGTCAGTAGTACATAATAGGAACGTGTACGTTGTCTCTGTTCTCAGTTCATTGCCTGTGGTAGACAGTCATAGAAACGGCTTGAATTACAACACCAAAAGGGTTGTCCACTAGTACCAAGACAAGATGACCCGGACTTGACCAATAGATGAGGAGGAGAAGTAAATGAAGAAACCAGCTAGTGCCTTAAGCTGACAAGGACATCGCTATTGGTGACAGATCAAGTTCTTCACAGATCCTGCAAATCATCGAGAAGTGACTAGGGAGCGCTCGTTGCCCGTATGCGAACAAACAGTTCGCAAGCGAAATCAGTCCGCAAATAAAAATCGGGGATTTTCAAATGCACTGTCTCCATCATGCCATGAATGAGCATACGGTTTAAAGCAAAAAGTACGAGCAGTCGTGGAGGTGTCGTGGATGAGGAAGTCTATATAAATAAATTCTAATGAGGCCATGCTATGCAACTCGCTCATATGCCACCTCTCTATACCCCTCGACCCTCAGATTTTCACTCTTAATATCCAGCTCTTTCCTCCTCAACTCCCACTCCCCAAAGTAATTTGGACTGTCACCGATCTTGATGAATCCCAGTCCCTCAAAAAGCTTCAAGCTCCGCTCATTGGTCTGCCCAATCTTCACACTTAACGCCCCGAACTTCAGCCCCTTTACCTCCTCCTTGCCCATCACCTTTTTGGCCTCTGCGTCGCCAGCCACAAACTCCCCCAGTACCTCCGTCTCCTTCTCGAGAACGTACGTCAGGAATGCCAGGAGTGCAGCCTTCCCAAAGCCCTTCCCTTGATCCTTTTTCTCGGCGATCATGAGCTCGATTTCGCCGATGATCTGAGGGTTGCTGGAATTCTTTTCCTCGTCTCCATCTTCTTCATCTTCCTCCACTCGAAGAAACAGATTAATATCGCCAATCATGCGTGCGGGAGAATCATCCTCGTCGGTGAGACTTAGGCTCCTATTATCTCTCTCAGATGCAACCGGAAGACAGATGATAAAGGTCAGCTTGTCAGCGTCGTTCCGCCAGGACTGCTGCATAGCATATTCTTCTGAGAGGGATAGAGGCTCTGAGGCTGTTGCTTGTTGGATCTCCTACTCGCCACATCAGAGTTACCGCCGCGTGTATGAAGGGAATGAGTATATGTGGCCCGGCGTACCTCATCCTTCATCCATTCGTGGTACCGCGGCACGTGCCATTTCGAGTATGGCACTAGGAGGACTTTTGAAGTGGAGATTGCTGGGATCAGGTTAGTATGCTGTGGCTGTGGGGTTGTGGATGGAAGGCCTATGGACCTGTTGTGGCGTTCAGAAGCATTTTGTTCTGGAGTCTTGTTTTCTTTAGTGTTTGTTAGTGAGATGAAATGCCGCGGTGGAAATTGGATATTTTCGCAGTCTTGGCGTTAGACCCGGTTTGAAAGAGGATAAAGTTGTCCAGACATGGAATCAGTACAATGCCAATGATTTAGGTGCCAACATTTCGCTCATGGACTATTTATTCGTTTAGATGCTATGCACGTATTATAGTTTCTCCTCCTTCCCTGCGAAAACCCCGAACCTGACTACTTCCACCCCCAGCGTTTCGGTATCCACCAGGACAAGCTCCCCCGTTTCCCGGAACTTGGGAAGCGAAATCAGGCGAACGGTAGGGACGGCTGCATCCTGGGTCGTCCCGCCCATCTCTGTGTCTTCGCCGCTCGGTTTCAGGGGCAAGTCTCTCTCAATAACGGCGGTCTTAAATTGGGGCTGGTTACCCGCAAAGAAGACGTGAGGGCAGGACTCCATGACGAAGGGGTCGTGCGTTTGGAATGGATACGACCCTTTGTACATGTCAGTATTGATTATTAGGAGACACTGGGAGTAATGAGAGGCAACATACATAGCGTATCTGGGGCCGTGGGGACCCCACACCTCCACCGCAGCATGGCCTCCATGACCCGTATCCTGGCGTCTGTATCCCCGTCCAGGTCAACATTACC
This sequence comes from Aspergillus spinulosporus, assembly GCA_003574815.1. Lineage (NCBI taxonomy): Eukaryota > Fungi > Ascomycota > Eurotiomycetes > Eurotiales > Aspergillaceae > Aspergillus > Aspergillus spinulosporus. The sequence continues at coordinate 288,226 of QPHH01000029.1, read as the reverse complement.
GTCCTCATCGGCGAAATCCAGGTAGCGGAGCACGTCGTCCACGTTCTGGCCGCTGCTGCCCCAAAGGCGCCATCCCTCTACGTCTCCCTCCCACGGATTCGTCACACTGTCGAACCAGCCCGGCTCTGGTTGCTCCTCTCCGGTTGGCGGTGGGGAACAGTAGGCCCTTGCCCGAGGGAACATCGCGCGGTGGATTGGCTGTTGGGGCAGTGCGAAATTCGCCGGGTCACTTTCGCCTGGCATGAGGGTAATCGGTATGCTAGGCAGGAGCTCTGCCAGGAAGGAATCCAGTTGTGTAATAGGTGATGCGTTATACGCTGAAGCGTCATATCCGTACTTCTTCTGGTGCGCAATCTTTTTCGTTGGCACTCCATCCGTTGCCAGTGCTGCCTCGATGGTGCTCGCGCCGAGGGAGTTTCCTGCGATGATCAACCTTGTAATCCCACTAGAATCTGGCGGAGAACCATCTTTGCTCTTCGGTGACCCCGTGTAGCCTAGAAGATAGTCTGTCAGGAGCTCAAGGGCGAGCGTGTCACTTGAGGTCCCCGTTATTCCAAGGCCGCTGACCATTGCAATCTTCCCCTTCTTTGGCTCTTTGGGCGCTTTCGCTTCATCTCTTTCCCACCGCCGTGGTTGTCGAGCGAGATCAGGAACCTTGATATCGATCGCTTCGAAATCTCCATTCACATTTTCTGTCCCAAGCACAGCGATAATAACTCCTGTCGCAAGTTGAACCGACTGAAGTTTACTCCCTGTTAGTCGCAGGCGTCCAGACTCGTCTTCCAGCATGATCTGCGTTAGCTCTGGGTGTGCGGGATCTTGGTAGGTTCGCCGAGGGGGAGGGGCTGATGTGAAGTTCTGTCGACAGTCAGTATGTGCCTCACGAGGGTAAACCGGTCAACTTGCATCTTTTGCAAGGTCATCCAGAATATTCGGCTTTAATGGCATCTCCATATAGATCGTGCCCGCAACCCAGCAAAGCTCTCCTTGTCGGACATCAAGGACTCGCTCCACGCGACGGGCATGTTCTCCTGCAATCTGCAATTCGCAAAAGGGTTAGTACACAAGAGACGGTGTCAGATATTCAAATGCGAGGGATTTCGTACACTGAATCCTTCCCATGCCTCAACTGCAACCGCCTCGACCGCCGGTTTCAGCTTCGCGAGCCGCAAGAAGTACATATCTCCATATTGCTGTTGGTATTGCCGTTCCTGACCGGGAGGGAGTCGGAAGGTATTTAAAGGATTGTAGATGGAGGGATTTCGATGTGAAAGCTCGTATTCTTTTGTGCTAAAGTGGTCTGGAGTTAACAACCCACGGCGAGCTTAGAATGCGGAGAAACGAACCTTGGAGGACGCAGGAACTCTTGCTCTGCGGAATTGGCAGCCATATTCTCAGATCACTTCTTCACCGGCGCAATGGCTGCATCGACTATGTTCGCGGAGTCAAACACACTTTTCTAGTGCGCTGCTGGTCGATTGATTGTTGCGAACTTGAGGCTGGCGGGACGCGGAAGACGCGTCTTTTGGCGTTCCGCCATCATTTCCGCTTTGGGGTCACCTCTACCTTGTCAACCACTCCTCAACGCAGCAGTCTATGCATTACAATCCACAGTGTGATATCAGGATATTTCAAGAGGACCTTGCTGTGCCTTTCGAGCTACTGGCTTCAATAATGATTCAGTTCCAGCCAAAGTGCCCAGAGCATTCGAGCACGCCTGCGATATGAAGCGCAGTGGCGTGCAAAACTACCTGGGTAATATGGAGCACTCTTGAGCAACCACGATGCAGTTTCTAAGGACTGAACTGTGTACTCGTACCTCGGCTGCTATCCTGGCACCTCAAGACGATACTAATGAACAGGAGCTAATCACTAAACACCTCCGTTCTCTCACTAGCAGAATGGCCAGGGAGCAATTCATTCATATGCTCGCCCCAGCGCACCTTGGCTGCGGATTGTTATCGCTGGATCTCACAAATTGCGGCTAATAGATGATCTTCAACCTCGCGAAATGGAGTGTAATTCATGGAATAAGTGGTGGCGGAAACCCCATCAACAGGGTACGGTATCTGGATCGATGGGTCGAAGTCAAATACCACGAATGATGGGCATCACTCCTCCATATAACGGGATGTGAGGTCCTCAGATCAGTACAGCGGTGCTCGGCAGCCTACTCAGTTTGAAGGTGCAGGCATAGATGCGTCCAATGCCATCCCTTTCGGATACTTTGGCCCCTCGCTGGGTCTCGAACCCTCCGCATGTCCATACCAAACAAGCCTATCGAATTTTCCTAATGACTTCAGCAAGAATGGTAAGACCAAGGTCTTCCATTGGCTAGTACTTGTCTTGTATTATATGGCATTTCCCACTGGACTTGAACATTCAGGTGCCGTACAGAGAATGGCCGAGGCCATATTTCACCCAGAGTATGCATTCGACTCTCATTCTGGCAATGAACATATTCCGCGATCTGCCAAAGAATTTGGGCCATGAGTCCCTCATATCTTTGTGTCGCGCCTCCTGCGAAGGCTCGATTCATTCAACACTGATCTCTTCCACTATTGACGTTCTAGGACGGGGACAGGACCACGGTCAATCTGAGAACTCGTCTGCGCGTTCACTATGAAGCTCAAGTTTTTACACTTATCGACTACCGGCAGCTTATTTGTCTTGAATCTGTCATACATTTTCGTCTCCGCATTTACCTTTGAATCATTGCTCTGCGGCCTTCACCACAGCGTCTTTACTCGCAGTTTACCGGGCTCTCTTGCCTTTGTTCCAGAGGAAGCTATTGGACACTACCAGCCTCCACCAGGACCCATCAATTATGGCCCTTTACCGACGACTGGCCCTGTTAGCTTGGAAGCGCCTGCCATTGCTTCGACCGCTGGGAATGCAGATGGTAATGACATTGGATACGGGTCAAGACGAACTATGGCCGTGACCGAAAGCCCTGATGCTGCGGACGAGTAGGTTATCCTTGCTTATACCTGTAATGCCAGGAATGGGTTTAATGCTCGATGCTAGGAAACCAACTCGTATCCCCTCTGTGACGGAGATGGATGCGATGATAGCAAAGGCTCAAGCGGCATCGGCGAATAAAGGCGTGGAGCAGTCACTGGTAGGCTTGATAGCGCCGGTACTCATTTCATTCTTACAGCTATGACGGAGATACAAAGCATCGCGCCGGAGACTTTGCAACGTCTCCGACCGGTGGAAAACGCGGCTGGAAATGAGCTAGCAGGCCTTTTGATATTGACTTGGACGTACCAACTATATGTACAGATACCCATCGCCATTAGAAATCATGTACATCGTTCTCATTCATGGTTATTCGTCGTGGTTAATGACATATCATGCACCGCAATTGATGAAGCTTCACAATGGGGACCCATGACTGAAATGGACCCTCAATTCTGCACAAGCCAAATGCATCGCGTAGATACGCAGGAAGCTGTAGATGAAGCTGAATATACCTGAACATGGACTGGTTTACTCAGCAAGCCGTAGGATCGAGGAGAGACAAGGAGTGCGCAGTTTCAGACAGTGACATGACAAGCCATATCTTCAGCAGTATACGTAGGCGCAGGTCCAAAAGCCAACTGCTGGTCGAAACAAAATTGTGAGTGTGAGGCCGATGCGAAGCAAAGGTAAAGATCAGGAGATGGAGCCGAGTCAACAGGAGCGCTGATATGAGCCTCGGTCCGTTTCCCCGCATTTCCAGCAGCTGTATAGCTCTTCCTCTCTTCATATGCACTGAGTCAGCATTGAATAGCCGATGATTTACCACGGGAAAAGAGTTTATACTATTTATCTCGACTAGGATTTCCACTTCCTTCGTTCCCACCTCGTCCTCACATATTTTAGACCAAAATCCTGTTGTCAGGGGCTTTCTTAAACTCTTGCAAACTATAAGAGTAGGGAAAACAAAGGTACGTCACGTCTATCAATCGAACTCCTAGCCTACTGGATACTAAATCGATCCAGATTCTACCGTTAAGATGTCAATCACAACCCCTCTTACTAAGCTCCTCAACATCCAGAGCCCCGTCCTTCTAGCAGGGATGGCGAAAGCCTCCGGGGCGCCCCTCGCAGCTGCAGTCTCCAACGCGGGCGGGCTTGGCGTGATTGGTGGACTAGGCTATACGCCCGAGCAAATGAACGAAATGCTCACAGAACTCAAGAGCCTGCTTAAGGACAAATCTTTGCCATTCGGTGTTGACCTCGCCCTCCCACAGGTCGGCGGTAACGCACGCAAGACAAACCATGACTATACGGGTGGAAAGCTGGACGAGCTGATCGATGTGATTATTTCGCATGGCACGAAACTGTTTGTTTCTGCTGTGGGAGTTCCGCCGGCACATGTGATCAAGCGGCTGCATGAGGCGGGCATCCTCATTATGAATATGGTGGGAGCGCCGAAGCATGCGGAGAAGGCGTTGAAGGCGGGGGTGGATATCATTTGTGCGCAGGGTGGTGAGGGGGGAGGTCATACGGGTGACATCCCCTTCTCTGTGCTGATTCCTGCGGTTGTGGATACGGTGCAGAAATATAAGAGTCCGCTGACAGGGCAGACGCCGCTGGTTGTTGCGGCCGGAGGTATCAATGATGGGCGGAGCTTGGCGGCGGCGTTGACGCTAGGTGCGTCTGGTGTGTGGGTGGGGACGAGGTTCCTGGCGACGGAAGAGAGCGGTGCGAGTAAGTTGCATAAGCAGGCTGTTATCAAGGCGCAGTTTGGTGAGACGAAGAGAACGCTTGTGGTGTCTGGCAGGCCACTGCGGATGCTGCCGAATGATTATATCAAGGAGTGGGAGAAGAAGCCTGAGGAGATCGCGAGGTTGACGTCTCAGGGAATTGTGCCGATGGAACATGATTTCAACAATGAGAAGGAAGTTGATCTGCCGTTCCTGATGGGCGATGTCTCGGGTATCATTAAGGATATTAAGCCTGCTGGAGTGGTGCTGAAGGAGATGGTTGAGCAGGCGGCCGATGTGTTGAAGCGGACTGCTGTTCTTGCTTCAGGTCCTGTGAGCAAGCTGTGATGACCCTGTCAGTTAGTCGGCTTGTGTCTCTCATCTTGTGGTTTCACGTCTTCCCTTCAATACGGATAACTGTATATTTTGAGCAAAGCTATGGTCCACATAAATCAGATGCGTCTTTAGCTAGATAGCACGTACAAGTACATAAATCATAAATTACCATAGCCGGGAATCGTCCCCTGTAACAGAGCGTAGGTGCAAGGTGGCATCGGGACGGCCAGAATGCGTCCAAACAGTGCTAGCCACAAGCCAGGGGATGGATAAGCACGACGTTCGCAACAGGCGGCACTGAACGAGGATCGTGTATAGCGAAAATGTAGATTCCCAAATAAGAGCACTACGTTGACAGCTGCCGACAGGCATTTTTTGTTCATTGAGCCTTGAGCCTTGAGCCCTCTGCCAAATTGCCGGATACTAGCTGCAATAATACCACTCCCTACATTGCTAGAGTAGGTCTCCTTTATCTTGTCCAAACGTTAGTGGCATCCATTCAAGACAGCTTTCCCATTAGCTCGCGCCTCCAGAAGGCTCGGGGGTGGTGGCGGCCCGAACACTGGCTTCTCTGGCTGTTGAGGCACGGGGTGATCTCCGTTGGCGCTCTCGAGCTCATACTCTTCATCGCTAACGCCCTCTTCATCCTCTTCGTCTTCATAGTCCTCCTCATACTCGCTCTCGGTCCCTTCGTCATCGCCGTCCAAATCCACAGCCAGACCTTGACCACGGCCCTGGGCTTGCATTCGCCGACATAGCGCTTCAAGATGGTGGCTTTTCTTCCGCCATTTGTCGAGTTCTTCGTGATTCCTCGTGCGTTCCTCAGCCATTTCCAGTATATTACGGTTCGTCTGGTCGTGCTTGCGAGTTAGAGTGAGATTCTCCTTTTCTAGCCTCTTTGTCTTCTTCGACATCTCCTCCATCTCTTTGCGGAAGGTCAGGAACAGCTCGTTACTGTTGTTCAAAGTGTCCTCAACCTGGAATATTATTATTACCGAGACTCAGAAGCAGACGCAACCCATCCATACCTGTTTGAACTTCTCCACGTAGATATTCAGCTGACTGCGCAATTCCGACTCGGTGTGCGAAAATGTAGACACCTGAGAGCTCAGCGCGCGACAGCGAGCAGCCTCATTTTCCGCTGCACGACGCTGTTCTTCATACTTGGCGGTGAGACACTGGATTTCAGCATCCTTGCTGCGCAATAACGACTTGTAGTGTAATTCGCGCATCTCGAACTTTTCACCAATGGTCTTAATCTTGGCTCGGAGACTACAAGATACATGTCAGGCAACGCGCTGGAACCGAGGAGCTACGACTTACGCTTCGTCGAGGTCGATGTCGATCTTCTCGTTTCTAGGATTGCCCTTCGCAGCCATCACATCTTGAATGTCGTACAAAAGAGAGTCGAGTCGCTCATTGACAATCGCGCGGGCCTTCTTCTCATTCTCCTCAAGTTTCTTGTTCTCGTCCTGGTTCCCCAAAGATCGAACATTAGTCAAGTACTAAAGGTACCAGCGGTATTTGTAGACCCACCTTGACTTTTTTGTTTTCTTTCGTCAGTTCCCGACAAAGTTTTTCCAGTTTATCTTTCATAGTAACGGTCTTGTTCAACTCCGATTTTCCTTTGTCCTGATCCTTTTGAAGCTGATCCGCCCGCTTCTTACTCTTGGCATAATCACGGTCTAATTTCTTCATATCGGCCAGAAGCTCGGTGTACTTTTTATGAACAGTTTCAAGGCGGGTCATTGGGGATTCGATATTGGTCAAGAGCTGGTTGAGGTCCCTAGTCGCCTTCTTCACTTCCCGTTCTATAATCACATACTGTTAGCTTGTGTTGCCATGCAATACCTGAAGAACCCCACTGTCACAAGCGGAACACCGGATGTGAACACGCACCAATTTCCTGCTCTTGGTCCTTTTCTCCCGCCGCATCCTGCTCCAGCTGCGAAATCTTGGCGGCGAGAAGCTTGGAAGTCTCGTTCGGGTCGGCGACCTTCTTCCCCTTGTTCTTCTTGGACATGGTCGTATTTGACATGGTAAACGAGCCCACTTCGTGAAATTCCCAGGTGGCGTTAGGTTGCGGGTTGTCCGGCAGAGGTCGCGTGGTCGGTCCTTGCAGAGAAAAATGCGAACGAAACGGTTTGAAAGTGGTGAGGCGTTTAATGCGTGACCGAGTAGAGAGCCACGTCGACAACCGACGTAAGAAAGAACCGTGTAAGCAATGCAGCTTTTGGTAGCTACCAGGGCACAGCGTGATCTACGGTAAGTCTTGAATTCCACACTTGTAGTGAGCGGAGAACCTTGGACTTCTAGGCTCGCAGAACTCGGAGCAACCGGGTCTCCAGATCCTACAGCAACCAAGTTCTGCAAAGCCGACAAAAAGTCCAAAAACGGTAACAGGAGTTGTCGAGACCTGGTGGAGCGAAAACCAACTGGCGAGTAGCGACGGGTCAAGAACAGTCGGTCGAGGACTTGTTGGAGAGATCGAATCCAATCTCGCAAGTCGGAGGGGGTGACTAATACTAGCCTGATTAGGAAATATTTTCTTGGCATTATTCTCTGTTTGTCATCCCAGCCGTGTTGCCGACAGCCAGCTTCGACTCTACCATCCTTTCTGCCTTTCTCTTTAGAATTAGACGGCGGTTGTTCGGGAGCAAATATTGATTGCCTTGCATCTGCGCTATTTGCTCACATTCTAACTAATTACTTTGGTCCCGGCTGGACCGGTGCCAACTTCAAACCGGCATCAATAAGTTGTGGTAAAAGTCGTGCTCTACGTTGACTCGATCTATTATCATCACATCTCGACGATATGCTCCGATCATACCTGCATCTAGGCAGGCATCGAACGCCGGCTTTTCGCCAGCCACTTGGACGATTGCTAAGAACAACCACATCGTTACCGCAGTTTGCTCAGTCTCGGACGCTCGCTTCAGTATCTAGCTTGGAGAGCTTGCCAGAGGTGGGAGACCAACTCCATGGGTTTACAGTTCAGGAAAAGAAGCAAGTGCCGGAATTGCACCTTACAGCTGTCCGTTTAAGACATGACAAAACACACGCGGATTATCTTCATATCGCACGCGAAGACAAGAACAATGTTTTCGGTATTGGCTTCAAGACGAACCCTCCGGACGCCACAGGTGTACCCCATATTCTGGAGCATACGACTCTCTGCGGCAGCGAGAAGTAAGTCGCTTCAACTCAGGGGATCTGCGCCAGCAATGACTTGATGCTGACTCCTTGGTCTTTTTAGATATCCTATCCGCGATCCGTTTTTCAAAATGTTACCACGCTCCCTATCAAATTTCATGAACGCTTTTACCTCGTCCGACCACACTATGTATCCGTTTGCGACAACAAATCAACAAGATTTTCAGAACCTCTTGTCGGTCTATCTAGACGCCACTATGCATCCTCTGCTTAAAGAGGAAGACTTTAGGCAGGAAGGGTGGCGTTTGGGACCTGAAGATCCCCGTGCAATCCAAACACAAGAGGGAAATCTGAAGCCTGAAGATATCCTGTTCAAGGGTGTTGTGTACAACGAAATGAAGGGTCAGATGTCAGATGCGAACTACTTATACTGGATTAGGTTCCAGGAAAGCATATTTCCCGCCATCAATAACTCCGGAGGAGACCCCCAATATATAACGGATCTGACGCACAAGCAACTGGTGGAGTTTTCAAAAAAGAACTACAACCCCAGTAATGCTAAGATCATTACTTACGGCGATATGCCCTTGGCCGATCATTTAAAGCAGGTTGGTGGCGTCTTAAACGAGTTTTCGAAAGGGGCTGCCGATACAACGGTAAAATTGCCCATTGAGCTCCGTGGTCCCATGAACGTGACTGTCCCGGGACCAATCGACACATTCGTAAGTGAAGACAGGCAATTCAAAACCTCCACTTCCTGGTACATGGGTGATATTACGGATACTGTCGAGACCTTTTCGGCCGGCATCCTCTCGTCCCTTTTGTTAGATGGTTATGGATCTCCCATGTACAAAGCTTTGATTGAAAGTGGCTTAGGCTCCTCGTTTACTCCCAACACGGGACTCGACACTTCCGGTAAAATTCCTATCTTTTCGATTGGAGTTACAGGCGTGAGCGAGGATCAAGCTCCTCGAGTGAAAGAAGAAATTCAGCGAGTCCTTCAGGAGACTCTTAAGAAAGGATTTAACGATGAAAAGGTCCAAGGATTCCTCCACCAACTGGAGCTTGCGCTGCGTCATAAGACAGCGAACTTTGGCCTTGGTGTTATACAGAAAACCTTCACCTCTTGGTTCAACGGCTCAGATCCTATGAAGGAGCTTGCCTGGAACGAGGTCGTCAATGCCTTCAAGAGTAGGTACGAAAAAGGAGGCTACTTAGAGGCGTTGATGCAAAAGTACCTCATCAACGATAACTGCCTGACTTTTACGATGGTCGGTACCCCTTCATTCAACAAGGAATTGGATGACAAGGAAATGGCGCGGAAGGAGAAAAAGTTTGAGCAGCTAACTCAGCAATATGGGTCTGTTGAAAAGGCTGTGACTGAGCTTGCCAAAGCAGAACTGCAGCTGCTTGAAGTTCAGGAGAAGGCCCAGCATGCTGACCTAAGCTGTTTGCCGTCTTTGCGTGTGGAAGATATTTCACGGCAAAAAGAGCACAAACCAGTCCGCGAATCCAAAGTCGAAGGCACAGGTATTGTTTGGCGTGAAGCTCCAACCAATGGATTGACTTATTTTCAAGCTGTGAATGCTTTTGCCGATCTTCCTGACGACCTCCGCCTGCTCCTGCCGCTTTTCAACGATGCAATCATGCGGCTTGGAACACCAACTAGGACCATGGAGCAGTGGGAAGACCTGATAAAGCTCAAAACAGGTGGTGTCTCGACCTCCTCTTTCAATACATCATCGCCAACAGAGCTGGGTAAATACAACGAGGGCCTTCAATTCTCTGGATTTGCTTTGGACAAGAATGTCCCCGACCTGCTGGAAATTCTCACAGCTCTTGTTACTGAGACAGACTTTACCAGCCCTTCCGCTCCGGCCATGATCCAGGAGCTTTTGCGGCTGACTACCAACGGGGCGTTGGATGCTGTTGCAGGAACTGGTCACCGATATGCTCTAAACGCAGCAGCCGCCGGTCTTTCTCGTAGCTTCTGGGCACAAGAGCAGACCTCGGGTCTAGCACAGCTCCAAGCTACGGCGAATCTCCTGCGTGATGCCGAAACTTCTCCAGAACGCCTAGCGGAGCTGATCGAAAAGCTCCGTCGCATTCAATCATTTGCCATCTCGAAGACATCTGGTCTTCGTGTTCGCCTAGTCTGCGAACCGGCCAGCTCGAGCCAGAATGAATCTGTTCTGCAAAAGTGGATTTCTGGTCTGCCTAAGGTCCCGTCGCCCACGTCTCAACCTCAGAGCTTTGACTTGAGCACGCCTTTCAAGAAGGCGTTCTATGATCTACCTTACAAGGTTTACTACTCCGGTCTGGCTTTGCCTACTGTGCCATTTACACACTCATCCAGTGCGACTCTGAGCGTCCTTTCTCAACTTCTGACGCACAATTACCTCCATCCTGAGATCAGAGAGAAAGGTGGCGCCTATGGTGCAGGAGCGAGCAACGTTCCAGTCAAGGGATTATTCGCATTTACCAGCTACCGCGACCCCAACCCTACCAATACCCTCAAGGTCTTCCAGAACAGTGGTATCTTCGCGCGAGATCGGGCCTGGTCGGACCGTGAAATCAACGAGGCTAAACTGGGTATCTTCCAAGGCCTCGATGCCCCGGTTAGCGTCGACGAGGAAGGGTCTAGATACTTCCTGAATGGTATCACGCATGAGATGGACCAGCGCTGGAGAGAACAGGTCCTGGATGTCACCGCCAAGGACGTCAACGAGGTTGCGCAGACCTTCCTGGTAGATGGCACACGGCGGTCCGTCTGTCTCCTCGGTGAGAAGAAAGACTTGGCCGAATCCGAGGGCTGGGAGGTCCGCAAGCTCTCTATGAATCCTAATGGGCCCGACATTCCCGTCGAAGATGCTGTTGCTTCGGCATAAGCTACACCCTTCCTCTTCCAAGCCTCACTCGTCCTTGTGTGCTATATACATCCCTGTGTACCGCCATGTATCACTAATGCTCTAACGAAAACATGTAAAATAGACTATCTTTGTACACTATCCCATCTCTCTGTCTCATACATGCTATTTCCATTTTCTTCTTGGCTTCAACCCATACAGCATCTCTCACGCGCAGAACAAAGAACAACCTGACCCGTCTTCAAACCCGCCTATCTCCATGGTCGAACGATGGGTCAAACGTCCGGTCTCATGGACAAGCGCAATATCAATGCGGAATGTATACCCCCGCGGTACACTTCCCTCTTCCGTTTTTCAGACCCGCTCTGGTTTCCATATGGAAACATTCTGTCAGCCTAAGCAGAGCGGACTAAGAACGCGAGGACAATCTTCTTTCGTTCTTGGGGCGATGGTTGGGAATCAGCCAGTTGAGTACGATATTACCGTAGTACGCTAAATAGGTAGAAAGGCAAAGTAAAAGCCATAGAGATCTGGGGCAAGCATTGCGCAAACTCCAGTAAGTAGAATCTCCATATCATAAATCATGACCGTAACCGAACCGATCTATACAAGAATGTAGGTAGAATGAGGTAAGTAAAGTGGTATCATGAGTGAAAATTAGTTGTTTCCTGAACGTGCGCATTCCAGAATTGCCTGCAACCCTGTGCTCTGAAAGAAGCCCGCCCTGAAGCTCATATCTCAAGCTCTACCAGTATTATACGTGGAGCTTGACGCGCCAACATCGGATTCAGGCGTTTGTTCTACGTGTGTAAGCGGCACATTTGAGTTTCGAACTTGGTCAACCTGGAATGGAGAAGTGGGTTCATCAGTTTCGGGCAAAGGCGGAAATGGTTCTGTTCGTGAATCGGATTCCGACATTGGGTGTTCTTCTGGTATTATAGTATTATGGTGAGGAACGTCGTTTAAGATTTGCGAATTGGGAGGATTGTTGTCGGAGGCGTCAGCGTCTGAAGGTACCCCTGTAGATGGAGGTATGGAAGCAATCTGGACAGGTTAGCTAAGATACTCCGTATTTGCTATCAAATGTCGGCGAGCATACCCTAACGTCTTCTATACTGATTCCACGGCTCAAGGCTAACTGTCGTGCAGCGAGCCGTTTTCGTACAATTTCCATCTCCTCTTCCCTTGCAGCCTGCTCCTCCTCCCTCTTCAAATCCTCAATTGAGACTGATGGCATGTCGCGTGAAACCTCCACGTATGAGCTTTGAGGCGACCGCATTCTGCTAGTTCGCTTTTTCTTTTTCTGTTTCCCTGAGCTCTTGGATGATGTGGTAGGTGCGATACTGAATGTGCCCGACGCAGACCTCATGCTTTCAGGCTTACCTCCCTCCTGGTCGTCCGATTCTAGCCCTGTCCCTCGACGGGCAAGCGCCATGGCGAATTCATCGTCAAGCGGTATCGCATCTTCTTCATCGCTTGGAAGGAGATCACCCCGGGAACTGAGCGAGTTCGCTGTTTCACTCGATGATTGTGTAGAGCTTCGGTACCGCCCGTTGCCTCCATTAGCCGTCTCTTCGTCCACTTCTTCAACAGACTCAATCAGCGGGCTTTCCTCGTGTACATGCCGCAACCCCGCCGGGTGCTCCTGCAAGTCAGCAGCAGAGGGTCTATACTTCAACCCTCGCGCACCAAATCTCCACGGAAACCGCTCTAAGAATCCCAGAAACGAAGAACTTGGAATGACAGTCGGATCGTCTCGTTCATCAGGTATTAATAGTCCGCTTTTTCTCCTACTGGCCCGGCGAGCACCGTAGCTCATCTTCCTTTGTCTGCGTGGCTGCTCAGAGCTTCCCCGCGCTAACCCGCTTCCTGCCAGCAGACGATCAAGCTCGTCCGTCCCCCATCCTAGAATCGTATCTTCCACATCCTCGTTGTCCCAGTCGTCGTAGAAATCGAAATCTGCGTAACGTCGGCGGCGACGTCGTAGGTGGTCTTCGCGCTTGGGAATGCACGGCGCAGTACATGAGTAAACGCAGTTCCCGATTGAGGTAAAGCAGGGAACAATATAATTGTGGGCAAATGTGTATATTCCTTCTTGTGCCGTTTCATTTGCGGATTCGAGATTGTGAGAGATCTGGTTGATTGTCTGCCGTACTCGGGGGTCTCTCGGTCGCATCATGGTGAAAGGCGGTTGGTAGGAGATCTAAACTCCAAACTGGGAGAGAAAGTGTGTTCCTTCAACCTCATCCAGGAGGCCCCATGGACAGAATGAAAGCGCCAATTGAGCCAGGCAGCGGAGGTAAAGAACTCGATAATAAATGCAGTCTGCAGATGAGGAGACAACTGGGGAAGTGAACCTGAGACGAGCCTGAGAACGAAGTTCCCAATAAGGCAGCGATGCCATCCGTCTTAGTCAGCCCCTGCAAGACCAACAACAGCATGCATTGGGATATTTTCATCCACTACAATAACACTGCTTCGCAGGTCCTAGACAATCAGCAGGCATGGTTTATTACATTCGTTTCCTGAAGACGCCCCGCCTGCAGAAGCAGAAGGCCAGCTCTGTCTCCGCCTCCGCGCTGGTCTGCATTACGACGGATTTGGGCGATGCATTCCTCTCACAAGATGTGGATTTACTTGTGACACTTCATCCTGCTGGCCAGGAGAAGAAGATCTTATGCAAGGAACGACTGCAGTGGCACGGGACCAAACGCGAACTCCCCATCGCGCTAGGTCCATTCCCTGCCAACATCACTCAACAGTCCATGATCATGAAAGTGACCGCAACCAAATCGACATCTTCAGACGTCTTGCTGGACCAAGATAGTATCCCACTGGTGATATCCTGCTGGAGTGCCACGTTTGGAGGTCCGCAGTCGCTGGTTGCCGACAAGCTGGTCGAAAGGCGCTTCCGCGTGAACCAGTCCGTGGAACTAAACATATGGGAGGAAACCGGAAATAGCATTGCACGGCATATCTGGTGAGACTAAACCCTCCAGATTGAACCCCATCTATCATCTTCTAAGTTTCTGCCTCCGTGCTTCAGGGATGCAGCAGTTGCCTCGGTTATGTACCTACAGCAGATGCTCGCAGGACATCCAGGATTATCTAACCCTGTTTTGCAGGATGTCCTGCAAACTGATCACAGTGGTTCTCTTAATGTGATTGAGCTTGGCTCGGGATGTGGCATTTTCGGCATTGCCCTAGCAGAACTACTGCCCCAGTGCTCCGTCCTACTCACAGACCTACCTGAAGTCGAAGAGATTATCACGAAGAACATCACAGTTGCCCAGCCAGCGCATGCGTCCAAGATCCAATACCGGCCACTTGAATGGGAAGAAGAACTGCCAGACGACCTCTTCGACACTCAGTCCATCGATTTAATCCTCGTCTCGGACTGTACCTATAATGCCGACAGCCTGCCAGCCCTCGTGTCAGTGTTAAGTCGACTGGTCAAACTGTCACCACACGCCATCATTCTTGTGGCTTTAAAGCGACGGCATGAAAGCGAGAATGTATTCTTCGACCTGATGCAATCTGCTGGGTTACACGATCTGCATTCGCACCACATGCAGCTCCCGTCGCAGCACGAACAGTGGGACGAAATCGAACTACACTGCTATGGTAGACGTTCCCAGCAATGAATCCTAACCAGTAATATATACCTGCGATATTTCACATCATACTGGCTTCACATAAACCCTACCGTCCAATAACCACCATGCTCGGGATGTATATGACATTACCGACTACTAGACTTGGAAGATGGAGGCATGCTTGCCCGACTGTCTATAGCAGTCACTGCCAGAGATAGTGCGCTTGACGCTCCATCGACCAAATTGCATGGTAGAAAGTGTATCACTCTCTACTTATACAGCAAGCGGTTCGCGAACTTTCCTTGGAGCCAGGTGCGCCGTGTGGCCATGAAAGCCGCGCTTGGGATCTTTGGTTTTGGAAACAGGTGTAGGGCCACCTCTACAAGTATACATTATGTATTTCAGCACTGGCTGATACAAGCCTCCCTGCCGTGAGTGCAACAGCTATAAACGAATGTCAATTAACCCCTGTTTGGCATCCGACTTTTATCGCAATAGCACCGTGATTTCGATGCAACGGACCATATGATTAGAACTTGAATTCAGCTTTGCTGATCTATGTATGCAGGTCCAGCGACGCTGCCAATTACGAACAGTGCAGTCATTGAGACAATCCTGAGTATAGGGACACATGGTCAGACTTTCAGCAGCAATTTGAGCTTCCGACTAGCCCTCGGTGAAGAGATTCGTCGTCTGCGCAGCCGCCGCCATCCTTCAGATTTCGAATATATTTTATCACAGAGGGATGCTAGAGATGAATTCAGGTCATAATCGTACTTTCTCTTGGTCTGTTGATTAATGCCGTCTTGGTATCTCGAGGTGGATCTGCCTGAGCCGAATCTCTGCAATAGACGTCGTTTGCCAGTTAATGGCGAGAAAATGGGCTCTAATGTAGAGTCGAGGGGCACAAAATCTTCGTCGGTTTGCCTCAATGTAAGCACGTGCAATACAACCCGAACGATGTGTGACAACGTCATTGGACCATCGAGACCCTGAAATATTTGCTTGCTGGCAGTCAGGCTATGTGAGCGTCGCGGAGGAATAACAGCAAGGCCGTTCCCAGGATATTTCTCCTCGTGTGAACCCAAGTACTGAATGCTTTGGGTACTCCGCTGCACAAATGCGCTGTAATTCGGGGCCAGCGTGATTGCACATAGAGGGAGAAACGCCAGCCGCAAAGGATTATCCCCTGAAGATGATGGGCCAAATGACACTTCCGCACACAGTGCCCACAGATCCGCATACAACGAGCACACGACATAGAGATTACCTTCAGCAATATCAAACTCGTCCATCCTTCTCTGATGACTGATAAAAGTGGTATAAACGGGGTCGATACCGATTACAAGTGACCCTTCTTGGATAGCCCATTGCTCCCCAAGTCCCAAGCGAATGTCTTTGTATGACTGCAGGCGAGTGCAGAATATTGGCTTCTTCTGATGGAAAGGATCCGTCCTTGCCTCAGACGGTCGACACTCAAGGAAGCTTGATTCGTCATGAAGAGTTGGGTCCTTTTACCTGTTAACACAGAACCAAATATACATTGCCACATTCTCACCAGAAGCGGCATCTCTTTATCCGAGTCAGAGTCTTCAAGGATCACGTATGGAGCGGAATCGGTTTTCTGGTGATCTACCAAACGCAAGGAGCCCATCCACAGATCCTCGTCAATGTCCCGGTCACTATTGTTCAAATCCTCGGACATTTCCGGTGACAAGCTACCATCCTGGAACGAGCTATAGCGCCAAACAGGCGGTCGGTGGAAATACATTGCGTGCCGGCGTTTCTTATTCACCGAATCATCGGAAGCCAGCGAGGAATTGTCGAAAAGGCTATCGTTATGCATGCTGTGGAGGGATGCACAGTAAGCTGAGAAGCTGCGATGATCTGATATAAGAAGGCACTAAGCTGTAGGCTAACTCTGCAGAGCGTTTGATGTGATGTAGAACTAAGATCAAGTGTGCTAGCCAACTTGAACTCGATTCACCTGTCATCGTTACCCTACCGCGCCTTCCCTCTACCTCACTGTTGCATCGTGGGAAGGCCCGCATGAGCCGCCTGCCAACCGCAGCATCACTTCCTCTAGCAACCAAATGATACACTACCACTCTCAAACCAGTCAGTCTATACTATGAATTGAACACGGTGGATGAATGCATAGTATCTGAGAACAGTTAACCCGTACAAGAACCGTTCGACGAGTCAACGAATGGCCGCGGAATAAGGTCGAATGATTTGGGGCCACTGCAGAGCACGGAAGCATATGTGGTCGAAGCACACGGATATTGCCCCCTTGTTGAAGCTCCCCTCTTTCCAGTTATAGTTGTTGAGGGCATTGGCGTGGCGTTGAGCGTTGATAGAATAATCAGAAATAACCTCGGCAGCCGGCTCGGACGAATCAGCCGTGATGCGCAGCGGGGATTCCTGAGATCCATTGCTCTCAACGCCCAACATTAGTCTGCTGAAAACTTACAATAATAACGGCCTGGTACTGGTATTTGGCTGGCAAGAGCAAGGTACCTGTTGAAGCTCAATTAAATCATGGCTGCACCAAAGCTAACCCTGTACTATGACATTGTCAGTCCTTTTGCGTGGATTGCGTTCAAGATCTTGCGGGTGAGCATTCCTCCTTTATGTACTTCCACGCATGCTATTGCATCATAATAGGCTGGTTGACGATTGCATAGGACTCCCCTACCTTCAGCAAATGCGATATCACCTTTGTCCCCGTTCTCCTAGGCGGGATACTGAAGGCCACTGGGAATACTCCACCCATCAGGATCAAGAGTATGACGGCCCCATCTACAGTAGCACGTCAGCTAACCCGTGTCTGCAGACAAGGATAAATGGATCAATCAAGAACGTATCCGCTGGGCTCGGTTCTTCTCCGTCCCGATAGCAGAGACATCACCGGAGGGCTTCCCGCCCAATACGGTCACCGTACAACGCGCCCTCACGGCAATCTCTCAGCAGACTCCTGATAAGTTGATCCCTGCTACTGAGGCTGTCTGGCAGGAGTTCTGGGTGAAGGGGGATGGCAAGGCAACGCAGCCCGAGGTGTTTGCACCAATTTTTGAGAGAATACTAGGATCGTCGCAAACAAAATCCATCATTGAAGCGGTAAATCTTAACTTACATTCTTACTACGGGGAACCCTCGACTAACAGTTTACAGGCGAACGGGCCAGAAATCAAGACGCGCCTGAGCGCCAACACCCAGCAGGCCCTTGACTCCGGCGCCTTTGGTCTTCCCTGGTTCGAATGCACAAACTCCACAGGCGAGAAGGAAGCATTCTGGGGGATCGACCATCTCGGTCAGGTAGTCGAATTTCTGGGCCTGGACCGCTCGCTAGATCCTGGGTTCAGGGCAGTTCTGTGATAAGACGGACGAACCTCATCGTACACGAGACGAAACCTCAAATGCATATTCTTTCCCAGACTGACGCCAAAAAAAAAAAAAAAAAAAAAAAAAAAAAAAAAAAAAAAAAAAAAAAAAAAAAAAAAAAAAAAAAAAAAAAAAAAAAAAAAAAAATATTATCTGACTCCGTTTAATGCGATTCATCTCCGCTTCGTCGCGACGTTGCTTTTGTGTCTTTCCTGGAGAAATTCGGCGATTTTCTCCTGCTCTAAGTGGTCGATCTTCTCGCTCTCTTCGTCTGGTATGTTAGGCTCGATTCGCTCTGCGAGGCGTTAGCGTCGTCAAGGCAGTATGTGAAGCCAATACATACCAGCATCGTCGCTTTTTTCTCCAGAAACGTAGGATTTGATTGGGTTTACGACATTTTGTTGCGCCCATTCACCGGTTGTGGATGCCGCAGCGAAAACGGTATCTTTTACCTGCTGAGTAGGATTTCCAGACATTATTGAGATATCTCGCAATTGGTGTCAGTATCAAGGTCCAAGAACATCATATAGCAATAATGGGTAATGTGTCTGCCTTAGATGCAGGGACAGACGCGCAGTGACGTCACCAATTAGATATTCATCAAAAGCGGGAAATTATGGCAGTATCCGCAATGATACTAATCCCCTCTCGCTGAACGGTCTACGAGCGTTACCTCCGACCATCTTGGCCTGTCATCTCCGATCCACTCCCTTCTGGATAAAAAAAAAGCATATGGCTGTTTCCCGCGCAAAAAGCTGATGTCGAGATCCCGTTGATCAACTGTCTCACGTGACGCGCTGTGGTTACAATACTCCGGTATCTCCATGGATTTAAGATCTGATGATGGGGTTGGAATAAATATAAGTAGCACCCGCAATCTCGTCGTGGTAGATACTGCAGTATACTTAAACCAGAAGCCTCGCATATCAGAATTGGCACAATGTCCTTCCCCTACAAACACATCCTCGTCATTGGCGCAACCTCAGGCATCGGCCGTGCCATGGCTGAGCGCTTCGTCGAGAACGGCGCAAAGGTCATTGTCGTCGGTCGTCGCAAGGAACGTCTCGATGCCTTTGTCTCCAAACATGGGGAGAACAAGGCGCAGAGCATGGTCTTTGACATCACGCAGACAGACACGATCCCGGAGTTCGCGAAAGAAGTCACCACAAAGTATCCGGATATTGATAGCGTCTACCTTAACGCCGGTGTTCAGCGTACACACGATTTGACCCAGGAAGGGGGATGGGATCTCCAGGCGTTCAACAGTGAATTCCATACAAACTTCACAAGCGCGGTCTCGCTCGTCCATGCGTTTTTGCCGTTTTTGAAACGCAAGGCCGAGACGCAGCAGGCGAGTTTTATCTTGTATGTTTCATCACTGTTACACTGGATGTTAGGTGACTATGCGTATTAACTGCTCGTGGTCAGCACCGGAGCCAACCTTGCGATTGTCCCTGCGGCTTGGATGCCGGCTTACTCGGCATCAAAGACGGCGTTAAATGTGTTTGTGCTCTCTCTGCGTGAGCAGCTGAAACAGTCGAGCAAGCTTAAGGTGATCGAAATCTCGCCTCCTGCTGTTCAGAGTATGTTTCCCTTCTCTGCATTCTGATCGAAGACTGACACTGTAACCAGCCGAACTGCACGACTACATGGGCGCTCACGGTGCCAGCATTGGCATGCCACTCGACCAGTTCATTGATGAGGCGTTTAGCGGGCTCCAGAAGGGCCTCGACCAGGTTATTGTCGGAAGTGTTGTGGATAATGAGACATTCCTTGATATCGTTCAGAAGCGCCAGAGTTTGTTTGAAAAATTGGCCGCGGTGATGCGTAGTATGCATGGCAAATAAGACCACGGAGTCTTCTTTGCGTCGGTCTCTTGTTTGGTATAGTATACGCAAGTCAGCTAGTGATTAATTGGAATACAAAATTGAGAATCCCGGTGTACATCAGTGGCAACGCTGTAGGGCACATCCCGAACAGGCATAGCGCGCATACAACCTCTTATCGAGCTGATGTCTTTCCCCTCCTCCCCTCTATCCATCTCACTCTCAAACTCAGCAGCGCCTAACCTCCTCTCCCCTCTCAAAATTCGAAAAAGGAACAGAAAAGGAAAAGAGAATGCCTTCAACACCAATAACAATCCTGACCGGCTTCCTTGGTTCCGGCAAAACAACATTATTATTAAACCTTCTCCCACAACTCCCGAAATCATATAAACTCGCCTTACTGAAAAATGAATTTGGCGACGTAGCCATTGACTCCCAACTCGCCTCCACCTCCGCCATCTCAGGCGTCCGCGAACTTCTCAACGGCTGCATTTGCTGCAACCTTGTCGGGCAGCTATCCGACGCCCTTTCCGAACTCGAGTCAACTGTGCATCCAGACCGGATCATCATCGAGACGAGCGGGAGCGCGTTTCCTGCTACATTGGCGATGGAGGTGAATCGGCTTTCTCGAGAATCACCACTCAATGAAGATGGGAGCAGCAGGTATATACTGGATGGCGTTGTGTCTGTTATCGACGTGGAGAATTGGGCGGGCTACGAGGACACGAGTTATACTGCAAAGATACAGGCTAGGTATACGGATCTCATCGTCTTTAATAAGTGGGAGCATGTGTCGGAGCGACGATTTGATGAGGTCCTTGATCGGGTTGGTGATTTGGAGGTTCAAATCCCGTGGGTTAAAAGTGATAAGGGGAGAGTGGAGAAGGATGTGCTGCTTGGAATTGATGGGGCGCTATTTGCGAAGCAGGCTGTCGAGGACGGACATGAGCATGAACATGAACATGTAGATGGGCATGGGCACGAGCATGGGCATCAGTCCGAGGTGGAGGTTCTGTCTGTTACGCTACGGCAGACCGAAGGAGCAGGATCATCGACAATTAACGTACCCGCGTTGGAAAAGCTCCTCTCCTCAGCTCCCAAAGAAGAGGTTTACCGGATAAAGGGAATCCTACGCTGTTCGACACAGACGCCGCTAGCGAGTTCGTCAGAAGATCTGGATGCGCGGCGATCGCTCTCAAGCTCTAGCGACTCCGCGTACTACATTCTCAACTGGGCCTTTGGGCGCTGGACTTGCACAAGCTCGGAAGTTGTTGCGGATGCTGCTGATCCGGCTACGGTTGCGCGGATTACGTTTATCCTGGCAAGATATGAATCGGCGAAGTGGAAGAAGAAGTTGGAGGGTGGGGCGTTGGTGCAGAGCGATGGGACAGAGCTGAATGTTGAGCGCCTTGTATAGATCTGAAAGGTTTGTTCGTGTTGAGCTGGCTCGGCATGACGGATATAGATGTGATTAGAGATAGATGCGAGCGAGACACCATCCGATACCTTAAGTGCACGATATATACTAACCATAGAAAAGAACTTTTTAGAACATTGATAACTCAATCAAATCTCAAGTCTACTCCATATCAGAGAGCCTTTTCTCACCGAGGTGGTATTATTGCGGTAAAGACTGACAACGGCTGGTAAACGCAAAACAAAAGCAAACAGAATCTAAGCTAATATTCAAGGAGAGCGGAGGCGCCCGCCTCGCTAGAGATATAAATCACCTCATGGTTATCGGAAAAGCCGTTGAAACGTGTTGCGCTGCATCGCGTATAGGCGCCCATCTCCTCAAAGTAGAGCCAGTCGCCAACGTCCAACAAACCGGGAAGCACGCTGCGCTGGCTGATGACGTCAATGCCATCGCAAGTGGGTCCCCAAATGGAGTAGGTCACATCTTCGGAGACTGGGCGACCATTAGTCTCGGACGCGCAGGAAAGGATGCGTGCTTCTGGGTGTTGGTGATCAAAGATGATGTTCGAAAAGTTTCCATAAACACCATCGTTGAGATAAAGCATGTAGGCATCCTTGCTAGGGTCCTCGGGATCCCGCACACCACGGCGCGCAATGACGTTCGCGGCTAGTGTGAACGCTCCACCAACGTAGTAGCGGCCCGGCTCTGCAATTATGCGGATGTTCGGCGGAAAGTACGTTTCAAGAGCATGGTCGAGGACAGCGGCGAATTTCTCGAAAGTCTCCCCCGTGAAACCGCCACCAACGTCGAGAGTGTGCAGCTCGTGACCGATCTCAGCGGCTTGGTCAAAGACCAGGCGCGCATCCTGAACGGCCTTAAGGAAAGCCTTGGGGTCCTCTGCACCAGAGCCGACGTGGAAGCTCACACCAACGATCTTGAGCTCAAGTTGGTGGGCCAGCTCAAGAAGCTGACGGGCCACATCCAGAGAGGCGCCGAACTTCATGCTAAATTGGCACAAGCTGTTAGAGTCGTCGGTGAGGATGCGCAGGTAGAGCTCCGCCTCGGGATAGCAGGCCTTGATCTTGTACAGCTCATCGGCGTTGTCGAAGGTCATCTGCTTGACGCCCACCTTGGCAGCATGGCGCAGGTACGACTTCGTCTTGCAGGGCTGCGCATAAATGATGCGGCTGGGGTCGACGCCAGTCGAAAGAGCCATGTCAATCTCCGCCATGGAAGCACAGTCGAAACCGTTTCCAAGCTTGGCCATGAGGCGGAGGACCTCGGGATCAGGGTTGCACTTGACCGCTGATTCTGTTAGCACTTAATCATGTTATGTTAAGGACACATAAGACATACCGTAAAAAGGGCGCACACGGCTTAGGTTCATTTTCCAGCGCAAGTGCTGGCGATAAACCTCACCCATGTCTGCCACATAGAAAGCATCTTCTTCTCCAGGAGCGCATCGGTCGGTGTCGACCTCAGCAGCTCGCTTCTTCAGGACATTCAAGACCAGGTCCTTGGCAGCCAACCGAGATTGCGACAGATCATCCGCTCCATGATTGCTGAACTGGTGAATATTATTGACATAAAAGTCGGGTTTGTCATAAAGTTTAGGCATGCACACTTCAGCAGGTACACAAGCAGTCGGTGCCATAACCATGCGCGGCGATGTAGCACGGAATACGACTGGACAAGTAAAAAGAGAGAAAGGTTGGGAGATTTATACGCGACTGCGTGCTAGGGAGGGCGAAAAGTTTCGCAACCGTAGTTGACTGGACCAAGCCTCCTAGACCCTTCCTCCTTAAGAGGAAGAACCGTCAGAGAAGTCCTATGCGGCAGCTCAATGGGTGAGGGAAAAAGCTCAGTGGGCGTCAAGGTGGACGAAAATAACGCGCCGATCGGAGAGGAGACTCGTGGGAGCAGTAGCAGGAGGCGGGATGTTGTTAAGAGTGTCTCTAAGGCGTCGAGGCGATACAATGTGACGAGGGAGCAGGAAGCCGGCTTCGTAAGCCGTGGTGACTGGTGCCTTTGGACCCGGAGAATCCCAAAGGCTGGCTGGATGAGGGGTAGAGATGACGAGGAAGGTCTCAAAAAAAGGGAATTGGTGGACTCCCGCGAGATTTATGCTGCTGCGATCTAATTGAAGAACCGGCGGTCAGCTCCAGAAGATCAAGCTGGTGTATGAGAGATTTATGAATCTCGGGTCGAGGGGCTGGGGGAGGAGCAATGACCTCCGTTGGTGCAGTGGGTGCAGATTTTTAACGAACGGCCTGGCCCTGACGAGACTTAGGGCAGAGGGCACAACGCCGCCAGGCCAAACCGGAAAGGAGAGACCCAGAACAGGAACGGGAAGCAAGACACGGCAGGGGGTAGCAAACTTGATCGAGGGAGGGGGGAACGCAAACGTACCTTTCCTTTGACGCGATGAAAGAACGAAGATAGCGACGCAGGGAGGAAGAAGGTCAGGGAGCTGAAGTTTTGGATGTTCGACGCAATCTCCCGACCCGTCCCTCGTCTGACGGTCTGACCGGTCCATACGCCCGTTGCCACCTTGAGATAATAAAATACTGTAATTTACAGCTGCCGTACAGACGGTCTGGGTATGTCAGGGTTTGGTCCCGTCATCGTACTCGGCTGCGCTGCGAATAGCAATCAGCGTAATTGTCCTATAAATAAGCTGTCCGGGTAATATTCCGCACGGTAACGGACCGTCAGAGCTCGAGCTCCTGCATACGCCATACAGTGCCGTGCCTGTGAGTCAGTGCAGATCTTGCGTCACAGCCACTTCCTACTCAGCGGTCTGCCGAACTATAGCAGCTCCATTATAGCAGACACCGAGGACCTTCGAGTACTCTAAGATATGTAGTTGGATGAACTGAAACAATTTCATATCTTGAATATTAAATTATATAGTTAAAGATACTCTGTGCCCCTTTTCCAGAATAGGCCGGCAAATAGGTTACCACTCGCTTCCCGTGTATTTGAAATTATATATCTGAGGTGTATATCCCCCATTCACATGTCAACATGTCACGAGATATCAAAAGCCTGCTTATCTTGTCAACATATTGGACAAGTACTAGAAACGCGGTATCCCTGTCTGACTGCTCATCTAGCGAGGACTCAAAACATACTGGAGAAATCTCTTGTCCTCTGAGATTGCCAGTTCCCACTGCGCTATGGGAGCGCAGTTTTGTGCTTATCGCCATCAATAAGTGTCGAATTTCTGGACAGTGTTAGTCTTATTGTTACAGCTTACCTCACCTAATCTTTGTTAATTGTATCAGCTTTTGTCTATGAGTGCTTATATCAACCAATGACTGGCAGAGAGGCGCTAGAGGCGCAGCCAATAACTACAAAAGTCACATTGCACGCCGGCAGAAAACGGACAAACAAACCAAAACTTCATTTTGAAACATATTTCATGTTCTGTCTCCTCGCCTAAGACTTGCCTCTTAAAAGATGCGCAGCAAAAATGCCCCTTTATGCATCTGAAATGTCAGGGAATAGCCATTGTTGCATATCGAGAAATAACAGATAGAGCCAGACAGAAGCGATAAAGCCAGCTGACCTATTTTCTTGTCTCAAAACGTAGACAGACCATGAAAGACCTCTTTCTCCTTCCAGGGGATATAAATTGACGAAATACACCCTGTCATAGCATCAAGCATCACTTTCCTCATTAGGATATCCAGATATCAGTCCCATACTAAGATCACACACAACCTCTATCACCACCAGAACACCAGTTCGCCGTCCATAGAAGAGAACTGCAATATGTCGCTTAATAGTGGCTCCCAAGACCAGAGCATAAAATGCCCACAGACGGGCGGCATCAGACGCTCCAGCGCGGTAAAGTACCAAATCAACCCACTGACTAAGAAACAGGCTCTAGAAGCACAGACTTTCCATTCGCAACAGGCCCTGCATGTCAGTCCCAGTATTAGACGGTCCAGTCCCGTCAAATACGGCCACAACCCACTAACGCGTTTGAAGACCTTCGAGCAGCAACAGTTACGTAGTCCCCTCGACAGTCTCCAGGAAGGCGTCACGCAGCTGAGCAAAAATCTCAACAGCCTCTCCATTTCCAAGGGTTCAGGCTACTAACAGAGTCGAGCAGCTGAGTGTTCTGAGAAAGCCAGGCACGACAACTGGCACGTGAGATCCGAGCGCCTTTCCGCAACGGATTCATGAAGAAAAGCCGGTAAGTAGCGAGCGATCGTCGTCTTCGTCGCTAACAGCCCCGTCAATCAGACGCTATAGTGGCGGGAAGGGGCCCTAGTGAGCGATTACCAGCATCTCATCATTGCCTAGACCGGATCAAGACAAGGAAACGCGCGAAAACGATCTGAGACTCCGGGACGGCCTGCGAAGGTGGACGACGGCAAAACCTGCATAGAGATCTGTCAACAATCGTTCAACTCTGTTTGGGCGTGTCGTTGACAGACTTGGTCCTGTTTCCAAATCAAGGATTCAGAGGACGAGTCAGTACGTAAGTAGTGGCAGGGTGTATGTTGGGCCAAGACGTGATGGATGCTCAATGGCTATTGCTCTGGATTTTGTGCACATCAATCCTTGAAGCTGAATGGAAAGTCTTGGCTATCATAAATACAAGACTCTGCCCGGCTGGTTTCTATGTGCCTGCAGTGAGCATATAATGACGATTAACAAGCAGAATCAAATTTAAGAATCATTAATTTGACCTCGTAGTTTCTGCAGAGATCGTAAACAAATGCAACAGAAGCCATGCCAAGGACATCAATAATGCGAATCATTAAAAATACTACACGTGGAAAGGGGTATATAGCTGGAATGAAAACGACAATCATAACCAAAGTATCCACCTCACGCCAGAGGCCAAACCATGGAAAAGCTTGCGGAGGAGTTTGAAAGCCACAACAATTAACCACACCCACCACAACAGCCCAATCAACGCCCACTCGAGCATCACAAAGCCCGTGCGTCGCAGCCAGCGCAGCCGACGATGCCGTTTTCGGAGACCATGGTCAAGCGTATCACTCAACTGCTTCACGGCGAGAGTGCTGGTAGTGTTGAGCTGCATACTAAGATTTTCGGCTTCCTCGGCCGCAACGCGAACACGAGTATTGAGCGATTTGTCGACCAAGTCTTCAAGTGCGGAGAGTTTTGTCTTCAGGGGTGAAAATGCAGCCTTTGGTATTTGATCCATCGAGCTCTCAAAGGATTTGTGAGACGCTTCGATTCGCTTGAGAAGTCTTTGACTTGCCACTTCATGCTCATATATTCGGGGAATGGGAGGTGTGGCAGAGTCCAGACCGAATGAGCGTTGAAGGAATTCAGGAGGAGGCCTGCGTGCTTCTTCGGCCCGACGGGAAATCTCTCGAGCTTTTATACCCGACGACAGAAGAAGAGCTCTAGTGCGCTCAATCTCTTGCTTACTCGGGACACCAGACTCGATCGACACCGATACACTACGGTCAGATATGCTCCAGCTTCTGGACTGACCGGTGAGCGTTGGGCGAACGCTATGCGAGGATGTCATTGGAGTCGGTTGAGCTTTTGCGAGGCCGGTGATGGGAGGGCGAGCTATGCTGAAAGGAACCGAATCATCTTTGATTCGACCTTTACGAATCTCATTTCGCACGGTGTGAATCTCTGGCCCAAATTGCAGAATTCGAGGACCTCGTTTCATGGAATGGCCAGACGGCTTACTGTCTTGGTGATCAATGGAGCTGCCTGCATCACCTTGGAGGCCTAAAAGCCGGGCATTAGGGCTGACGACATCAACTTCATCACGCTGCTGTCGAGGCTCGACAATAGTGGGCGGTGTCTGAGACTGATTCTTCGTGAGAGATTTGTCCGAGTTTCTTGGAGTTGACCGACCAAGATCGTCGGAAAATGTAGATAGGTGGCGTAATATAGCCCTAGGAATGGCTAATTTCTCGCTCTTCGTTTCCTCGTCTTCAGACTCGCTATCGTCAGATATCGCGAAGGATGACTGGCGGGAGTGTCCTCCGCTGTCCTTTTTTAATATGAATTCTCCCATTTTTGAGACCTCATTACCAACTTTGCCAGCAATCTTCCCTGGGCCTTTGAATATCCCGCGCAGTTTCGACTCATGGGGAACGGAGTCTTTCCGTTCATGAGGGTTTGTCCGCCGACTTTCTGTATGATTTGTTGAACCTTTCGTAGGAAGGGGCGGTAGTTCATCATCAATCTGAGCACTACCGTTTGTTAACGGCAAGCTGTCCTTGCGCATGGCTTCAAAATCGACAGAGCTGTCATCCTCGGCACCTTTCCTGTGATTGCTACTTCGACTGTGAGCTCTCCGGGAACCCGTGCCTCGTGTGAATCCTCGCTTGGCGGGAGAAGAAGATCGACTTGATGGAGGTGATAAGTTAGAGGCAATGCTAGGAAAATACCCAATATCCATGCCTGTGTTTGTCCCATGGATTCCCATTCTCCCCAAAGAGAGAGGACCGTAGCGGTCATCCGCGCTTGGGACGGACGACACAGATCCCCTCTTTTCATTCCAAACCATTCCCTTCCGTTTCAATGGTGACACCGATCTTTTGGGAGATCTGATATTGCTTAAAAGAGATCCACCGTACGGCTTCTCGTCTGCGCTTGAGCTTGAGGAGCTCCGTGACCGAATCTTGAACATGCGCCTTTTGGGCCCCGTATCCTCCACAGAGACACTGCTGCTTCGCCGAGAGGTCCTAAACCTGTGAGACTGTCTCCCGCGGTCGAATTCCTTGGGGTCAAAAGATTGGCTTTGGCGGGCATCAGAGTGTGAGGTATGAGACGAGGGCCTCCCATTATTAAGAGAACCCCTTTCTTGTATTTGCTCCTGGGGGACATCATTCACAAGGAAGGAAGACGGATTTGGGTACAAGATATTGCCGTCCTTATCTGTTAATTTGCTCTTATTTTGCGCAGTCTCGGCCCAAGCTGCATCTGCAAGCAGTTCATCAGGGTATATTAGCCAGTCAGACCTGGGCCTGCGAGACTTGATACTGCCTGTACGACTGATACGCCGCAGGCTGGAAGGTGGGGAGGCAGTAGATGGGTCGATATCATTCACACCTCGGCCCAATCCCCCTTCTGAATTTCGGCCTTTAAAAGGCGGAAGCTTGAGACATTCCAGGGAATTCCGAGCCTTGTGACTGTACGCAGCCTCAACCGAGTCAACCCAGTTATGAACTTTCTCAACATCATTCCATCCCTCTGCTTCAGGGTCGATCGGGCAGCGTTCGCGAAACCTGACTTTTCGATTGCGGATTGCTTGAAGTGGATTATAAGCACGATGTGATTGGTGACAATTGACACGGGGTGAACCGGTTGTAGAATTACTGCTATGAGACTTGAGCGGCGGAAGAGAAGGAAGAAGGCGAAGATATTCATGTCGTAGCTCAAAATGGCGACGAGCATTTGCAGCTCGGGCTAACGTCCCTGCCGAGAATCCTTGCGGCATAGGTTCAGACGTAGCGGATTTGGGCAGCGAATTCAGCACATCATTCGTTAACATGGACATTGGAAGATTAACGGATTTCACGCGGTCATCACCCCGGGACTGAGTAGCGTTGATGCCAGGATAAGAGTCGTGACTCGGAATGCTCCCCGCTGCGGAAGCACGAGAGTCCCCTGACGGTGCCCATGACCCTCGAGGAACCTGATTTGAAGCGTGATATCCAAGATTTCCCTTTCTTCTCGACTCACTCAAATTCAATGCTAAGTTGACAATCTGTAGAGAGTCTTTATCCAAGCCTAAAGCTGCCGGGTCATTACGGCTCTCTGCACGACTTCCAGTATGGTGGGCTGCACTCTTGCCATGCGGTTCCGAAATCGAGGCATCCCGTGGCAAGCGAAGAGAGCTAATGATTTCCGTGCCGTCAATACCATCCTGACTGACAGTGTCCGACTCCTTGGTAGAATCTCGTTGGCGACTCCATCGAAACCGGGATCGTTTCTTCGGGGCAGTATCGGCTTCCAAGTTTCCAAGATTTGCTCGATTTTCTGTGTCTGAGCGACGAGGGTGGTGACCGCTGGTTCGAAGGCTCTTTGATGAGCGCGGTAAGAACGAATCGACAAGGAATCCGCTAGAGCTGGCCGTTCGTCGCTGACTTCTGCTGCCTCGCTCTTCATCCCGAGAGCTACCCCCGAGTGATTCCCTAGTAGGTTGCTCCAGATTCATCTGCAGTGCCGCGCTCCAGAAGAACTTTGTCAAGACTTTGATCTTTTCCGGATTTTATAGGCGCATTTGTTCTGCAGTCGCATCATCAGGGAGGTATGGCAACATAAAATACGGGCATGCGTATTATCTGCGTTTCAGCACTTATCAGCAAAAAAAAGGCAAAGTCGGCGAGATGGTCGTGGCAGCAGGAGAGCAGCGCACTACGGAGAAGCGAATGCATGTGGCAAGCCGAGCTTGAACGTAGGATAGGAACTACACATGATAGGGAGGAAAGGGCAAGGCCGCAAGAATAGTAGCGTGATCGTCTTTGGCCATCGCCTCCCGTCTGGACTCTGCCCGTGACAGGGAGTTGCAAACAGAACAAACCAAAAAACCCACTACAAAATCTACAAAGTCCTAAAAGCATAAGTCCGAGGTACAAAGGAAATCTACTAGTGTTATCTAGAGATGAAAATATAACTAAGATACATGTCCTGTCACAGGTAAGAGTTACAGCCAAGCGAAGAAACGGCGGATGGTATCTATCTACTCAACCCTTAGACACTGAAGGCGTGCCTCGGTTTCGATCACCTAGACGGAATTTAGTTAGCGTGATCCTATATAAATATGGTTAAAACGGCGGGCATAACTGTGACTTACTTCTAGAGCCTGCTTCACCTCGAGGACCCTGCGCACATCTGCCAGCCAGTCCTTGCTCAGAATCTTGGCCCATCCCTTTAATGAGTTCATCTCACGCGCAGCATCATCCAGGTTGCCTTGTTCCAGAAGATTTTCCGTCCGCAGCAAAACACTCTCAACATCATCACTTCCGGCCTCGGCATCCTTCTTGAACATAACCTTGCTCAAAACTAAGCTTGCCGCGTGGCTTGCAATACCGGCGTCCTCGGGAAGCAGGCTGGCTTTACGGACTTCATCGGCGACACGGCGGAAACGATCAATGATCTGGGAAGTTGAAGGAATACCGCGCTGATAAGCTGCAGGGTTGATAGATGCAATAGCCGCTTCAACGACTGGATCATCTCCAGCCAGCTCTTTGACAGCCACCAATTCTCGCACGAAGGGTCGAGGGACCGTTGAGCGCTCAAGAGCGGATCGAACTGCATCCACAGCGACCTGGAGTTGCTGGGTCTTGAGGTTAGTGTCGATGACCTCCCTCCATCCAGTGACGAGTGTCTCGAGTTCGCTGACGCTTGAGGTGAGCTCAGATAGCTTGCTAAGGCGGCCCTCGCGTTCGCGCTCAACCAAGTCCTTCACTTCATGTATGTACTTGCGGTTGAGCTCAATTGCCTGTTCCACGAGTTCGTTCTGGAGACGCTGCTCTGCGATTTCCTGGGCTCTCTGCAATTCTGTCTGAATCTTCTGCTGGTAGGCAAGCGCCAGCCTCTCGCGCTCCGCCTCAAACTCTTCGCGGTACTGGGCAGCATCATTGGCACGTACTTCTTCGAAGCGGCGGATGAGTTCACGGGCAGACTCATCGAAGGTAGCGTGAGCTTTCTCGATTTCCTCTTGAGCAACGCGACGTGCCTCTTCCCGAACACTTAGAATCTGCTCACCAATCTTCTGGAGCTCCTCCCTTGCCTTAGCAACCGGTTTGGAGTACTTAGCCGAGTCCTCCTCAGCGCTAATGACGGTGATTATATCGTTAAATGTTTTGACCAGCTCCTGAATGATCGGCTCGTCTCCTTCGCTAACCTTGGCAAATTCAAGGGTTGTGATCGGGGCTGATCCAGGCAGTTTAGGCTCTTGCTTGGGTTCTTCCTTAGGCTTTTCGGGTTCTTGCGCTTGCTTCTTCGCCTGTTTAACTGCAGCAGTCTTCTCCTCGGGCTTTGCAGCGGCAGGCTTGATCGTCGCCTCATTGGCCTTGGTTGGAGTAACAGCACTCATATGTGGCCCAGGTTGGGACACATCAGTTCCGGGTTCTTCAACTTCCTTAGAAGAAAGCCCGCTCTTGCTTGGAATAGTAACCCGACTGCCCTCATCCCGAGATACGGGAGAAAGACGGTTCTTGTTTCTGAGCGTGTTCGGGAATCGACGGTAAAAATCTCGTTCCTCAAAGTAGAGCACGGATTCCTCACCGTATGGAACATATTCCGTGAAGAAGTCATGGAAGTTATCGGATTTAAGAGCCAAGAAGACACCACCGCCGTATGCCAACCCGGATGTAAGGATGAGGTAGATCAGGAATCTTCGAAAGCGGCCAGTTTTGCGGGCTCGCGCCGGACTGGGAGTCTCAGTAGCACTGGGGCCTGCATTATATCTTAGTATCTAATGTCATTGTTCCCTTGCCGGGTTGCGGCAGGCAATATATTCGTACCTGCGGTCGATTTTGCGGTGGTCTCTGCGGGAACTGGAGTAGCGGATGAAGGTGTAACAGGAGTAGGAGATTTTGCATCAGCGAAAAATCTCTGCAGATGATTTAGTACCCGTCAGTAAAATATAAGAACTAAGCGGAGTGTTTCGTCACCATACCTGACCAGCTAGCCGGCTACTTGCTCCAGCTCTCGCAAGCCATTGAGGCGCTGGCCGTGGGCGAGCCGAAGACGACAGTATATGCCGACCCTGTAGAACAGATGAACGCAGCATGATGAGCCGCACAACTGTTGGGGTAAGGACTAGGTGAGGAGTCGTTTAACGGAATGATGATATTGAGAGGGAGAAAACGCGGATCGGGACCTCTCGGTGCTTTACCTTTTGCGGTCCGCTCCGATTTTGCACCGCCATCAGTAGTGGCTGAGCTGCACGACCAAAGCAGGAGTACATTCGACATAATTGGGGCAGTTGGGGTTCTTTGAGTCTTAAACAAAAAGGTTCATTTAGCGTCATATCCTATTTCACTAGAAAAAAATTTATTCAATGAAACTATCCTATTGATGCTTTGTATTGCCTAGCATGCCGTACCAAGCGTTTCATAGGACGCAAAATTATTACGCAAAAGACAAGTCAAAGCCTATAGGTTCAGCAAATATTATATAGTCATCACACTAGAAACTATAAAGAGTACTCGACGGAGTTAGAAAAATAGCATAGATTGGACCCAATCAAGGAAGGATACAGACGCCGATATCAGATGGAAAGAAAAAAAAAAAAAACAGAGAGACGGAAAAAGGCACAATGAAACAGCACTCAAACTGCCTGAGTTACTGGCAAACGGTCGAATTCAATAGATCATTGCACAATACTGAATGGTTACATGCAATGACCGTCATCAGATGCCTTGTGCCAGTAAACAAAGAGACCGAGATACCGGATCAGGGGAACCGGGGTATTAGAAAAGCGCAGTATGATGAGAGTGGCCAACGCGAGCAGAATTAACCCAGCTCCAAACCGCTTAAACATGTATCATCGCAATGGATCGGCGCAGGTGACTTCATGCTCATGAGGAAGGCGAACAGTCAATATAGGATCGTGCGCCTTCCCTGTCTAGAGAGCGAAGGAAAGATGGAGAACGAAATCCGCGGACAAGAGATACAAAAAACGGACGGATCGCATGGCCTCTAGCAATTACACGCTCCGCCACTTTGAGTTCCCGGTGCTTCCGGCCGGAGGTCTACACCAGGGCGAGGTGCTGTTCGCATGTTTCGGGGTCCAGCTTGATCGAGTGGGAGTTTCTTTGCAATGGCTGTGAAGAGTTCGCGCACGTTTGAAGATGTCTTAGCGGAAGTCTCGAAGAAAAGAAGACCGGCTTCGCGCGCATATGCTTCAGCATCAGCAGTGGGGATAGCCCTCTTGTCAGGATTCTCGGTAACAAGATCAAGCTTGTTACCTGCGAGGGCGATGACAATATTTTCGTTTGCCTGGCGTTGTAATTCCTTGACCCATGATTTGGCTTTGTCTAGCGATGACTATTGCGGATTCCCGAGTATTAGCAAGGAGCATGAGCGATAGGAGATCATGTCCGAAACATACAGCTTGAGTGATATCATATACAACGACAGCACAGTTCGCATTCCGGTAGTACATGGGAGCCAAGGACTTGTATCTTTCTTGGCCGGCAGTATCCCAAATCTCGAATTTCACTGTTGTACTTTCATCCAGCGAAATGGTCTGTGTCAGGAAGGCGGCACCGATTGTTGATTCTCGGTAGTCGTCGAATTGGTCCTACAACGAGTGAGCGGCAGATGAAGGGAAATAGTGATAGAGCGCACCTTAACAAATCTCAGGACTAATGAACTCTATAACGCAAGAAGTTAGCGACCGACAGAACGACCAAAACTAGAAGTTGGATTAACCTTTCCTACGGCAGATTCTCCTGAAAGTAGCGATATGAAGTTAGCATTTTTGCCATATATCACGGTAGGCAGATAAAACAGAAGGACAGGTATTACGAGCTTACCGAGGAGAACGAGCTTGAACTGAGCGAACCTAGCACCTGGACGGGCGCCTGCTGCGGCTCTGGATGCCATGATGGGAACGGTTGGGCAATGAGCTGGTTCGGATATCGAAGGCGACGATGAGGGAGGTTGGAAGGGTCGATCAGCGCCTGATGGAACAGAGTAACGAAACTAGCTAAGATAGAGCGAGGTGTTGGAGAGTTGATATCGTCGGATTTTCTATCAGAGAAAATGGTTAAAGTGATAAGGCAACGTTGTTGGGAGTTCGCTGACGATGACGAAGGGGAGGTCAGCCACAGTCGTCTACCAGCTTGCCTGCCACTGGTCTGCTGCGGGGCGGTGTCTGCTTTGTCGGCCCCGTTCCTGCCTCACTGCGCTCGTGCCTAGGTCGGCACTGCTACGGCTACTACGAACTACTACTGGCTGCGGTCGAGGTGTTCACTGTTCACAGCTCTCCGCCCCAGCACATGCTTTCTGCAACATTATATTAAGATCTCTCGGAAGCAGCAACTCTCCTTATCTTGAATCCTGCTCATAACCGAGTGTCTTTGCTCTCCTTGCCGTCCTGACAGCATGTGCTGAATTCCTCTACCAATTTCCGACCACGTCTCTCATTCAGTGACCCTCCATTAATTCGCTCTCTCACAAACACTATCATCTTGCCCTTACAAGTGGGCGTCGCCGCAATGGTCACTTCTATCCTCCCTTTTCGCGATATCAACCTTCACGCATCTCCCGCTCACTATGCTTTCACCTCACCGTCTTCTCCTGACGCTCCAACACTAGTGGTCGAACGCCCAACGGGCGACTTGCGCTTGAGCAGTGGCTCATTGTCAGGTGCAAAGCGTATCTCTAGTATCGCCGGTATTCTCGGGATTATCAAACTGAAGCTTGGTAAGTCAAACTCCCGGACTCATCACTCCCAGTTGTCATCTATACTCATATTTGTCGTTCATTCTAGACAAGTACATCATTGTCATCACCAAGGCCCAACCGATGGGCCGGCTGCGCGGCCAAATGATATACAAGGTCGCTGGTACTGAGTTTCTTCCACTCCGCGAGCGCCCGCTGCACGATCATGACGAAGATGCTTACTTGACAATGTTGAAGGAACTGCTGCGAACAGGGCCTATGTATTTCTCCTACACCTTGGACATCACGAACAGCTTCCAGCGCCAGTCACAAAGTGATATGAACCTGCCATTGTGGAAACGAGCCGACGATCGCTTCTTCTGGAACCGGTTCATTCAGTCAGATCTGATTGACTTCAGTCTGGGTGAACATAATACGACGTCCGTTCGTTATGGCCCACAGCCCGGCGTTGACCCTTATATCCTACCGGTCATATTTGGGATGCTGCGTATCACACCTGCTAAGGTTAAATCTACCACTTTCACGTTTGCTCTCATTACCCGGAGGTCGAGACATAGGGCTGGCACAAGATATTTCTCCCGCGGAATTGACGAGCAAGGAAATGTCTCGAATTATAACGAAACAGAACAAATTGTCATCCTCAACGATGCCACCGGCGGTCTCTCTGGGTTTGCTGGAGGCCAGACCATAACCAAAGAGAAGCCTTCAGATGTGGGACAAGATCCACAAGTATTGTCATTTGTGCAGACGCGAGGCAGTGTTCCCGTATTTTGGGCAGAGGTCAATAACCTCAAATACACCCCCAAACTCCAAGTGCGCGGAGTGGAAACCGCCGTCCAAGCCGCACGCAAACACTTCACCGAGCAGATCAGATTGTATGGCGACAACTACCTAGTTAACCTCGTGAATCAGAAGGGAAGAGAGGAACGTGTCAAGAATGCTTACGAGCAGCTGGTTCGTATCCTGGTGTCTTCACCAAGCGAAGTGACCGAGGCGGATGACGAATCCTCGGAGAAGCTACATATCTTGAAGCCGAACCATCCACAAAAGGAGATGGATCGTCTTCATTACGTTTACTTTGACTTCCACAATGAGACGAAAGGTCTCAGGTGGCATCGTGCGGAGCTGCTGATGGATCGCCTCATCAACGGCCTAACCCAGGGCGGTTATTTCCGCGGCCTAGAAAACCCGGGTGCTGCTGGTGGGCAACTCGAAGCAAGAGCCCTCCAAAGCAGCGTCGTCCGGACGAACTGCATGGACTGTTTGGATCGCACGAACGTCGTCCAGAGTATGCTCGGTCGCTGGGCTTTAACAAGACAGCTCATGGAAGCGGGAGTCCTTCGTCCCGGAGAAGCGGCAAACGATGACCGCGAGTTCGAGGACTTATTCCGTAACATCTGGGCCGATAATGCCGATGTAGTCTCCAAGGCATATTCAGGCACAGGTGCCTTGAAGACTGACTTCACTCGTACTGGCCAACGGACGAGAGCCGGCATGCTTCAGGATCTGAGCAACTCAATTACTCGTTATGTACGGAACAACTTCCTAGATGGCCCACGTCAGGATGGATTTGACGTTTTCTTGGGGGCTTATCTTCCCCCGGAATCAACTCTGGGAAATCTCCGGATCTTTGTCGATCGTCGGCCACTCATCATCCAGGCAATTCCGTACATTTTCGCCGCGGGCATCTTTATGATCATTGTTGCCTTATTCACACGACGGCTCCCCGATGCCGCCGTCTGGCCCTTGCGCTTATTCATCGTTTTCTGGCTGCTACTTTCTGGCTGGTGTGCTCATTTCATACTTGCACACGGGATGCTCTATGTGAGTCGGCGAACTAGATATATCATTTTAGGACTGTGCTAACACAATGCTTCTCAGGTGAACTGGCCGAAGCTCAACACACCCGCCGCCGGCGCAGAAGGCTATCAAGATGCGCTTATCAAGGCTCGCTCTGATCCAGTCATAGGGCAACTCCTTCCGTCCAGAAGACACCAGAGAGGATATAGCAATGCTCGCCTTGGTTTCCTGGAAGAAGGAAAAACCAGGATCGAGTAGGCGTGTTTAGCACACTCGTACCTTCTGCATTTCTTTCCTTTGCCCCTCCTTTTTTTCATTCTAGTCCTGTCCTTCGGACTCGTCATGCTGGGCATATTTTTGCATCCATTCTCTTTCTCTTGGCTTTTATTATTATTATTATTCTTCGGTGTTTCCCCCCCTCTTTATCCATTCGTCGTTTCGTTCACCGGTTCCCGGAGTCATATTATACGCGTAGAAGTGTACAACACCGTTCTCTTTGTACTATGCTGCACTTTTAATGGAAGGCTACGAATCATATAACTCCAAGTTGCACGTGCATCCCAATATTATTTCGAACTCTCAGTAACTCTCAATGCCTTTTTATTTTTTTTTTTTTAATCACGTGATATCATCCTCATGGGACTCCTAGTTCCGCTTTGAGTTAATTGAGTCAATGCAGCCCCTCCTTAAAGTCCGGGGCATTGTCACGTAAGCGAGAGCCCCTCTTATACACTGATGAGGGGATCCCGCATACTTGGTTGCTTCCCAAAGACCCAAGTGCGATCGTTGTCGCTGCATTCCGTCGTAATGTCTCGCGATTACAAAGTATGTGAGAATCCAACTCAGGCAAGCTTGGCAACAGCACTGATCATCAATCGCAGGATGCAATCTCAGCTCTCAACTCGCTGCAATCCAACTTCGCAATAGTCAAGGAATTCAATAAACCTGAAACTAGACATGCTCTCAATCTTCGGTCGCTTCCTGAGACCGTCGAGTGGCTGCGTCGCATCGGATACCAGGTTCGCAGTCTATCTTGCACAATTCCAGTGCTTGCGATTGCTAACTCGTCTACTTCCACTCTTTATATAGCCCTCTGACTTGAATCGCCTCAATCCAATCCATGTTGCTGGAACGAAAGGCAAAGGCTCTACCTCCAGCTTTATCTCATCCATCCTCTATCAATACACACCTTCGCAATCCTCTTCACCAATATTCAACAAGGTCGGCCTGTATACCTCTCCCCACTTGCGATTCGCCCGCGAACGTATCAGAATCAACAATGAACCCCTTTCCGAAGAACAGTTCGCTCGATACTTCTTTGAAGTGTGGGACCGCCTTGATGACGCTGCCCGGGCGGCTGGGGAGGATCCAAACAATCTACAGACAAAACCCCAGTATTTCAGGTATCTCACGCTGATGGCTTTCCATACCTATCTAAGTGAGGGCGTGGATGCAGCCGTTATCGAATGTGGAATTGGTGGAGAATATGATTGTACCAACGTCATTGAACAACCAGCCGCCACAGCGATTACAAGCTTAGGGATTGACCATGTCGCTCTTCTGGGGAGTACAATCGAGGAGATCGCATGGCACAAAGGCGGCATTATGAAGGCACACACTAAAGCTTTCAGCGCACCCCAGCCTCCAAGCGCGGAGAAGGTTTTACGTGAACGCGCTGCCAACAAGCACACTGAGCTGGAATTTGTGTCCAGCCATCCTGATCTAAAGAAACATGGCGAAATTAAACTCGGCCTAGCCGGCGACTTTCAATACGGCAACGCTGCGCTGGCTGTTGCCACTGCTGGAGAAGTCCTTAGAAAGGTAGGGAAACTGGATATAACCGCTGGCTTCAGAGAGCAACCCCTACCTGCGGAGTTTCGCAAAGGTCTTGAACAGGCACAATTAGAGGGAAGATGTCAGACCAGGAAGGAGGGAAATGTCACCTGGTATATCGACGGAGGGCACACACAAGAAAGCATCAGGCTAGCCGGCCAGTGGTTCGCATCAAAAATTAAGGCAGACTCCTCGTCAGAGGCTTCAGCGGCGAAGAAGCTGCGGGTCTTGATCTTCAACCAGCAGACCCGCGATAGCAACGCGCTGGCCCAGTCTCTTCATGAGACTCTCGAAACTGCCCTTGGCTCTAAGACGCCATTTACTCATGCAATTTTCTGCACAAATGTCACCTACAAAGAAACTGGGTATCGGCCTGATCTTGTCAGCATGAACCAAGATGGCGCGGCTGTGGAGAAGTTGCAGGTTCAAAAGGCTCTCGCAGAGAAATGGAATAGCATTGACCCCTCGGCAGAGGTTAAGGTCTTTGCGACTATCGAAGAAGCTATCGATTTCACCCGTGACCTCGCTTTAAGGGAGGAGAACCGCATCGAGGGCGACGAAGCCCCAATCATGACATTTGTGACTGGAAGTCTACACCTTGTTGGAGGTGTCCTTGATGTTATTGAAACAAAGCCATACTCTAAGAAGCTTTGATTCTGGTTCCACGGTTGCGGACTTGCATCTAATGGGTTATGACCACGGACCGTTTAGAGTGTTCAACATATATTCCTCCTTTTCAACTGGAGTATCGGTGTCAGGTTTAACATTTTGGGAGGGAGTGGCGTTTAGTGGTTTCAACACAGCACAACAAAGACGTATCTCAAAAGTGGCACAGTAATGTATATAGAGCGCAGTGATAGCGTTGTACTGTATTTAGCTCTCACCTAACCAACAGTGATTCACACATTTCCTGAATAACCGAGGTATATGGACTAGCGCAGCAACCATTGGAGCAGACTGTCCCCACCTTATGTTAAGTTGAAATCAGAAGGATATCAGAAGGATATCCAAGTACAGTCTCTCAGCTACTGTCACGGGGACATACGGTGCTAGACTTCGTAAAGACAGAGGCCACCTTTCGGTGACGTGGGGCCTGAAAACCTTCCGAGCCCGACTCCCGTTCCCGTCTAGCCTCCTCTTTCATACCTCTTCCGCCGCAGCAGCCATGCCAGACTCAAAAGACTCCAAGGGCAAAGCCCCTCAGGTCAGTTGATCCGCCTCATTTTGAACAATAGATTCTACTGACACTGTTCTCAGAAGCCCAACGATGCGGAACAGACACCGGGCGGAAAGCTGACCCCGCAGGCGGCCGAGGCGCTATTGGAAAACAATCCCTCCCTGAAGAACGAGCTCGGTGGGTTAGATAAGGAAAAGGCTGTGGAAGCATTGCGCAAGATGGATATCTCTGAACTTCTGACCGGGCTTTCTTTGACCGGGAAGAACAAGAAGGATATGGCTGCGTTCAAGTTCTGGCAGACACAACCCGTACCCCGCTTCGACGAAGCCGCCAGCAACGTCGCTGGTGGGCCGATTAAGATGATCGACCCTGAGAAGGTATCAAAGGAGCCGGATGCTTTGATCGAGGGCTTCGAGTGGACCACCTTGGACTTGACGAACGAGGAGGAACTTCGGGAGCTCTGGGACCTACTCACATACCACTATGTTGAGGACGATAATGCTATGTTTCGGTTCAGATACTCCAAGTCCTTTTTGCACTGGTATGTTTACTCCCTTTTTGCAGAAAATGGTCCGATGCCTAACGGATATATCGAACGGATAGGGCGCTCATGTCCCCGGGTTGGCGCAAAGAATGGCACGTGGGTGTTCGTGCTACCAAGTCGCGCAAGCTGGTAGCTTCGATTTCTGGCGTCCCAACTCAGATTCGCGTACGCGGCCAGAAGATAAAGGTTACAGAGATCAATTTCCTCTGCATTCACAAAAAGCTGCGGTCCAAGCGATTGGCTCCTGTCCTCATCAAGGAGATCACCCGCCGTTGCTACTTGAATGGCATCTACCAGGCTATCTATACTGCCGGTGTTGTTCTCCCGACACCTGTTGCGTCCTGTCGTTATTATCATCGCCCGCTGGACTGGCTAAAGCTTTACGAGGTCGGCTTTTCGCCTCTTCCCAGGGGATCTACTAAAGCTCGTCAAATCACCAAGAACCATCTTCCTAGCCACACATCGACACCCAACCTTCGACCAATGGAAGCTAAGGATGTTGACGCCGTTCACGATCTACTGGAACGTTATTTGAACCAGTTTGACCTTCACCAAACCTTTACCCGCGAGGAGATCGACCATTGGCTTGTCTACAAGGAATCCCCTCAAAAAGAGCAGGTTATCTGGTCGTACGTGGTGGAGGACCCGGAAACTCACAAGATTACGGATTTCTTCTCATTCTACAACCTCGAGTCTACGGTGATCCAGCATCCTAAGCACGACTGTGTTCGCGCGGCATATCTCTACTATTACGCCACCGAAACAGCCTTCTTGGACGACCAGAAAGCGCTCAAGAGCAGACTTCAGATGTTGATGAACGACGCTTTGATTTTGGCTAAGAAGGTATGTGTTCTTTTGCCCTGAAAGCGAATTCACCTAACATAGCCAAAGGCCCAATTCGATGTATTCAACGCACTCACTTCGCACCACAACCCGCTCTTCCTGGAACAACTCAAGTTCGGTGCCGGTGACGGTCAGCTCCACTTCTACCTTTACAACTACCGAACCGCCCCCATCGCCGGAGGGGTCAACGAGAAGAACTTGCCCGACGAAAACCGGATGGGTGGTGTGGGCGTTGTTATGCTCTAGGCTCCTCCGCTCCTCCTACCCTTGATTCTTCTTGTAATCATTTTTCGAAGTGTTTTGTGGCTTCACGGGGCTCATCAGTAACTAGCTAGATCAACGCGTCCGTTGAATGGATTCTGCATATTCGAGCCTAGACAGACAAGTGTTTATTCTCGGCAACATCTAGAGGCCACGGCAGCCACTTAGGCAAAAGTCAAGAATAACGACAATTCTGCCAGAATTTCTAGGCAAGGAACCGTATCTTATCTAAGTACTTTAGCTTCTAAGTACTGTAGATGCGAAATTGATTTAAGACCTGGGCCTCCTCCATAATAGGTGTTGAGAAAATTGGACGTTTGTCTGCAAGCGATGCTTACTTAACGTGCTTCTATAAATTTGGCATTTCCGATTGCGGTGACGTTTGTTCCCGGTCTAGACTCCCATTCCCCTCACTAGCAAGGCTGCTTCATCATAACAACCCTCATCGGAAATCCATCAATTTTAGAACTTCTTAGACGCTTTATCCCTTACTTGACGTCGGACTTGCCTTGGTCAGACCATGGGTGATCGAGATTGAACTTCCAATAGTCGGCTTACGATCTATCTACCGAGTACTTAGACATCACGCCTTCCGTAACGTCCTCGATATATCACAGGATTAGCCCGGAGAATCCGGGCAGATTGATTGCTTGTATTTAATTGCTCTTGCTGGAAGCACTGATGCAATAATGGGGGTGGGGCAATCGCATGAATATGGTGGCTATACTTCTCCAGGTTGGTGGCTATTCCCACTGATTTATAGGAAACCTGAAGCGGAATTTATATTCCCACTTATCAAAGAATAAGTCTGATGCAGAAGCAGAGCAATTGAGCCTGAAACTAGCAGAGCGCTTTGCAATAAAGTGCTTTACCCCACTAGAGCTCACCCACTTCAAGGACAACTTCTACACGCGGGCGACCGACCAGGGTGGGCTCAAGTACTGGAATGAGAAGACACTCTCGGACTTCCTGAGCATACCGGACCACAGTGACTGTCATTGCCCTCTGGATGCTGGGCCAGTCATCTTCCGCATGGCATCATATCTCGGGGCTTTCCCTTTCCAGAATTCGCTGGCACCTAGCGTTCTTACATTAGAGGCTATGATCAAGGTGGCCGTGCTACTAACAGAGCGATATGGCAAAGTCCTTCGGCGAGGCCAGAAAAACAGAATCAGGTTACTTTTCGGAAGTCTAGCTGATGTCGCCAGGAAAGAAATTGAGAAGCCTGCTGATACTGAAGGGCAGGGTGAAGATATGCCGGCCTCTTCACAAACCCGTGGCTTTGATATTGATGCGCCGGCCAACGATAACTATGATGAGGATGATGAAGATGATCTTGCACTTGCTGCTTTGGAATCACTCGATGCTATTGAGGTCTTCAAGCACGACTCGCGCATAGACAAGAGGGTCTATGAGGCGCGCATTTCTTTGAGCACGTTCCGTCGCCTTCTCATGCTCTTGCTCGTGATTGCACCCTTGAAGCCTTTAGAGGATATTTCCAACTATACGGCTGATTTGAATGAGACGCGAATGCGCTCTGTTCGACAAGAAGCTGACAGTATCCTGGCGGCCTTTAAGCAAGAGGCGTCTGGAGGAATCAGCTATAAAACGTTCGCAGACACAATCACTAGCTCTTTTCCATATCTATTCGATCCTTTGACGCCATTGTTCGAGCACCTTCTCTTCAGCAAGAATCTAGATTTTTCCCAGCATCGTGGAAGCGACACCACCGAAGCGGAACCGAGGTTACAACCGGTGAAAAACTCACCCACGTCAATCACGCTTCCAGGAAGCTTCGAATCAACCATCCTGAACCCAAGCATCATATCCCACCTTTCTTTCTTCCTCCCTTCGACTTCAGACAACCAGAACCTTGTACACGGCAACGCCCGCCTTCACCCTGTCTTCTCAATCGCAGCGCACGGTTCCTCCCTAACCTCATTCTCCCACAACGTTCTCACTTGGCAATCAGGCACCCTCTTCCTTCTCTATGGGCAAGACACTGATACAGGAGACATGCTCACATTGGGTGCATATCTCCCTCAACCCTGGAAATCGCCAACCACAAGCCACAGCACCCCCAGCTCCTCATCATCTGTCCTCCCCTGTCTCTTCCTACTATCACCACATCATGTCCTTCTAAAGGGTAACCCCTCACCTTCCGTTGTTGACAAACCAAACACACCCACCGCATACTTTTCAACACATCACGGCATTGCAATTGGCTGCCGGATACCACCGTCCTCACGCACCCAAAAGTTGCCGCCCACGCCCCTAGGCGCCGGGAGTCTCGTGATTGGCACGAGCCTTGAGTCCGCTGAACTCCACATCTCGCCTTTCGGTCAGGACGGCGTCTTCCTGCCCCCGGGCGCGCAGCCAACCAAATCCAAATCCAAAACAAATATCGACATCTACAACCTCGAAGTATGGGGTCTCGTCCCGGATTCCGATCCCGATGGATCATCATCAACTCAAAAAAGCGCTATGGAGCTGCAGCAAGCAAGCTGGGACTTTGAGGCTAGAGAGGCGGAACGCAGACGCCATCTCAATCTGAGTGCTGGGGCCGGGGACTCAGCTCTCGAGCAGGCGAGGTGGTTGTTGGAGACTGCGGGGGTAATCGGGGATAGCAGTGGTGCGGGGAGATATGGGAGAAGTACTTGATTCATTTCTGTAGTTTGCTTGATAGTTCTGTTGGGGCTTTCTAGAGTTAATTTCTAGCCGTCACATTTCTTTGCAGGTGTCGTAGGTAGCACGGCGTTGTACAATGTGCTACCAACTGATTTGCAAGTATAGTCGAAGCAAAGGTTGGATTTGGGATTTGGTCCCTTTTTCTCCGGTACACTTGCAAAAGCCTGCACCTTGGTAGCGAGCTTCTCGTAGCAAGGTGCCGTCTCCTGTTGGGCGAACAGCAGGTTGCGCCATGGAAGGGTTGTCTAGTGCAATACCCTCTTCAACAGGATACCGGCAGGGAA
The DNA here is from genome assembly GCA_003574815.1 of Aspergillus spinulosporus. Classification (NCBI taxonomy): domain Eukaryota; kingdom Fungi; phylum Ascomycota; class Eurotiomycetes; order Eurotiales; family Aspergillaceae; genus Aspergillus; species Aspergillus spinulosporus. The sequence continues at coordinate 244,146 of QPHH01000029.1, read as the reverse complement.
TGAAATTCGCTTTGGTGCGAAAATAGCTAGTCGGTGCACTGGCTTGCCTCAAGAAATCCACCAGGATCTTGCGCATGAATGTGTATATGTACTGACCGTCATCTCACTGACAAAACATTGTTGGGACCTGCTAGGCCTTAGCATATCTATGTCTAATCAATATTCTACAAACAAGCCAAACCATCCCAAATTGTAGCATGAATGAGTCTCGCCGGCACCTCTTTACCTCCACCTCTACTATCAGCATCAGCATCAGCATCGCAGCCTGCACTCTTAGAGTCTGCGAAGAATTGGACCCCAACACAAGTTGGGCTATCAGTTTTCGCTCGGTCCCCGGATTGGTAAATCCGAGTCGTTATCGCTGTGCGGCCGTTAACGAAGATCTCAAGCACGCTACTGTCGAAAAGAGCGTGGATGCGCAGGTGTTCTTCTGTGTCCAATTCGGGCCCCGTTTCTGCTTCTGACGCGGTGTGGTTGTTGGTGGTCATGGCTGGGTTAGTGTATGTGAATAGTGTATGCGGGGCAACTTCTGGGGCGTGGTTGATGTCGGGGTTGATACTAGATGGACGTTCGACCTGGAATACCTCGTGCAAGGGGTCCCAGAAAAGAACTGTTTTGGCAGTGTAATCTGGGCCAGAGTCGATGTCAGTAAGATTTTCGATTCGAGGCTCAAAATGAACAGGAATTGAAGTTTCACAGGGGCGCAAAATGCAACTGACCTTCGTCATGGAAAATAACCATTCCAACCCGGCTACAATTCCTTCCAACCGCAATCTCCGCATCGACCTCCCACCTCGTCGTGCTTAGGGGGACAAAGCACCCGCTGCTCTGTGTACTTGGGGTCTTAGCGATAACCGTATCCGCCTCGTCAACATCAAAGGACAAGACCAAGGCCTCACGCGTAAATACCCTCGCGCCTTTCCGCAATTCTTCAACACGTGGATCAAGCTCCACTCCCAGTGTGTAAACAGTGTACGTCCCCTGCCCATCTGGTATAGCTTCAACGGAGGTAACATCGCCCAATGAAGCTGTTGAGCGCGCGCTCTTTACGCGGTGAATAGTCTGGAGCGTAAGCGTGCGCGGCAACGAGACCAGACCGCTCCATCCTTGTTCTTTGCGCGTCGTGTCGGGCAGATCTTCCTCTGTGATCCAGCCGAACACGACCTGTCGCTGGGTGACGGGGTCGAAGAAGGAATTAGCGGCATAGTAAAGTCCACTGTCAAAAATGCCACTAAAGGAGGTTTGCATTAAGGCAGTCTGTGTTTTACCCGGGTTTTCGTTTTGCTTGATGCACGTCCAGAGTTGAGAGCGTTGGATACGGCGATCTCGGGCGGCTGGACGGTTTGGGTCTGGATTTGGAACGCATCCCTCCACGCCCATGATTAGAAAATCGCGTGAGGTGCCTTCCTTGTTTGTCAACGTTACAAGATTCGAGACTTCCCAGTTCACGCCGAGATCACCGGACCAGCGGGACGGGGTATGGTTGAGCCCGACGTCTAGGAGGATCCCGACGTATTTCCACTCTGCCAGAGCGTTTCGGGTAATGGCGTACACGAATACCGTTGGTGTATGATTGACTAGACCACCTGAGAGGAACCCGTACATGACGTCCCCTTCCCCTACCACTCGCTGCGCCGCTTGACGGACACTCTCTGGTGCAGATGGCCAGGGACATACAAACGGATCTCTCCAGCCGTAGACCTGTAAACCGGCCGGTGGGCCGGGAAGAATGGGGTTTTGCGCATGTCTTTCCCACGTGCGTCCTGCATCGCGGGACAGCGCGATACTCAGGGTCTCGCATCCGTTCGAGTAAGGAAGGCTATAGTGAATCGGAAGGCTTTGTACAGAGGTATAGAAGTAGGTAAGTGTGCCGTCTTGCTGGCCCTGGAGGTTTGTCGACTGGAAACATCCTGTGAATATACCTTTGCTGTCGTAGGGTGCAGACGGGGCAAGGCAGGGTTCTGAGTCAATTTCCCAGGAGACCAGATCTCGTGACGTTGCACGACCCCAGCAGATGTCGCCCCATTCGTTGTCCTTAGGATTCCATTGGTACGCAAGGTGGTATATTCCTGTGTAGGGATCATAGCCAGGGCCGCAGGGGTCGTTGAGCCAATTATTGGGTGCGAGAAGATGGAACCTGGGCCTCCATCTTGTGAATGCCGACGCCGTCGGTTTGCATTGTTGTGTAGACATGACACCGGGCACTTTGGATTGTAGAAAGGTGCTTCGTGTCAATGTCGAGAGAAATGTTTGCCGATAAAGAACACTCGTCACCGATAGCCGATTGCATGCCGGAGGCGTATCGAAGGCGTCCCGCACCGGAGAAATTCTGGGGAAACCAGCCTTGCCCGAGAGGCGGGCCGGGACATTGTCGGAGAAACCCGCGCCCCTTAGGGCTCGTATCGACTGATTTTGCGGAGGAACCGATCCAACTCTTGACACTTACCCCGGCCGGGCCAGCCCCAGAAGAACCAGAAGGAATCAATCCGCCGCCCATAAAAGGAAGGGGATTCGCAAAATGAATCTGCTTGCTCCAGAGTGAAAATCGATTTGCTATCAGGTCACAATAATGTCTTCGACTTCCGAGAAAAACACGGCCGAAAAGCCTGCAGAGACCTGGCATGTGGACGCCGTCCAGCCAGTGACTGAGACCGAGAGCAATTCCTCGTCTATTTCAGATGAAGGCGCGGTCAATGCGCTGCTGATCCTTGCATGCATCGCGTTTGGATCTGCCTCGTTTGTTTTTGGATTCGACGACAAGGTCATTTCTCCCTTGGCAGCCCTGACTGCGTTTGTAAGACCCCCTACGACTGCCCTCCCGACATTCTCGACAAGCGCTGACAAGCGCAGGTGCAAGACTTCCAGGGGCCCAATCCCGTTGACGGCACGCTGGTCCTGACGGCACGCAACCAGAACCTGGTTTTCTCCGTTCCCCTCGTCGGCTCCATCGTCGGTGGCGTCGCAGCGTCTCCCTTGAACAACTTCCTTGGCCGCAAATGGCCGCTTATTGGTGCATACGTCGTCTCTATCGGCGGCGGGTTCCTGCAACTCTTCGCGAAGAACCTCGCTCAGTTTGTCATCGGCCGGTTCCTCAACGCCATTACTATCGGTGTCGCCAATGCAACCGCCCCGTTGTATCTCTCCGAGGTTGTACCCCCGTCCATGCGCGGCCGCAGCGTGACATCAATCAATATTCTCTCTCTCTTAGCGGGCGTGGTTTCAACAATCATAGTCAACGAGACAAAAGATCTGGACGGACGCCTTCAGTACATGATCCCGCTTGCCATCCAATGCGCCCTTCCCGCTGTAATCCTCGCTGCAACTCTCTTCCTCCCTGAAAGCCCGCAGTGGCTTGTCTCCAAAGGCCGCATGGACGAAGCACACCGCAATCTGCGGAAGCTCCGCGGTTCCAAGATGTCCGACGCCACCGTCGCTGAGGAGCTCCGCGTCATGAAACTCTGCGAAGAGAATGAGCGCGCCCTCTCGGCCAACGTGCGGTTCTGGGAGATCTTCAACCGCGAGAACCTCCAGCGTACTCTCACCGCGGGGTCCTTCTACTCCTTCAACCAGATCTCTGGCATCATCCTCTCAACCACATACACGACGGTGTTTCTTACCCAGCTCGGCGTCGGCGACGCATTCACCTTCACCGTCATTGCATCCTGCTGTACGCTTGCTGGGACGCTTGCCGCGCCGCTCGTCATCGACCGCTTTGGTCGCCGCCCAACAGCCTTTGTCGGCATGTCCGTCCTCCTTCTCATCGACATCACAGCTGGCGGCCTCGCCTTTAACACCAGCTCCGAATCCGTTGTGCTAGGAATCGCCGCGCTAGGATTCATATTCAATTTCTTCTGGGGTGCCGGCTTCTACTCGCTTTCTGCGTTGATGCCGTCTGAGATCGCGACGCCGAAGCTCCGAAACCATACCATGGCGTATACAATTGCGTGCGCGCAGACCACCGCGGTGATCACGACCTTTGCGGTGCCGCAGTTGACGTCGGCAGACGCGGCGGGGCTGGGCGCGAAGACGTATCTGGTGTTTGCCGGATGTATGGCTTGTGTGCTAGTTTTTGTGTACTTTTTTATGCCTGAGACGAAAGGGCGGACATTTGCGGAGGTAGATGAGATGTATGATGCTGGGATTCCGATGTGGAAGTGGCGCAATTATAAGACTGCGACGGCGGCCAGGATCGGTGGAAAAGAGGGTGCTTGATAGTTGTAGCTATGTTCAATAGGATTTCATCAATTGTCTACTTCCCATCCTAACGCTAAAAGATGCGCCTTGTACTGCTCTAAGTAAGGATGGTTTCCTCCCCGCAAGGTCCGCAATAGCTTCAGATAGTTGTTAGCGAGTACTTGTATGGTGCCTGCGGGGCTTGTGACTGGGTTATGCGCTGTCATAACAGCACTAGTTGCGATATTATAGAGTTTCTCGATCTGCATCTGTTATCAGCACTATACAAGTAGCCAACAGAGGGCGCGGGTAAGTTGCTCACAATCCCAATTCCATGCGCCTCGATGGCACTGATTTTCAGCAACCGGCACAATCTTAATGCCCTCTGCGCATTCTCAATGGCATACCCGAACCCCAGCTGCCGACAGTCTGGGCCAGGGTCCAGTTGTAAGAGCCCATGACTAAAACATAGATTCCATAACCGGTCCTGCACCCATTTTTGCGTGACCAGGATATCGGCGCATTGCGTTTCAGACAAGAAATCGCGCAGAGCTCTTGATTCATTGAGTTCCCTTGATCCATTCTGTCCATTACTCCCACTCTCATCCGGGTCTTGATCCGGGTCTGAGAAATCAAAATGGTCATGGCCATGGCCGCGATCATTGTACCGAGCCACGTCGGTCACTGTGGCCAAGTTCCGGTATATACTCAACGCTCTAGCCTCGGTAAGGATCTGGCACCTCCCGTTGCCGGACGATGCATTGCACCGTGCATTCCAGCAAATGAGGATATCTTCGTCAATGGCATCGAATATCTCCATGAGCAGGGACAGACCCATCATTGCCGTAGCGTCTTTTTCCGTGTGCACAATTATCCCTGATACAACGCGCTGCGTTGCGTTCCGGATCTCGTCAGCCTCCCGGATGACATCCGATGGGCGTCCAGTGAAGGTTATTGGGTGTTGACGTTGAAGGGCATATGCTCTGTTTAGTGACGTTAGTAGTATGGTCATAGGTGTAAAAGCGAACGATATATACCTTTCCGTCACGGATAGCACTAAATATGTTCGTAACCACTGCCCTTTTTCCTCCGCTGAGCAATCTGCGTAAGTGGCTGGGTTATTCAGGCCCAGTGTCAAGGCTAGATCGATTGCCTCTCGCAGCCGGAGTCTTGCTGCATTGTGCTGGTTACTCCCAAAAAGGTACCCGAACAAAAAGAAACTAGTCAAAACAGCTTCTATTGAGGGGTGCTCGCCGAAATCAGAAGATGTGCGCATTCTTGTTGCTTCGTGGACCAAGATCTTTGCCTGATCAGACCGCGACGAAGAGGTCGGTCGTTCACTAATGTCTATCGGTTGTGTCAAGGAGAAGGCACAAAGAGACAGAATCATAGCACCGAATTGGGGATTGCGACGATGTTCCTGCTGAAAGATCTGAGTAAAGAGCAAGGATCGATTTAAAACTGGGAGAGTTGGATGGAGACGATCAAAGTAAACGTCTATCCAGGGGATAAAGCTCGCTTCGTGGATATAGGGGGGCCAGAACTCGGGGGTCATGCTGAGCGAATTATCACGCTGCATGCCGGGATCTATTTCGCTCGGGAGCAAAGGCGTTTGATTGCTGACTTCGAGGTTGATGCTATCATTGATCACTGGCGGGAGCGTCTCCCTAACAAGGATATTGCTTCCGTGGAAGCCGAACATTGGGAATGACTGGGAGTTGAAACTGTCTGGTAGCCAATACTCCATTTCAGGCCCGTTCCAAGAGGATCCAGGAGTGTTGTCACTGCCAACCGTGAGACTGGCATATCCATGCCTGGCTGGATCCTCGCTATGATCTGCATTGCTCGGCCCAGATGTCAAATGAGACCCTTGAGAGACAACCTCTGATCTGTTGCCAATTACCTGCAGAGCTCGCAACTGTTCCTGGTGCTCTCTTATCTGCTTTACTCTGCTGCGTAACGTCAGCCACATCCTCAACACAGATCAATCACGGACTTACCGAGCAGGAGGACCTCTTTTTTTCTGGGGGTCGAGAAATGTACACTCGAACCCAAGTGAAATGCACAGTTCACACGGCCGAGACAGGCTGCACTGAACACGATCTTTCAGTAACACATTGGCGGTCAATATTGATGTAGTACAACTCACCCTTGTTTTGCGCAGTCTGCACTGGTCACATGCTCTTGTAGCGCATTTCGGGCCGGCTTGGGAACTGCCACTGCGAGGCTGACGAGACGAGGGAGGCATTTAAAATGAGTAACAAGAAGCTAGATCCCCGTAATCCAGAGATCTATGCCTCTTTTTAGATCATAGGTATCTTAGGATGCTGGGGCTTGAAGGGGAGTCTGGGGTCGTCCCGTCGTAATTCCTTGGCGTTCGGGACTGGGGAAAAATGGACGGTGTACCGTACCGTACCAACCAGGTGCCTGCCACCTGACTTAAAGGAATGACCTAGAGTTATACAACGCTGAATTATTACAGATGGGATACGACGTGAACCTGCAACACAATGTCCTACTGAATAAGATACAAACAGATAATTACGTATTAGGCTAAGATAATATCCTGCGCCCCATCCAAAATGACGCATAGAGCCATTTTCCTCTAATTCTTATCAAGTTTCGCATAGTCTGCCCTTTCGAAGGGATAACAAACAAGGTCTTTTCCCAATTCTAGAAAATCGACTCGAATTGCCCACTTTTTGACGAAGGGGGCCGAAGATAATGTAGGAATATTTACTCAATTAAGCAATGGATCTCCAACACAAAACCCCCGATGGTGTAGTTGGTTCATCACGTCTGACTGTAATGGAACACATTAAATCAGAAGGTCACCGGCTCGACTCCGGTTCGGGGGAGAAGTGTTTTTTCTTTTTTGGTTTGTACGAGAGAATTTTTGTTCCAGGCTGCTCACGCTATGTGGGCGAGTGGATTCTGCTGGGGCTTGTCAGCCGCTAGCGGCTGTTAATGGTGAGAACAAACAATGCCGGTGTCGCAGTAGCCCGTTCAAGGGGAGGTGCTACCAGTGCCACTTTTGAATCGTTAGCGATGGGTCAGGCTTAGAAGCCCCATTCCTAATGTTCGCTTAATTGGCTGCTAGCCCTGGTATCCTGGATACCATAGCAGTTCTTGATCTGCCGGTCTCCACTCCGTAGTACTTAGTAGTACTTCTCCGAAGAAAAAAATTGCGGAGAGGGGTTAAAAAATATTCCCATTCCCCCGAACCGGAGTCGAGCCGGTGACCTTCTGATTTAATGTGTTCCATTACAGTCAGACGTGATGAACCAACTACACCATCGGGGGTTTTGGATGACGTCACTTAATCCGTTTAAGTATAACACTCAAATGAAAGTAAAGCACTCATAAGCTGAGATTTCATTTGATGCCTCTCAACCTTGCTATCTTTTCTTGTAGAATATATCTGGCTTCTAGAACATGTCCAATAATCTCCGTCGCTAAGCAATCCATCTGGTCATTATTATATGCTTACCAAGCAAGTAACGTTAGGTATATGTCGACATTCAGTACGTTCTTGTCAACCCATGCCTGTAGGTATAGTCATCTGGCTGGAATAACAAGCCGCGGTACGAGCCCTCCCCTATTAATGTCTTCAATTTGCATGCAGTCAGTCGCGCGACGATAACAAGATGTGACAGCAGCTGGAACAATTGGGAAACGTATTTGTAGGAGAATGCTCACCGCTGGAGAGTGCAGCTCCTGAAACTGGAATTCAATATCTCTCCACTAGTGGATGTGTCGCTGCTTTAGAGAGACCCTTCCTCCCTCTCCATCTCCTCTTTCTCCTGCACTTCTTCTCCCTACTCCCTCTTTCCAAAGTGACCTCATTTGGTCCCTTTGGGAGCTTACCTTCCGAGGTGGATTTTACCATTGACCGGCAGCAATTATATACCATTTGACGAGGTACCTGAAACCCATTAGTCGCGTCCATTACTTCTGAAACAGATGTCTAACCGAGCCATTACAACACTGCGTGGCCCTTTGAGCTGACACATTCTTGGCCAGTCAATGATAATATGCGGAAACAGAGTCTTCACGTCTCCCAATATCTCCGATACCTCTCACGCTACCAAGGACATGGTCAGAGTGGCCGAAGTGGCTGTATCTAAGATGCTTCCCCTAATATCGAGAAGCTAGGTTGACCTGAGCTCATGGGCACTGAAGACTTCAAGCCAATCGTACAAGTAGAAGGCATAACAACACTCTCGTCTGCACCCCACTAGGACCTGGAGATATGTTGCATTCCAGATTCAAGTGGCGCAGGAGCCTCGCTGGACATGGCCCAATTGACGCTTTACACTAGTAGGGACATATAATTGTCACTGAAAAAGTCCATCTGAAGGCGTATGGCTGCTACAAGAGGCATTCTGCCAGAATAAGTCCCTGGGAGTGATCATCCCCAACCCACATTGTTTCAACTGTGAATTTCAATTTCAAATGAGGAAGCCATGAGGAGGTAATGAAGAAGCCAGGGCAGTAAGGCAAATCACTCTGGACATCATCAAGGATATAAAGGCCCTGCATGACTCCGTGGGATCCGAATTATGGGGGTATATCGGGCTTGTGGGCAAGAATCATCGCAGCCATGCATACATATATATATGCATTAAAGGAAGCTTCTGTATGATTTATAGCAGGCTTTGTCCCAAAGTTCAGTATGTATACTAAGGCCAACAAGACGGAGGAACACGGAAATACCCTGGAAGTTGCAAAGTTCGTCCTGTTTACCCCTTCCAGAGTCTCTGCTCGACAAGACGTCATCACAAACTTTGGCTCGATACTTCAGCTGCGGCCGCTATCATCCACCTCCTACACTTATTGAACAAGGTCTGACATGTCAGACGCGCAAATAATATGGTCTAATTTTACCTTGTCAATAAATTCTCTGGGGCTCCCCAGCTAGGGAACGAATTGAACGCGTGTTCGTCTTGGTGGATACGAAGACAACAGAAGGATACACTGCATGGGAAGCTTAATCGACATAGGCCTTCCACGGCAATTACGATTATGGAAAACAAGGATTGGCAGGCATTAGAATCAATGCTATAATTCATTATATAGTGCCTGGTACATGGACATATCATATACCCAACGGGACAAACCCTGTTGGCGGCCCATAGTAGTCCTTCAATTCCTCCTCTTCCTCGTCATCCTCAGCGGTTCTAACTGTACTCTCGGCCTCCGAGTCTTCACCAAGACTCCTCCCCCGTAACAGCTTACTGCGCCCAACTGACCCTGGAACAGGCGTGCCGCCCTTCTTACCATGATCCACTTCCAATTCATGGTCTTCAATGGGTTGCTCGCGCGGGAGTCGGTAAGCAAGGAACCCCTCGGGGGCTCTCTCAGCGCGGTCCATGATTTCATTCATATACTTGCGCACTTCCTCCTGTGGTTTCACAACGCGCGCCAATGGCTCCAGGGTCTTGGGGTTCGAGCTGTAAATGCGGAAGGTGACGGGTTGGTAGTATTCTTTCAGGGGTGGGGATTTCTTGTCTTCGCCCTTTTTCATGTCTGATGCATGTTTGGTTTGATTTGCGGGCTGTGAAGCCTTTTGGTCGCCTTGGTTATCCTGGATGGTTTGTTTAGAGTCTGAGGCGGATGGATCATTATTCTCTGGTCGTAGATTGTCGCCATTTACCGCACCGGCTTCTCCTTCTTTGACCTTGTCTTTCTCGTTCTGGGCGTCGCCCGCCTTATCTTTGTTTTTGTCCGCCTTTTTCGATTTCGGTCCCGTCTTGCCCTTGGCTCGAGATGGAGTGGCGTCTGCGGATGTCTCAATGGGAAATGAGGCGTTTGGATCCACTTTCCGGACTAGCAAGAAAGAAGCGATGACACTGGTTCCGCCAGGGAGCCACTCTAAAATGCTGTTTTCTGGGAACAGGTACCGATCTCCTGATCCTGCATGGCCTGACGTGCTGCTTCCGTATGGTGTTAGAGGCGAAGTAAATTCGAAAACCACTGATTTGTAGTTGAACCTCTGAGGTACTGGCGGCTTCGCAGGCGTGGAACGGTAATACGGAGCCGGAGAACCGTATTGGGGCGGCCGGGACTGAATATGCTGACCCTGAAAGGGCGGCTGCTGGTACTGATACTGTGGGCCTGGTCTCTGGCCCGTTGCCTGATGTTGTGGCACGGGGGGCAATGACTGCGTGGCAGGGCTTTGCTGCGAGGCCGGACCAACGCTCGGGCTAGAGATACGGGGCGCTGGCGTTGGCGCGGTCGTGCTTGCACTGGGGTCCTGTTTAACCAGGGGTTCTGCAGGCATGGGTTGCGACGCGGGAGCTTGGCGGTTCTGCGAGAATGCGGCCTGATTTTGAGCCGTAACTGTAGAATGCGAGGGCCTTGGTGTTTGAACTTCAACAGGAGGTCGGGTTTGTGATGGTTGCTGGGGCTGAGGCGGGGCCTGCGGTGTAGGCGTTCGCTGCTCTTGCTGGGAAGGTTGTTGTTGGGGAGTCGCCGGCAGTGGCTGCTGAAGTGGTTGCTGAGGTACTTGGGCTGCAGGATGGGATGTTTGAGGGGGCGGTTGCGTTGGCGTAGGTGTTCCTGGCTGTTGTTGCTGTTGTTGCTGCTGTTGCTGCTGCTGCTGGCGGCGCTGCTGTTGTTCCCGCGCCCTTATAATTGCATTTAGCTCATCAATATGGGCCTGAAAAGTGCGCAGTTGTTCCTGGGTTGCATTTGTCGACGCGACCAGCCTCATTAGAGCTTTCAGTTCGGGGTCCTGAGCAGCTCGCGTGGCCAGCATTTGAATAACAGGGTCAGGATTTGGTTTTGCAGGCTGAGTGGGAGGATTCTGGTTTGCAGCGGGACGCTGCTGTGCGGGCTGGGGCCCAGGTGGACGATGAGGAGTCTGATGACTCGGCGTCCTTGCGGGCTGCGGAGGAGGGCGGTAGCCCTGTTGAGACTGAGGAGGGCCATGTGAGGGTTGAGGGGGATGCGGTCGCTGGTTCTGGGCAGAGTGAGGCGTCTGAGGATAGGGATGGTATTGCTGAAAATTATTAGGGTGACCATAGTGAACCATCGGCCGTTGAGTCGGGGTGTATTGAACTGGCGGCGGCGCGTTGGGATCTTTGACTGTATACAGCATCGCATCAAAAAGATGAGGCCCGACGACAATATTACACGGCCCAACTTTGGACATCGACTCCTTGGGAGGATTTTTGCCTTCAAGTTGTTCTCTTTTCGTCTTCTTCGGCTTGGTCCAATAGCGCTCGAGGATACCGTCGCTCAGCCATTTCTTCTTCGAACGTTCTAGGGAGGCAAGAAGAACCGCGCTATCAATAGTATTAGCCTGACCCAATGATCACAGTATATACTATTTTGGCAAAGTAAGAAGTTATACCTTTCCGCGATTGATTGATATTCTTTTAGAGGGAGGTCCGCTGGCTGCGGCGAAGGGAGGACCGGGAGTGGTTCCCCATCCTTGATCTTCGTCGAAATAGGTGGTACAACGGTTTCCGAAGTCAGATTCAGTGTCGGAGCTGGCGACGAGGCAGTAGCAGGTGTGGAAGCCTTTCTCCTTGTCGCGTGTTGAGATTGTGCTGGTGATGATGCTCGCGTAGTCGCTTCGGAGACCCGTCGCTTCGCCGCGGGTTCGCGACGTTCACGGGCGGAGAGCCGGCGTTTCTCAGCCATAGGCTCTAATTATGAGGGGTAGTCAATGTTTATGCCGGTGCAAAAGCCCCTCGAAAGGATGGAGAGCATGTCTGGACGAAGGGTGATGGAGAGAGCTGCGGAGTTGGAGATCCGCCGAGACAAAAAGATGGAAGAGTAAACGGCAAGCAATTCACGGGCTTTCTGCCTCAGGCATAAAGGCAACAACCGTATCTGTCCCTGCTGCACTATCCTTATCTCCATCTCCATCTCCATCTCGAGCTCCAGCTCAATGTTTATTGTTCCAATTGATCATCTTAGACTATCGGTTGGTTTGCTCTGTATACTGGGTTAAATTACGTACTTCCTCCATCAAGGACAGCTTTGACGCAGTAATCCGTTACATCACCTCTCCTCTTGTCGAATCCTTCCTCAAGTATGTACATGCCAATGCTGACCATGAATAAATGGACTTAACTGCGAAGCCAAGTCAGAAGGGCTGCTCTCCTGTCAGAATCATAAGCTTACTCTATATCAGAAACCTATCGAGCATGGTTGAGTTCAACCCTCTTCTGCGAAAGGCCTACTGGTCTTTAGCAGCTGCTGGCCTTATATATGTGGGCATTGTCTGTTCCCTGACGTACCCAATTGTCCAAAGATTGTATGGTGGCATGCACTGAACTTTTTATGTCCAAAGTAAAATATGTGCAGCTAATTGGCATATCTGCCGGAAACAGCGCACTCTATGCGAACAAGATAAACCCCGCCCTATGGGAAGACGTCAACTTGGTGGAAGCGTTCGGCTTCTTGAGTATGTTGCGGATTCCATCATTAAAAAATAATATGCCCCAGACTGAGCTTGATCCCAGAAACACAAGTCCAGCCATTCCATCTGGTCACCCCTGATAACGAAACCATCTATGGCTGGCACCTCCTACCTTTGCATTTGTGTCGAGAACATGAAGCCGAGCTGAATCAAGACGAGCCCACTGGCCCCGCGGATGATTATACCCGGACCCCGGCTTTCAGACTCCTAGCCAATGATCCAAATGCCAGGGTTGTAGTGAGCTGTAAGTCTTGAAGCCGAAGTCAGGGCTTTGCAGCAACCAACCCACTAACCCCCCTTTAGTCCACGGTAACGCCGCTCACCTCGGATCTGCTCAACGGCCAGAGACATACCGCATGCTCCTCGGCCTCTCAACGCCGAAAAACCCCATCCATGTCTTTGCAATCGACTACCGCGGGTTCGGCATATCCACGGGAACACCCACAGAGGAGGGACTCATCACCGACGGCGTAACGCTCCTCAACTTCCTCACATCCACCCCACTCAACATCTCCCCATCACGAATTGCGATCGTCGGCCAGAGCCTCGGAACAGCCGTCAGTGCTGCAGTGGCAGAGCGCTTCGCTTTTGGTTCACCTGATCCAACCGCCATCCAGCCAGCTCTCAAAGACCCTGAACCCTTTGCCGGCATAATCCTCCTCGCATCCTTCAGCAATTTGCCTAATTTGATCGAATCATATAGCCTCAAGGGGATTACGCCTCCCATTCTCTCCCCACTACGCGGGTACCCCCGCATCCAAAATTGGGCCAGGCGCCATATTCTCGATACCTGGGATACAGCCGGACGAGTCGCAAGGTTGACAGGCGTGAACAGCAGCCTCGTTCATGCTAACCCTACTTATGCGGAGAAAGGTCTAGATCTGGCTATTATCCATGCTAAAAATGATGTTGAAATTCCATGGTTTGAAGGGCGGCGTGTCTGGGCAGCAGCAACGGGCCAACTGCAGCAATATTCTCCTGGTGCTCTGACATATGAGAAAAGGGATGCTAATAATGGGCCGAATGAGGTTCTTGTTTGGGAGAATAGATCTGGCAAGGGTCTAGGGGCAGTCAAGAGGGTGCGATGGGAGCGAGTTGCGTATGGAGGTATGATACTCTTCTTACCTAACCCTCATCGTGCAATGACAGCGGTAACATAGTTGGCAGGCCATAATCGTGTCGCTACGTTCTCGACCGCCGCTCTTGCGGTACTAAGAGCATTTGCGGAGTAGGTCCATCGTTGGTTATATCTCGGGTCTCCGGACTCAGAAAATCTAGGGCTAAAATCATGCATCTAAACAAATATTTAGCGAAGATCTACTTGTCCTGAGAGGAGTATAGGTTCATGAGATTTATATGTACAAATGTAACACAAATGACCCTGCTTTTATCCTAGATTGTCGCCGAAAGAAAGCCAAAATTGGTGCCGATACTGTTAAAACATGAGACGAAGACAAGCCCGCAGGGTCAGTCTATCGCGAAATAGATAATACATGATTCAGAAATCGGAGAGAGATTCATCAAACACCTTTATCTGATATCCCTTGGTGAGAGACAAGGGGCGTATGTGCATAAGCCAAGAGCAATACCAGCTTATTTCTTATGCCTGTCAGCCTGGGCTTGGAGGTACTTCTTGACAAGTTCTCTCCTGTGAAAGCAGAAGGTTAGCCTGCGAATAACGTTAGAGGAAAGGGTCAAACATACTGTTCCTGAGGTGGTGCCTTTTCGTAGTGGCTGAACTCCATAGTGTACTCGCCCTTACCCTGGGTCGCAGCACGGAGATGAGAACTGAAACCGAACATGCCGTTCAGACTGCAGTCGGCGTACACGGTGAACTCATCGACGCCAACTTCAGAATCGTTAATGGTAGCACCGCGCTTGTTCAGAAGACCGATAACATCACCCTGGAACTCAGCAGGGGCAGTGACCACAGTCTTCATCATAGGCTCGAGGACGACGGGATTTCCCTCCTGGAAGGCTTTGCGGAAGGCTTGCTGGGTGGCGTTCTTGAATGCCATTTCAGATGAATCGGTCATGTGGGTAGCACCATCATTAATGACCATCTTGGTACCGAGCACCTTGTGACCAATAAGGGGACCCTTCTCACAAGAGAGATGGAAACCTTTTTCACAAGCGAAAATGAACTTCTCGGAAATACTTCCACCAACAATCTGCTCTTCAAACTGGTTCTCCTCAAGTTTACCGGTAGGCTCCAGCCATCCAACAACGCGGGCATAATCTCCAGGACCTCCCGATTGCTTCTTGAGCAAATGGTCGAACTCAACACGTTGGCTAATGGTTTCTCGGTAAGCGACTTGAGGAGGGCCTGTCTCACAGTCGACACGGTATTCACGACGCATACGCTCGACGTAAATGTCCAGATGAAGCTCACCCATACCGGAGATGAGGGTTTGCTCACTCTCTGGGTCGAACGAGACACGGAACGTAGGGTCTTCTCGCTGGAAACGGGCCATGGCTTTGGAGAAGTTGGCATAATCCTTGCTGTGCTTGGGCTTAATAGAAAGCGAAATGACCGGTTCCGGAACAAACATTGAAGACATAGTGTAGCCGAGCTGACCATCGGTGAATGAGTCACCAGAGGCACATTCAACTCCAAACACAGCACAAATCTCACCAGCCCCAATCTCAGACACGTCCTCCATTTCATTGGAGTGCATACGGACAATGCGAGGGATTCGGACCTTCTTGTCTGTACGGGCGTTGAAGACGTAAGAACCCTTCCGGAGGGTTCCCTGGTACACACGAATGTAGGTCAACTGTCCGAAGCTGCTCTCTTCCAGTTTGAAGGCAAGACAGACCAAGGGCAAGGCGTTGTAAGGAACAAGCTTAACTTGAGCCTCGTTGCGCTTCTTGTCAAGGGCAGTGTTTTGCACCTCGGATGGGTTGGGAAGATAGTCGATAACACCGTCCAACATCGGCTGAACCGACTTGTTCGCTAGCGCAGAACCCATAAAGACAGGAGTGAACTTCAAACCGATGGTCGCCCGGCGAATAGCTGCCTTGATTTGCTTCTCGGTGGGCTCCTCCTCGTTCAGGAAGATTTCCGCCATCTCATCATCAACGTCCGCCAGGGTCTCGATAAGCATCCTTCTCCTCTCTTCCGCGAGTTCTTTGACCTTTTCCGGGATTTCATCCTTGACGACGATAGTCTCACCGTTACTACCTTGGTTGTAGATAGCCTTCATGCGAACCAAGTCAACAACACCCTCAAACTCGTCTTCAGCTCCGATGGGAACCTGAACAGCTGCCGCAGGGAGCTTGAGCTTGGTGTTGATCTGGTCAACGGACTTAAATGGATTCGCACCCATACGATCCATCTTGTTCACGAAGGAAATTCGGGGAACATTGTAGCGTCTCATCTGTCGATCAACGGTGATTGTCTGCGATTGGACACCGGAGACAGCACAGAGAATCATGACGGCACCATCGAGAACGCGCAGCGCTCTTTCCACCTCGATAGTGAAGTCGATATGTCCAGGGGTATCAATCAAGTTCATATGATATTTCTGCTCCTTGCCATCCTCATCCTTCTTGACCCAGTCACAAAATGTAGCAGCAGACTGGATCGTGATACCTTTTTCACGTTCCAGATCCATTGAATCCATCTTCGCACCGACACTGTCACGACCTCGAACCTCGTGAATTGCCTTGATACGGCCTGTGTAGAAGAGAACTCTCTCGGTACATGTCGTCTTACCGCTGTCAATGTGCGCCTGCAGGAAACAATCAGTTATCCGACCGCGCTTTTACGACGGAAAAGCACAACATACAGCAATACCAATATTTCGAACTCGAGATAACCTCTCGGCCTCCACGGGATCAAGGTTCTCAATTATTGCCTCCTGCGATAAAGAATCCGGCGTCTGAGCGGCTGCCTCCAAGCTGGTGAAATCAAAAATGGCGTCAGCGAACAGAAGACATACTGATTTAACAAAGACAAGGAGACACTTACACAGCTGCTGCAGTACCGGAGGCATTCCTGGTTTGCTGATAACGCCGGTTCAATACTGACTGGTAAACTGGAGTCGCGGAACGGAGAGCGGCCGTCGACGCGCATCGTGTGGTAAGGAAGGCCTGAGACTGGAGTCTAACAGGAGTCCTGGTCAGGCCAGAGACAGCACGATATGGTAACCGCGCAAGAGAAGGGCACCTCATGACTGCCAGCTGATCACCAGGGATTGGCCGAGGGCTGATGCTTGCTCCTGTAGAGCGCCGTCTCCGTTCTTCCTCCGAAAAAAAGTTCGGGGATCCAGGAACAGGTCACGTGATGAATAAGGGAATCGGTAAACACTCGGAGGCCATTCGTCGAACAGCAACGGGGCAATCGAATGAGACATAACCCCAATTTGGGAGTATTAACCCGCCTTCATACACGTCACGGATAGGCTCCGGAACTTGATTGAGATTTTCTGCTCTGCAAAGGTTCCGTACGCCGTGCTGACCTATCTCCATGTAATGTGCTGTAATTACAATACGTTACAGTACCATCCATCACCGCCTTTTTATGGCGCCACTCTACTCCATACTATCGCGGTGATCGTCTATGAGATATTCTAGACTATCGCATAACCTTGAACTCATGATACTCAGAGAGCTACGCGCCCCTAGTCGTAGCTGTCGTGATATGATTCTGCCTAATGCGGACGTCGCTGGGATTGTTCGCCGCAGTCCGGCCGTCTAAACTTAGAAAGCCAACTATCAGTCTAGATCATGTAAGTCTGATATACTTCAGAACTGATTATTTCGCGCTAATACCATATAGTTTATACAAAGGCAGCGTGTTATTGCGCTGTGGCGCGAGATCGTCAGGGCTTTAAACAGTTAGTGCTTCGATATATCTTATCCAACATGTCCTCTGAACGTTCAATGCTCATTTTGTTGAGTGCAGAAATTCCCAATTCTCCTACTCGAAGTGAGCTGCGCGATTATGCTCGCGCAGAGTTTGAGCGTCATCGAAATGTTACAGACCTGGTTAGTTAACATTGAGTAGAGCTTTGATATCGAGAGGCTGACACTGCACAGCAACATATACGATATCTGATTTCGGTAAGGGAGACTGCCTCCATGACAATGAGAGAAAGTATTTACTGAACGTCTTAGACCGGCAAATCCGAATTTGATATGATGAAGCGGTATATTGATGAGCAAGCCGCTGCCTAAAGTGCATGCTTGCTTGCGAGATCACCTTTCAAAGGCAATAGATCTCAAGCCCCATTTTCATGTATGCTACTCTGAAGCATAACAGCTGGATTCCCGCAACTACAATGGGGACGTCGGAAATTGGCGCTTGTTAGCTGATAGCCATTTTTAACCACCAAGAAGAAATAAGTCAAGAACAAATTGAAAATATATTAGCAGATTGACCGTCCCAAACGCCTTTGAGATAGGAGAGCAGATGTAATAATACAGTGGTCAGACAAGTGTCTTTTCACGGCCCTACTCTCGCCGTGACATTAGATCTCTCACAGCGTCTAAAACTCCAAAAGACTTCTCTTCGGAGGGTTCAAGAGCGGAGCGAGCTGCATCTTGCTCCGCAAGAACTGGCTTTTTGCCCGCTTGCTTCGCTGCTGCCTCAATAGCAGCATGACGCTCCCTCCACTCCTTGTCTTCCTTGTCCCGAATCTCCAACTCACGTAGCCATGCCTCTCGCTTTTCTTGACCCTTTCGTATCTCTAGCGCCTGTTCAAATTCTCTCCGCTGCGTTCGCTCAGTCCTGTAGTACAGTCCACCGGCAACCACGGTAAGGAGAGTAAGTCCCTGGGCGTAGATACGGGCACGAAACATGCGGTTCATTTCAACTGAGTCGCCGGCCTTCATCGATCGGTAAGCACGCCAGAGCGCATAACAGGTGGCAGCGCATCCTAGTAGCCGAGTGTGGTCAGACATTTCATGCTGTGTTTCTCGCCCGCAGTTCACTCACCAGCTGGAACCCATGGCTCCTCCTTGAGCCGTCTTCTAAACTTTTGAAGAGGAGTCTCCTCCTGAAATTGTCTGAAAATCGATAGTCAGAAACTATATCTCGGCGCCGCCCCGTGGATGGGCTTTGCCATTTGCGGGGACGTACTCGTGACCGTCGAACGACGATGGGAGAGGTTCGCTCATTATGATTCTCTATTTCTGAAATAGCAGCCGCAGTACTGTGGACAAGAAATATAGCAATGTTAATTGGTAGTCAAGATTCCCTTACTGGCTGTTAGGGTGATGATATTACGCAGTGACATCGGGGAGCGCCTGGACATCATCATCTTCGGCAGTTTTTGGTAAATTACAATATGTATCGGTTCATACAATACAAATGTGACGAACATTTGCCAGATTTCGATTCTACCCCTAGCCCAAAATGGGACAACCAAAGCACTAAGAGATGCTTATGCATGTCGCCTAAGAATTCAAAACCCATGACATCCCGTACTTACGGCGCCTGGCCCTGGGCTCTGGGGAGAAAGCGTGAATTCCCTTTTGGGAAGATAGGGCTGGAACGCAGGGTTGATGACATAACATTCGGCGCCGATCGCGGAATTTCTCAGACTCCGCCAAAGAAGCAATTCCGACTCGAGTCATAAGCCCTCTATATACCTCTCAAACAGTTTGATTCTTGAACTATCCCGTTTCTAGTCCTGAATTTGCCCGGAGGGCACACTGAAGCAGAACCCCAAACATGACTGAGAACGCGCCCATGAATGGCGCTGCGACACCACTTTCCTCAAGGTTGAGCAACTTGGCTCTTACGGAATACTCTGCTATCCCGACCCCTACTTCGGAGAAGGACGAATACAAAGGACCCGACAGTCCGCCCGAGTGGGATATCCCTGATGCCTTCCTACTTCCCAATGGCTACCCGGATGTACAACTCATCTTCTACCTACTCAAATCGGTCTACCGCTGACAATTGTTATCTGTAGTATCTTAAACTGATTTTGACTTCGCGCGTCTACGAAATCACTACCGAGTCCCCTCTCCACCATGCAATCAATCTCAGTAACCGAATGGAATGCCGAGTACTTCTCAAGCGGGAAGATCTGCTCCCTGTATTCAGCTTCAAACTTCGCGGAGCATACAACAAGATGGCTCATTTAACCGACGAGCAGCGGTGGAAAGGTGTGATTGCTTGCTCAGCAGGTAAGCAATTTGAACAAGCGGGGCTTTACATATCGGGCTCTGATACATCTATATAGGCAATCATGCTCAAGGTGTCGCGTACTCAGCCCGCAAGCTCAAAATTCCCGCCACCATTGTCATGCCCTCCGGCACCCCAGCGATCAAACATTTGAATGTCGCTCGACTTGGTGGTAGTGTTGTCCTTCATGGTAACGATTTCGATGCAGCCAAAGAGGAAGCCCACCGCCGGGAAAAACAACACGGTCTCACAAGCATTCCCCCTTTTGATGACCCGTACGTTATTGCTGGACAAGGAACCATCGGAATGGAGATCCTGCGCCAAGCGAATCTGGACAAGCTGGAAGCTGTCTTTTGCGCCGTTGGCGGAGGAGGTCTGATCTCCGGTGTTGGCGTCTACATCAAGCGCATTGCCCCGCATGTCAAGGTCATTGGTGTGGAGACCCACGATGCCAACGCAATGGCCCAGTCTCTAGGTGAAGGTTCTCGTGTATTGTTGAATGAGGTCGGCCTCTTTGCAGATGGCGCTGCGGTCAAGAGTGTGGGGTCGGAATGTTGGCGCGTGGCCCGCGAGGTAGTGGATGAGATTATCTTGGTTTCCACCGATGAGACCTGCGCTGCGATTAAGGATGCATTCGAGGACACACGCTCGATAATCGAACCCGCCGGTGCGCTTGCCATTGCAGGATTAAAGAAATATGTCGCCAAGCGCCCCAGCCCCAACACCAGTCGTGAACTGGTCGCAATCACTTCGGGAGCAAATATGGACTTTGACCGGCTGCGGTTTGTTGCGGAACGCGCTGCCTTGGGGGAGAAAAAGGAAGCTCTTTTGAGTGTAAAAATCCCCGAACAACCGGGCGCTTTCGCCAAACTAGTGGAGGTCGTCCTTCCGCATGCCGTTACCGCATTCAACTACCGGTATGCTGATGAAAAGACAGCCGATGTACTCATGGGCATCTCCTTGTCTGCTTCAACAGGTCAAGAAGACTTGGCTAAGATTATGGCTGAATTGACTCGAAACGGCATGGACTCGAAGGATCTCAGCGATGATGAGCTTGCAAAACGGCACGTACGCTTCTTGGTCGGCGGACGCAGTGAAGTGAAGGATGAGCGCCTGTTCATGTTCGAGTTCCCTGAGCGTCCCGGAGCGTTGGCCAAGTTTCTCAGGACACTTCGTCCAAGCCAGAACATCTCTCTATTCCACTACCGGAATTATGGCGGCGATGTTGGCAAGGTCCTGGCGGGTATTCAGTGCCCGGAATCTGAAAAGGAACAACTTGAGGCTTTCCTCCATGACCTTGGATACCCATTCACCGAGGAGACGCAATCCGAAACTTACAAGACTTTCCTTCGTCGTTGAAGATACTTGAAGATATGCGGTTCAGAGTCATGCCTAGCCCAACTATACAGAGCGGATTAATTGGCGTTTGGATTGGTTCAGGGTGGAACTCGTTAATGCTTTTGCTTTTTTGTGTGCAATCATGTAGCATAGTTGCAACATCCTTATTATTATGCCGACTTTTAGACCTTCCTATTTTATGAGCCTCTTATCACTATATCAAGAGAGTTCCCGAGCAACTCTATTATCTTTTCTCATGATATTTTTGAATGTTCTCTCCAATTCATGATCAACATGCTCGAATAGATCAATCTCTGGTGCTCTACTAGGATGTCAGCATATGTGCTCTGGGACAATTCAGGTTTGCTACGAAGCCTCCCTTAACTATCGACAACAAGACGTCCACTGTGACTTTCCATTGGCCGTTTAAAGGTCATGGAGCGAGAAGCGCAGAATTCAGACTGCAAAGTTGGCCTGATACTTACGACCATAGACTACAATTTGGAAAGCAACTCGTGTTTGTGATAATGTTGATAAACGTCCACTCAGTCTGTTAAACTGCTAGCAAAAAGCTAAGTAGCCAGCATCAAATCATGCGGCCTGCACAAGGGCATAATTAATTGCAAACAAGTCATATTCTCCTTACCTGATCATCCTCATAACATACGAAAAGTCTCTGCGGAGCATTCGCAAACCCATGATACTGCATGTACAGAGCAGGCAGGAGCATCCGGAAACCGGCGAAATACAAAATCCGAAACATTTTCCGCCGACCACACTGACAATCGCCCAAGGTCAATGCGAACAAGGCCCGAATCCAGCGCTATTCTAACTTCCGCGGGTCTCGCCTAGCTCTCAATTTTTCACGACTGAAGACTTTTCTGCGAGCCATCAAGATGATATCTCTCCGCTCCCTCCTCGGTCCCCCGACCGCCGCCCTCCGCCAGCTCCTTCCCCGACACAACAGCAACTTCCAAGTCCTTGCCCGGCCATTCTCACAATTTTCGCAACTCACAAGTAACAATGGCTTCAGGTCCGGGTGGTCAAGGCCTATTGTTCCCGGTGTCGGTGTTTCTGCCGTGAGGCAGGTGGAGCAAATGAGAGGGATGAAGACAAGGTCGTCGGTTAAGCGGCTTTGTGAGGGCTGCAAGGTATGCATATTGTCCTAAATGTTGTTCACAGGAAGTGAGAGGTCAGGATTGGGGGGTTGTTCCGAAGATCCGAAGATCATGGGCTAACGAGCGCTGCTTGGAATATAGCCCGTTCGGAGAAAGAACCGGGTTTATATCATCTGGTGAGTTTGGTTATCTTGGCTCTAGTGTGTTGGGGTGATATGATGCTAAAAGCCAGCCTTCGCGCAGCTCGAAGAACCCGAAACATAAGCAGCGACAAGGGAAATAGAATGAATATTTTGTGTTTATGAGAAGAGAGGACAGGACGAATAATATCCATTCAACTATGAGGTGGGCGCTTCAGCTCCGAGTCCGGAGAAACAGACCTCATGGGTGCTCTGCTATAACAACTCCGAGAGTATCATCTTCTTGGGCTTCCGAGCCCAGGGGTAGGACTATTGTCGACACTCGTCTGGACATTCTTCACGGTTCAATGGGACATGACCAACTGGTTGGTTGCGGCGCTTATGTTCTGTGTTGTATTATTTGCGTGTAAATTAGAATTGGGCAATATCATTTTCCTCTATGCTTCGCCTTTTCATAGTCCCATGTTATCTGGTCGCCAGTACTTTATATCACCCCCAAGCTCGGTATATGCGGATAGTTCAAGGCGCCGGGATAGTAATTGGGGAGTAGGAAGCCTTTAGTACTTATAGGTTTCGTGACGAAATGTATGTCCGTTTATATAGTGATATCATAACTAGTGCTAGACCTTCATCTATATTTTCTCACGATTGCAAAGGCTCACCCATTCCACCAAAGGTGACACTCTTAATTGTCATAAACTCCTCAATACCATACTTGCTTCCCTCTCGACCAAAACCACTTTGCTTGACACCACCGAATCTAGACACATAGTTAGCTTGAAACTGGCCCTCAGAATGGCAGGGAGGTTGAAAGAGCAACTTACGGAGACGCAACATCGCTAATTAAACCAGTGTTAACACCAACCATACCAACCTCCAAAGCTTCAGCCACGCGGAAAATGCGCTTGATGTTACCGCTGAAGAAGTATCCAGCCAGACCGACTTCAGCCTTGTTAGCCAGCTCGACAACTTCCTTCTCAGTCTCAAACGGGAACAGTCCAGCCACAGGACCGAAAGTCTCCTCCGAGGCAATCTTCATGTCCTTGGTCATGTCCGTAAGGACAGTAAGGTCATAGAAGTTGGGGCCCAAGTCAGAACGTCTCTGGCCACCAGCAACAATCTTGGCGCCCTTTGAGACGGCGTCTTGAACGTGCTGGTCAACCTTGTCGACTGCACGGTCATGGATAACCGGGCCGTGGGTGACGCCATCTTCGAAACCAGCGCCGACTTTGAAGTTCTTGACCTTCTCAACGAACTTCTGGACGAATTCATTGTAAATACCCTTTTGCACGTAGATCCGATTTGCGCAAACGCAAGTTTGGCCGGAGCTTCTGAATTTGGAGGCGATTGCTCCAGTGACCGCGGCATCAAGGTCGTCGACATCATCGAAGACGATGAAGGGGGCGTTGCCGCCAAGTTCCCAGGAGACCTTCTTAATAGTTGATGATGATTGTTTCATCAGGAGCCTGCCGACATTTGTTGAGCCAGTGAAGGAGACCTTGCGGACGTCTGGGTGTGTAGTAATCATCTCGCCCACCTCGGGGGTGTTCTTCATGGCTGTAACGATATTGACGACGCCCTTGGGGATACCGGCGCGGTTTGCCAGCTCTGCGAGAGCGTTGGCAGTGAAGGGAGTCTCTCCCGGTGACTTTGTGACCACAGTGCAGCCGGCAGCAAGAGCAGGTCCAATCTTGCGTGTGATCATGGCGGCTGGGAAATTCCAGGGCGTAATCAGACCGCAAACGCCGACAGGCTGTTTAACGGTCATTACGCGGTTACCAGGTACCGAGGCCGGAATAGTGTCGCCGTAGGTGCGGGGAGCCTCCTCGCTGAACCATTCGAAGAAGCTAGCGGCGTAATTCACTTCTCCTTTAGCGTCTGCAAGCGGCTTTCCGTTCTCCCATGTAATCAGTGTTGCCAGGTCTTCGGCATTGTCTACCATAAGCTGGTACCACCGTCGGAGCATCCGGGCTCGTTCACGGGCGAGAGTTGTACGAAATTTGGGGAAGGCGGCGCTGGCCGCCTGGATGGCTTTCTCTGTGTCAGATGCGCTAAATTCCGGACATGTTCCAATGAATTTTCCCGTAGCAGGATCTGTCAAAACAGCCTGTTAGCATCGATGCGCGCTATCGACAGCTTCACAAGCTATTTGGGGCTCTATACCGTGGACCTCGAATGTCTTGCCGGACTCCGCATCTACCCATTCGCCATTGACGAAGGCTTTCTGGATAAACAGAGACTTATCTTTCAACTGCATATATTACTGTTAGCTGGAACTCTTCCAAATAGAATGCAATATCCTGCTCACCGGAGGAACAGTGTACCCTGTGGTGTAGAGCCGTTGGGGGTAGTTATGGGAAGGAATAGCGTATAAAAAACGTGGTCGTCGCCGCAATAACTGCTTAGACAGTGGACGTAGGATCTTGTCCATCTTTATATTCCTCTATTTTTGGTCAACTGGTCGGAACAAGACCAAAGAAGACTGCAAGGGCGCTTTGTTTTCCCTCTATCAGCTTGCGTGAGTATCAGTACAAGCTCGGCCACGGAAAATGATTGATTGTAGTGGCGCTGTCCAGAAGAAGTGTGGATTAGCAAGCTTCCCCTATGTTGAAGGAGGGATTTCAGCCCAATCACTACTTTGGAGAGAGTCGGGAACCTCTAGGATGTCTTTATACAACTTTCTCTCCATTCCTCGTGCCAAGGGGAGCTATAGGTCACGTGTTTGTACGTCATGATGAGCCGAGCTCAGCTCTGTTATTGGCTGCTCATCCCGCAGGCTTATCAGTGACTCATGTGATTGGTGTACTGGACCGACGGTTCTACAATATCGGCCATCTTTGCGATTTGCTTAGTATATCAGTTTACAAAGAGGCATGAAGTAGTCTAGATGTGTTAAACTTTATCTATAATGATTCGTGATCCGGAACTCGATAAGGCTATTAATCTCAGTCCGGGAAAGGGGACTGTTTTAAGACCCATCGGAGCCGTTCTCACACCGCACTGTGCGTTTGCGACTTGTTTTCTTTGGGTCGATAATTCGGATGCATCGTTTTCAGATGTTGATTCAAATTCCACCGCCGAGAAAATCCCTTCTCATGGCGACGGCAATTCTTGAGTGGACATACCAAGTTGTGAATTCTCTGAGTGCTGTTATCCCTGGAAGGCAGCACCCCTTCGGTAAAATTGAGATTAGCCGGAGAAGTAGAGCGCTTGCCTGTAGAAGTAGCATGGCTTGCGGGTGCCGAGAGTGGAGGAGACTCGTCAAGTCTCATCTCGACTTCTTTAGACGTCCACTCAAACGCATCGTCCATGTAATCTCGGGTAGGATTTTTAAAGAACGATGGGAATTCCATGTCTTCCCCGACTAAAGCAGAGAACCTCTGAGTAGCACGCCGAAGCACGGCTGCCGGCAAGCCTATCATAGACGCAACGCCTGCCACATCCCTCCAGTCCGTTAGCACTGTCTGACTAAGGGCGTTTGCCGAGGTGGAACGTGGTCTATGTCTTGAAATATGTGTATTTTTAACGAGGGTACCATTTCGCTGGGATGACTGAAATGTTCTTCGCGTGCGCTTGCGACCCCGAGAATAGCTTCTCTCCGGTATTCTCTGCGTTCGCTTCTTGCTGGAAGATAGAGCCCGCATATGAGTACTGTCAATGGCCGAATGGCGTTCGGCTTCTGATTCGTCCTCTATCTGTATGCCCTCAGAGTAAGCGTTACTCATCTCAGACACACATGAGGAACTCCGTGCGCGCATTCTGCCTCTTGACCGGCTTCGGCTTGACTGACCGTCGTCGGACTGTGACGCCCCATGGAAACGGTGAAGTCCCATCAGTAGTTTTTCAAACTGGGTAATCACATTTC
Source organism: Aspergillus spinulosporus (assembly GCA_003574815.1). Classification (NCBI taxonomy): domain Eukaryota; kingdom Fungi; phylum Ascomycota; class Eurotiomycetes; order Eurotiales; family Aspergillaceae; genus Aspergillus; species Aspergillus spinulosporus. The sequence continues at coordinate 217,940 of QPHH01000029.1, read as the reverse complement.
GGACGAGTGGGCGTAGTTTTCGTCGCGATTCAGCGTCATCTATTTGAACTACTGGGCGAAGAGGGTGTTGCAAGCCCTCTTGTTCATTTTCCCAGTCTGTCGTGGCATCCGCGCTCCAATGGTCGGTCCCAATATCTCCTTCTGTGCCAGACATAGCCCCCTCGGTATCGGACGGAGCAACGCCTTTTCTGTCTGAAGGATCCGAAGAAGCCCACTCCCTAGACTGGAGCCTCTCCTTTGCTATTCTCGATATAAATGCCGTGATGCAATCTTCAAGCTCTGCACTTGGGCGTGCATCTGGCTTCATTCTGAAAGTCCATCTGTCATCCTCCAACCGTCGAAGACGTTCATCCACACGGGGAACTTCGTCGCTTGGCATCGGCCATGCCGTCCATTCCTCAAGGATATCTAGTAGATCCGCATGACTCAATTCATTGTTATTAGTTCCGTCTTCATCCGACCGATCTCTGCTCGCAGTCCCTAATGTCGCAAATCCCCGCGATTGCAAAACATGTGCATTGTACAAATGAGCTGCGAGGTCCCTTGCACCGGTCTCGGCCAGTGCTTCGGCGATCTCTCTATCGTCCCTCGTCAGATGCAGCCACATCTGTGGCTTGCCATAAAATCTATTAGGCCGATACGGAGAGGGAGAGGTAGGACTCTCAGGACTTTCTCGCGTCTTCAAAATAGGTTTCGTACTCGTGTCCGATAATGAGCGAGCGCCGGCATAACTCCTACTTGGCGAAGTAGACGTCTCCCTATCGCTGGTCTGTATGTAGTCTAAATCGTCTCCAGACTCTTCATATTCAAAGCTCAGGCCACCACCGGCCGCGACGGCGCCATCAAGTTGACCTAGGGCTTCATCCTCTCTGGATCGGGAGGACTGGTCCTGGTCAGGCGTTGCCTGACTAGAACCACCAAATAAAGATCGATACGGCTGTGCAGATGGAGGAACACCTGAGTTTTGTGATTGGCTGTCCGAGTAGTAGGACATGCCTCGAGCTTCATGGGAGCCTGAACATCAATGGCCGCTTGGTAAGTAGTGTTGGGAAGCACGGAAATTGGCAAAGCATGGATAGGTTCTCAGCCGCACCCAAGTGCGAAGGTTCCTGGGTGGTTGATGCTGGGTTGAGATGCCTGGTTCGCAGATGATCCACGGTAATTTTTTGTAATCTTGACGATAAGATAGAGATGTTTGCTCTGTTTGCATCGATATGTTGCCCTTTAAACAACATAAACGAATCACATGAATGACAACTACCAGGAATCTAGAATTCGGCTCCCAATATATTAAGTTTTAGAAATTTTGACTGTAGTCCTGAATTATTTTCATTGTGAACATTATGGTCTCGGGGGTGATGTTTGGTTTCCATTAGGGACAATGCCATTTCACCCACTTCAACGACTTGTTCAACAAGGCCGTCCTGCTTCCGGTCTAGTTTGGGTAACTCGATCATACAATGGCTAAGGAGGCCATAAGCGCTGCTTCTCCACGATTGCTTATGCTTTGGTCGGTCACCGCGGTCACCGCTCCTTCCGCCGCTTGTTTGATCTTATACAGTCATGCTACAATCTCATCTTTTTTCTGAAATTTATGTGCCACCCGCCGAAGATGTCCGAGAAGCTTCCCAGTAGGGTTACTAGGTGTGTTTGATTCTGCCTCTCAGTAGTTTTTAGCTATACTGACCAGGTTATTCATTCGCGAGGCTGGTCAGCGTAGTTGGGTTATAGCGTAGCTGCTGCAAATATTGCCAGTTTATCCAAAACCTTCGCTTGTTGCTCCCTTTGGTCTTCAATGCTTGACATTCGGAGCTACGCAATAAGCTGATTCTAGGCATATGTGGCAGAGGTTGGTCCTGACAGCCAGTATAAGACGGCTCTTAAATCCGTTTGATGTTCAATATGAGACTTTTGAAGCTGTGTCATGGACTGTCTCGATCGCTCCCTTGACACAATAGAGAGACTAAAAGACATTCTGGTTCCAATTCTCTCCAATTTCGCTGCATCAAGGCCACAACATCACGTAGAGTTCGAGCGGTCTTGTTTCTTTAGCGGACTACCTTCCAGGTGTTCAACCCCCCGTCAAGCGCATAGAGCTCCTTGCTGATTTCATCATGTCTCCCACCTCAGTAAAGCCTGGAATGACAGTCAGCTTTGACAGCCAACCGCTTCACTTTCTGGCGTATGGTCTAACGGCCAAGTGAAAGTGTTTTGAGCCTTGTTCAGGTATCGAAGTGCATCGTCGATATCAGCCTTCCATGGCTGGCTTGATTGGTCTCAAGTCAAGGTAATCGGTGACACGGAAGCAGTATTTGCGCCACAAAATAAATATAAAGATTCTAGCCCAACTGTTCGCCTGCGCGGAGAATTGCGTCCTCGAGTATATTCGATCTGTTTCCAGTAGAGCTTGTGCGGTTGTTTCTTACTCAGAAACTGGTCTTTCATGGTTGCTAGCGTGCTTGATAGGGGCCTCGTAGTCCCTTCTTATTGTTTGAGTAGGTTTTACTGCCATATCAAAAACGCTGGGCTCCTAGACAGATTGTGTTGGGATTCGATAACCGCGGTGGGAATGTTCTGTCAATGTCGGACAAGGTAGATCGAGTTAATGCAAGGTACTTGCTTGCATAAGATCAGTACACGTTTTTCTCTTGGTGCCGAAAACAGTAAGGGTGTCTCTTTAGGGGGGTTTTGAAGCGGAACCATCTTGTCTGTGCTGTATACTGCGTCTTACATACTATGATTCTATAGACGAAAGATAAAATACGCCTTAACTACCTAACCAACAATCCCCATATCAAGCAATGGATATCACTTTATCACCTAACTTTTGATTAATCTTTCCCCGCTTACTTCCCAGCGGCACCCTTCTCAAGCTTCCTCCGCTTAGAGCGCAACTTGGCGGACTCCTCCGCCGTCTTCTTGTTCGAATACATCATCTTCTCCAGAAGCTTTCGCTTCTTGCGGCTCATCATCATCTTCTGCCTCTCCAGCTCCTCCTCCTCTTGGCGCTTCTTGGCAGCCCGCTTCTTCGCCTGGGACTTCTTTTTGGCTGCTGCTTCGTCGCCAGCACCACTAGACGAAAAGGGGAGACCAGCGGCCTCGGCTTCAAGTTCCTTCTGGTGCTGGGTGCGAGCAGTCTCTTCTTCGTCCTCTGATTCGGAGCCAGCATCTTCGTCTTCAATACCCGCGAATTCGTCCTCTTCCTCCTCTTCTTCCTCGCTCTCACTGTCGTCGTCGTCAGTGCCAGCAACATCCATGCCGCCATCAACGGACTCATCCTCAGATTCCTCCTCAGACTCGTTGGCCGCCGTAGGGGCGGGTTTCTCTTCACTGGCTTCTTCCATTTCTTCATCGCTCTCTTCCGCATCTAAATCAGCTTCGCCCTCTTCTTCCTGTTCGGCTAAGCTAGCGCGAGGATCGTATCCACCCTTCTTGGGTTTGACCCATGGGCTTAGATGGGGTGGGAGAGTGGCGCCTGGCGCATACAGATCGGGTCGGAGGAGCTTGCCCTCGTTGATACAATCCCAGACCCACTGGGGTTGGACGTATGTTCGGCCGGGAATACGAGTGCCGGGCTTCACCTTCTGTACAGCTCCGCCATCCGTGGCAGCGGCAGGGATGGAGGGAAGAGAAGACTCGGGCAGGGAGGGACGATCCACAATCTGATGCGTGATGCGAGGATCAGCCTCGTTATGTGTGAAAGCACCACCCCCGAGAACAGTATCCCAACCGATTCGCTTACAGCCAAAGGCGCGGAGAATGAATTCAAGAGGGGCCTTGGGGGCTTCTCGAGAAATGTAGAACGTGAATGGCGCAAAGAGTGAGCCAGCCTGATCGCCACTCATGTCGGGTTGAGGAAGGGTGTCGGCCTCAGGAGCTGTAGTCTCAAACTTGTCAATTGCGTCCGTGACTTCCTCGGCTGTCTCGGTGGGCTGTTCGCTGCTAGCCTGGTCCAACCCAGCCTTCTTGATCACGTTGTCGACCTTCTTTTGAACTTCGGCGGAGACCTCCTGGTTGGCGGCATCGCTTGAGGGCTTCGCGGGTTCGATCGCCTTCGGAGCATCGCCAACTGTGCGTCCTTCCAGAGTGAAAGCCGCCAATTCTGCTCCGTTCTCGTCAAGCCGAGTATCAAACTTTGGTGGATATCTCAGACCGATGGAGGAGTACAAGCGGTAATTGACGAAGCCCAGAAGGGTCGTGTAGAACTCAACAAATGTAGCCATAATTCGGTAATCCACATCGCCGTTGACTCGTTGAACGAACCGATAAGGAACCAGCCACATAATGTCCTGGCCTTGGATTGTCGCCTGATAATAAATACCCTTAATTGAGAGGAATGACTTGCGCAGAGAGTTCGTTGTGATCAGGTAATGTTGGAATTCGTGCGTGACTCGTTGACACAAAGCGATGGTTTTGGGGGGGACATGGTTGGTGGAAGGCAGGTTCGCAAAGAGGAAAAGAAGAGACAGCGCATCGTCGAGATCTCTCAGGGCATCGATGAATGTCGGGTAACGCTCCTTGATGACATGATCCAGAGTCAATTTCGGCGCATGGTTCTTCTCCAAGCGTGCCGCATCGCCAACTTCTCCACGTCCCAAGGATCGAGCAATTTTCTTCGCAAGCGCTTTTTGTTCACGAAATTTTCGAAGCAATGGCTCATGCAGAAGGTATTGAATGTCCTTTGTGTAGTAGAAGGTGGTATTCTGAGTCGCTGATTTCGAGGCCTTCTTCTTGTTCCGAGGCTCACGAGGATAGATTCCTGCAAAGGTACATTAGTTTTTGGTCCTACTGTCCCAGAAGAGCACGTTCGCTCCTCTTGTCATGATGTATAAAATGGATACAAACCTTTGAAAATGCATAGTCGACGGAAATCTGGCAGCGAAATCTGGAGTTTGCGCACCGCCTGTGTTCTAGTGATGTAGTTTTTGGCCTGGCCAGAGGTTCCTATGAAGCGGGGATTAGAAACTGATGCCTAGTATCGCTCTGTGTCTGTCCCGTACCCTTCTTCTTGATTTTCGCCATGATTAAGACTTGGATGGTGGTATGGAAGAAAGATGGGAGAAAGGTCTACTAGTAGTCCAAAAATTTGAACTTTTTTTCCGCAGAGAAAACTCTGGTGGCCCGTGCACGAAAGACCGCGGAGTCTTGGCGTGTGAATAGCGGACAAGGGACAGGTGGAGCGCAACCACTTCAAATGAACACCCTTTCATCGAAGGAAAGGGCCATTCTTGCCCTGAATTGCTCGGCCTCAACAGTTGGATTGAATCATCATGCCGGTTGACCGCAGGAAGGCTGCTGTTTTTGGCGGCGCCCTCGCCCTGCGGCTGCTACTCCTACTCCTCTTTCCCTCCCTGCCTGACTTATTGACAGGCCGAGTAGAGGTCTCGACACCGGTGACCAGCTTCAAGAGGCGTATGTTTCACTAAGAGCCCGATGATAACTGGCACAAGCTGACTTATATATTACAGTTCAAGAAGGTCTTTTCCTCTACAACCGCAATGTGTCACCTTATGACGGAGGCGTCTTCCACCAGGTAAGTGCCAGTGGTCGAGCGCCTAGGAGTCGTGCTAACGCATCATATACAAAGGCACCGCTTCTGCTTCCAATATTTTCGCTGTTACCGAACGCCCAACAGTATCCTATGCCGACTGCACTTCTCTACTCGTTGGTCGATTTACTCAATGCATATGCCTTGGTAACGATCTCCGACTCCGCCCAGGCAGTATCCGGCAGGCTGTACGCTTCATCGAGGAAACTAATCAAGTGGGACGGGACTGTGGTTGCGGCATGGTAGAGAAACCATTGATGTTGGATATGCACGATACTAATACAAATTAGGTTCCTGTTTAACCCTTTCACTATCGCAACCTGCCTTGGTCGGTCGACAGCTGTATTCACTTCGACCGGAATTCTCTATGCTATTTCCGCGGCCGTTCAGGGACAGAGCCTTAATGCGATGTTCGCATTAGGGCTTGCGTCCTACCTGTCAATATATCCGGCCCTCCTTTTTATTCCGCTCGTCCTCCTTTGCTATGACCGGCGCGCTCAGCACAGTCACAGCTCTCCGTCCGCGCTTCTTTTCGTGGCAAAACACTTCGCTGTTCTTCTTGCGAGCATTGCGGGGCTCCTTGGAATATCACTCCTAATCATTGGTGACTTCTCGACTCTTATCTCCGCAACGTACGGCTTCCAGCTGCTTGTTCCGGACCTTACTCCAAACATCGGCCTTTGGTGGTACTTCTTCATCGAGATCTTCGATTCTTTCCGAGACTTTTTCCTTGGTGTCTTCTGGCTTCATCTCGCAGCATACGCTGGCAGTCTGAGTGTGCGGTTACGCCAACAACCTTTATTCGTCGTTACATCACTATTGGGAATCTTTGCAGTATTCAAGCCCTATCCGAGCATATCAGACGCCTCCTTATACTTTGCTGTGCTCCCGATCTACCGGCATCTCTTCCCTTGTAAGCACTCCTATCACTCTTCCTCCCAACATTCCAGATCCTGTTCCTGGAGAACTGACTGTATCAGTAATGCGCTACACCTTCTTCTCCGTTTCAGCTCTTCTCTACGCCTCACTACTGGGTCCGGCTTTCTACCACCTGTGGATCTACGCCGGATCAGGAAATGCCAACTTCTTTTATGCCATTACCCTCGTATGGAGTCTTGGTCTCTCACTCATCCTCGCAGATACGATCTTCGCCGCTCTTCGCGACGAATGGGAGCAGGAGAACCCAGAAAAGCGCGGCAAACCCGTCAAACAAGTGTAAATATACTTCATTCATAAAATGTCTATCATCACTAGAGTTGCTAGCGCAAGCTTTTGGACATAATCAAATAGTTAGCCTCCTTTACCGTCCCATTTCGTAATTTGCGCGGCCTCGGAGAATTCTCATCCTCCGCATACCCCATCCTTGTGTAGAACTTGATTGCCCGACTATTCGACTTGAAAACAGTCAACATCGTCTTTTCAAGCCCAATGCGCCGACCTATTTTCTCAAATCGCTCGATCAACTCCTCTCCTAAACCCTGCCCCTGTACCTCAGGCATGAGATGAATCTCATAGCAATATAACACCTCATAGCCATCTTCGTACGTAACCATAAACTCAAGGAATCCGGCGAATTGCCCGGTTGGTTTCAAGCTCGAGCTATCGCCCTCGGCATCTTGAGCGCCATCCGATGCACCCCGCCGCAGGATCATATACTTCATGTCGGGAAGCTTCATCTCCTTCCTTTTTTCAGAGGGCGACCAACCTATACTGGAGTTTCTATAAGCATTTGAGGACGTAAGCTCCAGCAGCTTGAAGCAAGAGGCTAGGTCTGTGTCGGAGATTGTGGCTGCTGTGTAGATGGAAATGTCGTAGGAGTCGGTTTCGAGATCCCTTGTGCCTGCTGGGCCCGGTTTCACTGGCATATTCTCATTCGATGTAGTAGTGTTACCGGCAACGGCATGAATGTCATCTGTGTCCGCTTGCGCCAAAGGAGTTACATCTTCGACCTTCGTTTCTCTTTCCTTCTGGAAGCTCAGTTCGGGAGCCGGGATGTACAATGATGTAAACTCCTCCAGGGATAGTGCGTTTGTGCGCTCCACCAAGGGAAGCGGCTTTGGCTTCAGTCTTCGGTTTGCTTCATCTGGGACCTATTAGTAAGGAGATCCGACTCCCCTACAAGTCGCATGTCCCGAGACCTTCTCTTGAGAAAGAAACGATGACAGGTGCATTGCAGATTAGATAAATGAGATAATACTTACTAATACCAGGTTTCTTATGGTTTTCCATTATCCCGGCTCTCCATTGTCGCGTCGCACGGCGAGCTGCTGGCATGGCTGGCGTCCGAAAAGAGTTTTTGCGATGAGAGTAGTTGCGAGAACCGGCGAGGGTTTCGTAAAATATGGTCTGATTTTTTTCGACTTATACTAATTCCAATTCATAGAGAGCTATACTGCATGGTTTATATATGATGTGGTCTTATGTAGGCGGGTGGATGATAATGGATACTTCACGTCTGCGTCGGGAATTGGCGTTAATTTCGGAATACCAAACTCAAGTTTTTGAATGAGTTGACCCTGGTGGGTAGAGCTATGTGCAAAGCCCCCATTTGCGAGTAGAAGGATCCTCGATGCCTTAATTTACGAACATGTCCAGCTACGTGTTCCTTGAAATGATGAGTTTTGAGGTTATCAAAACTAAGACGCTTATATATCTGCTAGTTTAGGGTTTCATGCACAGGTTTCAAGATAGCTCAAGCGGGAGCTGATCATGAGAATTACTACTACTGTTTATCGTACATATGAACTATCCAGGCTGATTATAAAGCTGATTTTAATTGCTATGAATATAAAAAAAACCCCCTGAGCTTGCGCTCTACGGAGCAGTCGCATTCTATACCCCCAGAGGCCGCATGTGCAGCTGACTGACAATAGCAATACCACAACGAGATACTGAAGTTTCACACGGTTTGCACTGCTTTGCAGCGTTATCCTCTGCTTATCGCTTCTATCTTTTAGCGTCAAATTCCCAGAGACATCAACTTTCCACCGGAAGGGAACAGCTGTAGCGCTGGTTTGTGGCCAGCTTGTTGAGGGCTTCAAATTCGGGATTGGAGATGATAAAGACATCAGTACACTGTTTCATCACGGCACTGAAAAAGGGGTAATGCATTTAAAGTGGCTCTCAATGAAGGGTGGTGTGCCACTATTTGGCAAGAATGTTTATAGCATGCTGCAATGCCCACGGGATCGGGACAGCTCCTGGGTCTTTATTGAGCTTAGCAGCGATTTTCTGCTCGATGGGATCAGCGGACTCTATGTCATCTAATGCAATAGCAGCGATAGCTATCTAACTCTGTCGAAGTCCCTCAAAGAGAAGGCAGAGTTACCGAGGTCCATGGTAGATGTTATTTCTAAGGGGCTATAGGCAAACGTGAGATATTCTTATCCTCTCAGCACCGCGTAAACTTTGGTAGCTGGAGATATGGGTGAGCTTCTATTCGATTCACTGCGAGAGGTATCTCCACATACTCATTAGCTTCTCGAGATTCTCGATTTTGAGGTTATTGAGCCGATGCTGTTGATTTTGCTCGTGCAGACGGGTATCCCTAGTGCTTTCCAGGTGTCATTTATCGGCATATGGGCCCAACGGAACCGCTTCTTGACAGGTTCTATCAACGTAAGAGTTCACTCGTACGCTCAAAATCGACGGCCAGTAAATCTAGAGCTTATCAGCGAGCGCCCTGAGAGTACTGACAGTCAAGGACAGTCAAGCGTACCAAGTATTAAACAATATGTTCCCTCTGGAAGTCCTTCAGTATTTTGTCACGCATCCTTTGACGTGATCGGGGTGATGCTGCGAGTTACCATTTTGTGACCTATTTAGGCAAGGTCAGGTCCAGACTATCAAGTGAAAGGTAGCCAAGGCGATCACTGACGAAATTTAGTCTCGAGGTACACGAGACTTCTTCCATACATCCAGAACCTTGTTCTCATTCAAATAGCAAGCAGTAGCGTCAATGTGTAGCGTCCATGAACGGTATCCAGCGCGCAGGGCAGTCTCAAGTGCCTTCTCGATTCCATGGGGCGTAGAGAGCTAGTTCTGTTAACATTAGTTGTCCAGGTTATAGCTGGCTGGTCCACGTATCTATGTGCCTAGGCCAACATCAGGGATTCTGTGTCCCGGTGAACTTGAAGGGGCGTCTGAGAGACATGGTTAAGCAATTCAGGGCCTGCAGTGAGATGGTTTGTGGATATGTTAAGCGCTATCAAGAGGAAGAGATGAAATAAGAGAGGATCGGCTATTCACTCCTCATAAGCCACATCATAGAGCATCACAGAGCTCCGTGTATATCTCAATCATCTTATAATAATAATCAATAATTGCGACACACAATAGCTAATTCGCAATCACAGACTCACATACATCACACGTCCTATAGCATAAACAGAAAGGACTTCTTCCATTCTTGTTTTTCAATTGTCCCATTTCAGATCCGACTGGAGTTTCGATTATGGAAAAATGCATAGACAAGAGAGACACTATCGATAAGATCGGGACTCAATTACAACTACTAGAGCGTCGCAGTCCAGGGAATACAGAAAAAAGCCTAACTGAATAGCTCAACATTCGATGATCCAATGAGATTAAAGGAAAGACAGATAATATACTTATATAGCAGTACCCTAATCAGGAAAAGATATGCAATTGCCACTACTAGGGCTGTTGCATATTTTGTCTGAGACGTCGCGTAAATATAGAGTAGAGAGGAACAGCAATAGAAGGTAATATTGGCGGGGTTGTCACGGGATGACGCACTTGGCACAGCTGCCCCGCCGTAATTTTGAGGGTCGAAAAAGAAGTGGGCGGGATGCCTTTGAGTCAATCGTATTTCAAGCCCTGGTCAACTCTCTATTAACACTTTTTCTTTTTCTACTCGCCGCCGGTCAATTTGCCGTGGTCCACAATCGCAATCATGGCGGCCGATATGACAATTCCCGTTCTGGACGCCCTGTCCGCGTCTGAAGGGCCGATTTTATCCAACGAAGCCTTCCCCTCCGTCCCCTCACAAACCGTCAAAGCGGCGCTTGACCGACTCGCCTCACGACTGATGGTCGAATATGAAACCTTCAATAGTGAGGTTCTTGTCGTGACGAAGGAAGGAGAGGATGTTGCAGCCAATGGCAGTCACGAAGCGAAAGTCTTTCAGGCAGTGCTCGCTGCCATGGATGGCTTGAAGATCAAGGAGTTGCCTGAAGTTGTCGGAAAAGAGAATGCTCAACTCGGACAGGGAAATGCCTTCAAGAAGGGCTGGATCAAGAAGGATAAGGATGTCTTCCGGGCTGCCACCGACAGCATTGTTGACGATACTCAAGCCGACGTGAGAAAGATCCAGCAGGGTGGGACCGTGACGGACCCCAATGCTCTCAAAGAATTGAAAAAGCGGAAACTCGTCACTGCCAAGAAGGTCATCACTTTTAAAATCTCAAAGGGACCTAAGTACGCCAGGGAGCTGGTCAAGGAGGAGACCGACCTGACGGCCGAGATGCTTCAGAACGGATCATGGAAGACCGCCACTTTCAAGCCCTACAACTTCAAGGCTATGGGTGCTCCTACCCCCTCTGGAGCCTTCCATCCTTTAAACAAAGTCCGACAGGAGTTCCGGAATATCTTCTTCGAGATGGGTTTCGAGGAGATGCCGACGAACCGCTTCGTGGAGACTGGCTTTTGGAACTTCGACGCTCTCTATGTGCCTCAGCAGCACCCCGCTCGTGATCTCCAAGATACTTTCTATATCTCCGACCCCCTCACTGCTGACCCTCCCCGTGAAGATCCCGAGAATGACCCCCACCGCCCAAAGACCGTGCTTAAACCTGCGGGCGAGGAAAAGAAACTGGACTACAAAGAATATTGGGAGAATGTCCGCCAGGTTCATGAGAACGGCAAGTACGGGTCAATCGGTTATCGCTACCCATGGAGCCCCGAAGAAGCACTGCGCCTTGTTCTTCGCACACACACCACATCCATCTCGACGTACATGCTGCACAAGCTCGCCGCCAATCCGCGACCTGCGAGATATTTCAGTATCGACCGTGTCTTCCGCAACGAGGCAGTTGACGCCACCCACTTGGCTGAGTTCCACCAGATCGAAGGTGTCATTGCCGACTTTGACCTCACCCTAGGTGGTCTCATCGGCTTCATGGAGGTTTTCTTCGCCAAGATGGGCATTCACAAGCTCCGCTTCAAACCCGCCTACAATCCCTACACCGAACCTAGTATGGAGATTTTCGGCTACCACCCCGGGCTAGGTAAGTGGGTGGAAATTGGAAACAGCGGTATGTTCCGGCCGGAGATGTTGGAACCTATGGGTCTTCCCAAGGACATGCGGGTGTACGGCTGGGGTCTCAGTCTTGAGAGGCCGACCATGATCAAGTAAGTGCCGGCAGAAAACTATGACAATTAAACGGTTTCGACTAACTCTATATAGGTATGGCGTGAGCAACATTCGAGAACTGCTCGGCCACAAGGTTGACCTCAACTTCATCGAGACAAATCCGGCCGTCAGATTAGAAAAGGATTAGATTTGGTTAAGAGAGAAAAGACGGGTTGTGCGGTTTACAATTACTACCATGGCGAACATAGAGATTTTGAAAAGAATCAAGCATGATATACCCTTTCTAGTCATGAAACTATCCCGGAGACATACCAAGAACATGGACGTAAACTAACCCTGTTCCTGGAACGCCTCTCATCTACGAAGTCATCAATATTAAATCCAGTATTTAAACGCAATGTCCCACCCGTATCTGTGCCCCAGCGCACATCACTGCAGCAGTGGCTCTTCAGCAGGCGGCGAGGTAATCTTCGGCATGTGTACAATAGATTATGACTCTTACCTCCTCGCTCATTAAGAGGAGCAGATGTATGCTGCGAGAACATTCAATCTGGTTCCGCGTGAGGAGGGATCGAGTGCCGGTATGAGGCCTTTACCACGAAAGCAGATATGAAAACATCTGGGCACAGAAAATACAAGAGATAGAAAGATAAAGCAGGATGGAAATGAAATGGATTCGAAATTTTGATTCTTTAGACTGAGTTTAACATCATATCAGACGAAGACGTAGCGGTAGCGTAGGATCCGACCACCCACAAATGAGTGGATCATGACCAGATAACTCATCTCATTTCATTCCTACACAGAATAAAACATTAGTCTTCTTCCCAACAGAGTCACTCTAGTGCCCTTGCTCCGACAACGGACGAACTCACCACCTACACCCAAACCAACCATCCTTGAGCGAATTTACCGCTGGCGGCTAGCAGTCCACACGTTACGGATGTAGCCATCGCGCTGGGCAAGACGGTTGAGCGAGTCGTCGCTCTCGCCGCGGGCACGGATGAAGCCGCACAGAGCGTAGGTCTGGTTCTCGCCAGTGTAGCGGCCGTTCTCGTCGACCTTGCCGATGGAGATCTGGACCGAGGCGTGGTCGTTGGCCTTGATGATGCGGTTGGTGGCGCTGCACTTGCGGGGGACGTAGCTAGAGAGAGAAGGTTAGTGGTGATGGTTCTTTTGTACCTTTGCCTGGACTAGTCTTTGCTCGCTCAAGAGGAATGGGAGAGAGCGAGATGCAACAGCTGGACACTGAATTCGGAGTAAATCCTTTCGCCTCAGAATATTTGATCCGAAAGCAACCTCTCATCAACGTCTGTCTTGTCTAATTTCCATGCTATCCCGCCTCGCTCCCTTCCAATGTGCAGACGTCTGGCAAAGCAGAAATTGCAAAATGTGTACGTACAGATCGACGATTTCTCCCTTCTCGTTCTCCATTTTGGCGGTTGTCTGTTGTCTGAGGTCGACGACGAACGGTGATAGACGAGAGTGCGCTGGTTGGGCTAGACAGTCGTCGAACTTTTGGCCTGCCGCGATTTCGGGCAGCCGGTTGTGTGGGTCATGTGATTTTTGTCGAGGGTTAGTGGGACCCAGGCTGTGGCACAGAACTGTGGCTTATACTGTGGCTACTATACTACCTTATGATTACGTTTCAGCGGGTACAGAATAATTTTATCTTGGCATTGACAACATCTATTCTATCATAAACTACTCTTCCTTCCAGGAAAGATATCTTTCTTCCAGGCAAGATTAAGCTCGCGAGAACTTCCATTCTGAAATCGGACAAGGACTACCCGGTCTGACTCCCCTCGGCGATCTGTCCCCTCCAGCTCTGGACCAGGATGTTCCAGTGTCAAAACAGCACGTCCATCCTCTGCAAATTTGCCAACTTTAGGAGAAATACATTTTTCAGTCCATGGAGGGCTCCCAGAATGTGCAAACTCTATTAGTTGCTCGCGCCTCCGCTGCAGCTCATCTGGGGCAATCTTCCGGGGCTCCTTGTCTAGGAACTGCGCAGCCAGGCTCAAAAGGACGAACTGCGGCGGGAAAAGAATGATCTCGCCTCGCGCCGCTCTCCTAAGCCACTCGGATGCAGGTAGGAATTGTGCTTCTGCGATTTCGACACCCCCATCGCTCGTTGGGATTTGTATCTCCTCTCGTTCGCCCTCCGCGGGGATTTCGCTTAATAACGACTTCTCCGACTCCAGAGGCAGGGGTAGGAAGTAGAGGTACATCTGGGTAGTGTAGCGCTTGGGAACATTTGTGGGAGTAATCCATCGTGTGAAGGGAATTAGATTATCTGTATTGTATCAGCCGGTTTGAGATGGAAAGAGGGGAAACCGGCGTCCAACCTATATCTGGTACAGCAGAAGCATTTTGCTTCTTCAACCATTCGGAAAACGTAGTTTGCTTCTGGTGAATTTCACGTCGGCCTCTCTCACGTTCGTCTTCCCCTACTGCGAGCATTTTCCCTGAGCCCTGGTCCTTGGCAAGGAGAATACCGCTCTCCTCAAACAATTCGCGAATAGCGGCATTGCGATACCAGGACGCATCTTCATGTCTCTTCGGATCTCCAGGTGGTGGACACCTTCCGTCCTGAAGAGACAGATTTCCTCCGGGAAAGACGTGGGCCGATGCGAAAGATGTGGATGTCTTTACTCGATGAAGTAGAAGTATCTCATTCTTCGGTGAAATCAATACCACGCTGGCGAGTGTCAGCGATTCGTCAGGTCAGACACTCGTTGCGGCATAGGATAAATCTGCCATCTACCTCGAACTGGGCCTTGGATCGGCCGGTTTCTTTTTCTGCTTGGGCGACATGTTCCCAGATGGAGACGACTGGTACCGTGTCGTAGATGAGTTCGACCTGGAGAAACAAGTTGGTGTGATGATGAACCAGGAAGGAGGTACAGTTGATCGGAGTCGTCTTGTATTTGAAGCCACTAGACCTCGGGCAAGCTCAAGCTGGCAACTGATTAGCTGCGCAGCTGAGCGAGGCACATGGGACGCGAAATGCATGTTCGGGGCCCCTCAGGAGTATTGAAGGGGTCGACGGATCTCGATAGCCGCGTCGTGTAGGGAGGATCAGCTCTGGTTGCCGAAGCGGAGCCTCGGTAAACCCACGTTTAACCGGACTTGCGCCAGGTGATGTTCAGATTCAAATCTAGAATAGGTATCGAGTAGCGATTAGGACTAGGATGATCAAAAAGTAGTGGGGAAATACTTTGACGTACTTGTCGATAAGCTTAGACTGGGTGGGCGTTGGCTCTATCTCCCATGTACCCCACCTAAAATCAGCCCTAGTTTCTTGCTTGCAATATATCCCCAGACGTGACAAGCGATAAGTTCTGTGGCTAAAAAGTGCCATGACATGTTTCACTCGTTAGGATTCATTCCCAACTTCTATATTTTTGGATGCCGGAAAGTTGCTCGGCGGCGTGGCCTGAAAATTCTAGAAGGCAGTATTGGAGTCAAGACTGCGAGTTAATATAAAGTCTTCCAACAACAGCAACTCAGCATAAATGGCTATTTCGAACAACAGAGAAGCTCTGACTATTCCAAAGAACATTTGCTGACGAGAAAAATATGGACCGTGACAGTATCCTGAAGGCAGGTGTCTAGCATTTGACTAGTCCAAAGTTTGAGGCAGACACAAAAATTCCCCTGTGGAAGGACGGAACGTGAAGAGGATCACTCTGCTCTTGAGACCCAGGTGGAGCTTCAGTCGCTTTGTGCTCAGTGCTTTGCTACTTGTGTAGCGCCTCTGGACGGAGTGAATGGTTTTGGAGCAGTGACCAAAAAAACCAAATCCTCGCTTTCCTCGTCTATTAAACCCCTCCTTCTCTCTTCTCTTCTCCTATCCACATTTCTTATCTCCCTGTACTCCTTTTTTCACTTAATATATAAGATTTAAAGACTGTGTGTCGAGTATTCGGCACGCAAGTAATTTCAAACTTGGGACATCGTGACAATTACTTTTTAATTGTTGCGACCCTCTTTAGTGCGTTTACCTGGAACCTTGAATCACAAAAACGCATCTGGTATAGTCGCCGTGGGTGCAGGTGAGTGGCTTCTACTCTGTACTGCGTAATCTTCGCTAAATACGTTGAGGCACAAAAGATTTCAGGTGGTTTCCCTAAATATTACCCTGACACAATCATGATATCTTACTTTCGGGTGGGGATGGGGAGAGGGGGAAAGATCAAAGCCGCGGTGTGATCTTCAATATTTCGAATCTTCGCACAAAGTCAGAGCCGCGAAGTCAAGCCCAAATGTGGACTGCATGGGAAAGTTTCTGGGAGACGCAGAATCGAAGTGTTATATCGCTGAGGCAGGTGGAAGTGAAAGATCAGGCTGCTTCAGGCCAGTAAGTACGGTAGAGTAATAGGGCGCATGGGCTTTACATAGTCTTCTGTAGTTTGTGTCTGTGAAGAACAAATACCTAGACCAAGATGATCGAAGAATAAGCAGATGTATATTCCGTCTAACTCCTAAAACCTCATGCCATACTTTTCGAGTTCATGTAAATAACATGTCGTCATGAATAATGAAAAGCAAGAATTGGGACACAAGAAACGAAAAGAAAGCTAACTACTCAAGATTTTACACTTAGGAGTAGAGCTTCTTGTCGTAGCTGTGTAGGCCATGGACGTTGCCTTCAGCCATGGCGCTCGCACTGCGCACCTCAAAGCGGACAGTGCCGTTGTTAACGCCTTCGTGGAGCTGCTGGAGACTAGAGACACCAATATCCTGCAGAGAGTGCTGGATACCAGCGACAAGGTAGGGGACGAACTTGGTGACAGAGCCACGGTCGAGGACAGAACCGGCGACACCCTGAGCGACGAGGACGCGGTCCTTCTCGGAGAAGTAGCGGGCGGTTCCAGCGTTGCTCGCCTTGCTGTCCTTGCTGTTGCCGCCAGCCTTCTTATCCTCCATGGCGGCAATACTGCCCATGCCGCGGTAGGCTTTGACGAGCTGGCCTTCGTTGCTGACGAAGTACTCACCGGGAGACTCGGTGGTACCAGCGAGGAGACCGCCCATCATGACGGTAGTGGCGCCCATAGCGAGACCCTTCACGATGTGGCCAACGTTCTGGATACCACCGTCAGCGATACAAGGAACGCCAAAGCGCGCCGCGAATTGTGTGACGCGGCGGACAGAGAGGGCCTGGGGACGGCCAACGGCCATGACCTCCTGTGTGATACAAGCACTGCCGCTGCCCATGCCAATTCTCAGGCCATCAACACCAGCAGCGATCAAGGCCGCGGCTTGGTCCCGAGTCACGACGTTTCCGCCAATGACATCAATTTCAGGGTATGTCTTCTTGACGTATTTAATCATTTCAATCTGATACATACTGTTGCCTTGACTACTGTCGAGGACGACAATGTCAAGACCAGCTTCGACGAGGAGCTTCAGTCGGTGCTTGTCCTCCTCGCGGGTGCCAATAGCAGCAGCACAGATCAGCTGCTTGGAGGCGGGCAACTTGGAAGCAAGAGGGTAGTGGAGGTTCTTCATCAGATCACTGCGAGAGAGAAGAGAAATGAGATTGCCGTTCTCATCGACAATAGGCAGCTTTCCCTTCTTGGAGCTACGAAGAACCTCGTTAGCCTCGGCCAAGGTGGTGCCAGCAGGTGCTGTGACGAGGTCGGTGGACATGATAGCAGTGACAGAGTCGTCAAGGTTGTTGTGGAACTGGATGTCGCGAGTACTGACAATACCAACAAGCTTCGAGCGGAGAGTTCCATTCTCTGAGAACAAAATCCGTTAGCATAACTGATTTGCCAATTGCGCGGTTGAGCTAGAAATGCGTTTAAATAGAAATCAGATAAAATCTGTTTCTCTACATTGCAACTCTCGTCGCTTCAGTGGAACGAAAGTTATATAAGAGATAGATGGAAATCATCACGAAAAGACGCAGAAGAAGAGCAAAGTAGAACTTACCAGTAACTGGGAAACCACCGAATCCCCATTTCGCTTTCAGCTCCTTGGCCTCTCTGACAGTCGCCTTGGGAGAAAGCACGACGGGATCCAAGATGAATCCGTTCTCGTAACGCTTAACCTTCCTGACCATCTCGGCCTGGTCCTCCGGAGAGCAGTTGTGGTGGATGACACCCAAGCCACCCAGAAGAGCCATGTGGATGGCCATGTTATGTTCGGTCACCGTGTCCATGGGTGAGGAGAGAAGGGGAGCCTTCAATGTGACACGCTTGGTGACTGGCGTGTCCAGAGTGACATCGGAAGCAGGAAAGCCTTGCCATCGGAGTTCAGTCACGGACCGTGGTTTAGGAGACCAGCGCGCGGCTTACCGATATATCCCGGAAGAATGAGGAAGTCATTGTAGGTCAGCGCACCGTGCTTGTCGGAATCAAGCAGAGTGTCGACATCAAGACCATCCTTGGTTGGGTAATCCTTCTCCAAGACCTCCAAGGCCTTGGTATAGTCCTGGAACTCGGCCTTCATGGCTCTCCCAAGAGCGTCACCGTTGGCAATTGGCATTTCAAAGACAGGAAAATCTACGGCCTCTATCAGGACACGCAGATATAAATCAAAAGAACGAAGATTATAATCAACAGATCGATGATAGAAACGTTCTGCTGATGGAGAAGGTCTTCCTTTCCCAAAGAAAAGAAAGAAGAAGAAAAAAGAGAAGAAAAATTCGGAGCAGAAAAATTAGCTGTACACCTCTCGCCGCACTAGCCCTTCTGAATCAACCATGCCTGAAGCGGCATAGTGGAACAGATCCACTTCGTTTCATTGGACGGTAGACGAATTTTTCTGAGGCGGTGAGTGAGGGGAAGATGACCAATTCCCCCACCGGTATCGGGGCTTTATCAATGTCTTCAGAAGTTCCAACTTCTAGACGCAGGTTCAGTTTTCATTAATATACGATTGACGTGGGTACAGGGGAATGGATATGTTGGCTTATGGACTGCTTGTGAAAGAGTGAGTTATTGTTCACGTTCAGGTATATCTGCCCCGCGTCCAGCGGAGATGGAAGCGGTATTTTTACAATAACCCGCATCTAAGTTAGATGCAGTGCGCTGCGGGTTAGAGTCGGGAGCTCTGCATTATGTAGATATACGCAATGTGACAGATGCCTCTGTAGATTACCACCGTAGGAGGACCTTAAGAAAGACTGTCATGGACATACGGATGAATTTAACATATCCATATCGAACCATTGACGAAGTGCCAGCCATGCTGTGCAATTTGAGCTTGGTAAAGCATACATTTCGCAGTCATAGTATATGCAACTGGTCTCAATAGACAACGACAGAAGATGCATCAACTCAGTACCGGAGCCAAGGCTTTGCCGCAGCAAGCGGTTTGTCCCAACCGCCCTCGTTAGTCCATATGCTCATGCTCTCGACTTCATCCTTCCCAAGCTTCAGTCCATTGTAAAGATGCTGTATATACGTTAGTTCTTGGAGTACGATGAGAAAAGCGACATTAGTCTAGGCTTACAGGGAATAAACCCTCGTCTGGCCGCGGCCCGCATACACGGCCCTCAGGATCTTCGAATCGGATGTCTTTTGCTACGCGGTCGTAGGGAATCCTTAGCACATAGACGAGTGGTTCATCCTTGAAAAAAAATTTCAGAGTGTTTGGAACTTGAAGTGCTGTGGACAAGTGCACGAATCCGGACATCTCATCGAGTTCGCTAACCGGGAGACGATCTGGAATGGGCTCCCGCACGGGAGCAGTTGACGGAACTAGTTTGTATAAGAAAGTAGGCTCGCTTCTGGGCATTTTCGGGAGTTGTATGGGTGCTGGATTGCAATTTTAATTGCGACACTGGAGACGGGCAGGTCGAAGATGCTTGGAAGTTGGTCGTTGATGAGGCGATGAATGCCAAGGCTTGTTCATCATAGTCTATTTGCAGAGTGATTGAACTTAAGGCAGGAGACCAAGGACAGCAACATATCTTAGAGCGGACTTGAATATCTTTTCAGGCAAGGTGTACTCCGTATTTGCCTGAGGGTATCAAATCAACGGTCGCTAAGAAGTATTTATGTTCTTTTCTTTAGACAGATCATTGCTCAGACATCATACTCGGGTCGCATAGGTTGGCTCAGACAAGAGAACGATATAGTTCTTGCTGTTCGACACTAAACCACCGATACCCACTCAATCACGCCCGAGATTATCTATACTAAATCAAATTCGTGTTCAAAACATAGTATTTAAAAATCTAGTCTACTCCTATGACCCGCACTCGATAATAGGTGGTTGTCATCTAGATTCCTTGTTTCAGGCTCAGTGGCTGGGCACGAGTCCACGCCGATAAGCTGATTAACCGGCCACCATACCCGATCGGGAGATTTGTTTGTGGGAGGCTGGGAAACTCGCTTTCCGATCGATCTCCTCAACCCCCTCCACTTACTTCGATTCTTCTTCCCTTCTTGAACTTGCTTACGATCCCTCAACTCGACCACAATCATCCACGGGTCCTTGGATTTCTTTTGTTGTTTTCAGTTTCTCTTTCCACCCCTGTTGCGGAACTAGAATTTGGACCTCTCTGCGGGACGGAGATAGCCCGTTTCTATACCAACCAACCACCCCGTTACCCAACAGAGAGCTATGCAGCTTGATCCCTTGAATGCGCATTATTGAACATTCCTACCAAGAAACAGCACGCTACGACTATCTGCATCTCACTGTGCCCGCAAACTGCTTCTCTTCGTGAAGCAGGCATGCGGCCCATTGAAACCCAACAACCCTTCCGTCTGTTTCTCGTCGCATTCCTGTCCTCGGGACGGCTCCAGTAATGTCCATGCATACAGCTCCGCTTCGCCGTGCGCAAACCGACCTTCCTACACAAGCATCGAGTCCCCTTCGCCATGACTCGACCGCGTCAACAAATTCTTCCGTCTACTCTCTTTCCTCCAACTCTTTTGCCCCCAGTCGCACCAGCACCGTCTCATCGAACGCTTCTGTCAGATCGGCAGCTGGCTTTGGACATAAGCGAGGAAAGAGCGAGGTAAACACGACTACAACACACCAAAATATGGGCGGAGGAGCTGCAGAATGGTCCAACGCAGGGGCAACATACGAGAATATCCGCCGCTCGTTGCGCCCGCTCTCCCAGGCTCCTAACTCCTCTCCACCAGGCAAACATGTTGCCTTCCGCCACTCAAGAAGTCAAACACTTGATAACCCTCAGCATTGGAAGGAGAACCGTCCGCGAACTCCCGAGGCCCGCTGCGGTCAAAATGATGCCGAACCCCTCAAAGAGAGACAATCCCCTAACGTTATGGCGCCCTCTAAACCGAATTCGCCGCAGTATGATCTACCGCATGTGAGGCCCCATGTCAGGACGAGTCACTCCCATAGCATCTCTGGCACTCATCCACCTCCTTTAACGGCCGCTATTTCAGCACCAGAGCTAGAGACGTTCCAAAAGTCCTCTACAGGTCATCTTCGCGCATTATCGAGATTTGCAAAGTCTGGTGAGACGGAAGAATTCTCGATCGACACTTACATACCCTCAGTTGTTGGTCTGCAGGGACGGCGACGCTTGAAAAGGTCTGGATCGGTAGCCGGCAACCACGGCTCGCGAGCCGCTCAAAGACCAACTGCTTCGGCCTGGGCAGCGGGAAATTGGATGGACAAGCAACGGCAATTCTTACAGGCATATGAATACCTTTGCCATATCGGAGAAGCCAAGGAGTGGATTGAAGAGGTAATTCAGCAACAAATCCCCCCCATTGTGCAACTAGAAGAAGCCTTGCGTGATGGTGTTACTCTGGCGGAGATTGTACAATCAATGTATCCCAACCGGCCGTTGCGGATATTTCGACACCCAAGACTGCAATATCGACACTCAGACAATATAGCCTTGTTCTTCCGGTTCCTCGATGAAGTTGAGTTGCCGGAGCTCTTCCGGTTTGAGCTTATTGACCTGTATGAGAAAAAGAATATTCCAAAAGTTATACACTGCATCCACGCCCTGTCATGGCTGCTTTTCAAAAAGGGGCTTGTCGACTTTCGGATGGGTAACCTAGTTGGTCAGCTGGAGTTTGAGCACCATGAACTTGAGCAGACTCAGAAAGGCCTGGACAAAGCTGGCGTTAGCATGCCGAGTTTCACCGGCATGGCTGCCAATTTCGGCGCTGAGCCTGAACCTGAACCCGAACCGGAGCCTGAGTCCGAAGAAGATCGGATCGAACGCGAACTACACGAAAACGAAAGCTCAATTTCCGACTTCCAGGCTCAACTTCGAGGTGCGATCCTAAGGCTGAAGCTAGGCAACCTGATGAACGACCTGTGGGACTTTGAGCCGTTGCTTATCGAACTCCAGTCCAGGATAAGAGGAGACTGGACAAGGCAAGTTGTTCAGTACCGCATCGATATGCGGAATTTTGCCGTTAACCTTCAAGCAATTTGCCGGGGGTTCGTCGCACGGTATCGTCTGAGGGACGCTAAACAGACACACAAGGCGCTTGAACATGACATCCTACAGCTTCAAAGCGCAATTCGCGGCTCAAAGGCCAGAGTCCAAGCTGACTTCATCCGAACTCAATTGCGAAGACAAGAATCTGGAATCAAGCGAATCCAAGCTGCCGTCAGGGGCGCGCTCCAGCGTAAGGTCGTATACGACCTCTACGATGATGTCAAGGACGCAGAAGATGGAGTCCAGCTCCTGCAGGCTGCTATCCGGGGTGCCCTACAGCGCTCAAAACTTTCAAAACAATCTGAAGAGACACATTCTGAGGAGGTCAAGGTTCAAATATTGCAAGCATTGATTCGCGGTGCATTGCTTCGTCAGCGCATAGGCGCTCAGTCGGAAGAAATATCACAGGCTGAAGAAAGCACAGATATTTTTCAGGCGGCAATTCGAGGAATGCTTGTACGTCAGGGTATCGCCAAAACAATTGCTTATCTCAGCGATGAGACGGAGTCTATTGTTTCCATTCAAGCACATGCCCGCGCCTTGGCTGTCAGAAAGTCTCAGTCAATGTTGAGGGAGTCTCTTGTCAAGGAGCAGCATAACCTTGTTGAACTCCAGTCCATGGTCCGTGGCGGTGCTCTTCGGAAGAACCTAGATTTCGTCCGAGAGGCATTGGCGGAGCATACACCTTCGTTTATTGACCTTCAGAGCGCAGCACGGGCTAAAGCCGCGCGATCCTTCTTGGTGGCTCAGCGAGAAGCTCTAGTGAAAGAGAGCGAATCTGTTCTCGAGCTTCAATCAATGGCTCGCGGTGTCATTTTGAGGAAAAGACTGGAAGGAGATGCCGCGTTATTACAACAAGATAAAGCTGCTATCATCGAGCTCCAGTCGCTCGCACGGGCAGCTGTGCTACGTATTCAAGTTGGTGATGTACTGGAACAGCTGGACGATTGTGACAACGAGATCAGCGAAGTGCAAGCGCATATCAGAGCCATGATAGTGCGAGTCGATGTCGGTCAGACATTGGCTGATCTAGCGGCTGAAGAAGACATCATTGCCGAACTTCAATCCTACATCAAAGGCTACCTAGTACGGGCAAGGTTCGAGGAAAAACGTCGCTACTACTTGGAGAACATGGAGAAAGTGGTTAAGGCGCAAAGTTTTATACGGGGTAGAATCCAGGGCCAAGCGTACAAGAGTCTTACAAGCGGGAAGAACCCTCCCGTGGGAACCGTGAAAGGCTTTGTACACCTTCTCAACGACAGCGAGTTCGATTTTGATGAAGAAATTGAGTCCGAGCGGGCGCGAAAATTAGTGGTGCAACAGGTTCGGCAGAACGAGCTCGCTGAGCAGTACATTAGTCAACTGGATATCAAGATTGCTCTTCTGGTGAAGAACAAGATCACACTAGATGAGGTTGTGAAACACCAGAGGCACTTTGGTGGCCATGTGGGAAATCTCCTTTCTAACACGGAAATTTCCTCCAAGGACCCGTTTGACCTGAAAGCTCTGAACAAAACTTCGAGGAGAAAGTTAGAGCACTATCAAGTATTTTTCTTCCTTCTTCAGACACAGTCCCAATATCTCGCCAAACTCTTCCGACGCCTGCGTGAGGTTAACACCCCAGAAAAGGAGTACGAAAGGATACGGCACCTGATGATGGGCCTTTTCGGATATTCTCAGAAGAGGCGTGAGGAGTACTACCTCATAAAGCTGCTGGCCCGCTCAGCTCGAGAAGAGATTGAAAGTTTCACCTCTCTCCAGGATTACCTGCGCTGTAACTCATTCTGGAACAAACTTTTTGCGTCGTACATCAAATCACCTCGCGACCGAAAGTTCATGCGCGACGTCCTAAGCACTGCTGTGAAGGAAAATATTGTCGAGAACGCTGAACTGGATCTAGAAAGTGATCCAATACAAATTTACCGGTCCGCCATCAACAACGAAGAACTACGGACGGGAAAGCGTAGCCGGCGCCCGCTTAATATACCGAGAGAAGAAGCTATTCGTGACCCTGAAACGAGAGCAACATTCATCCAACATTTGCAAGATCTGAGGGATATCGCTGATCAGTTTTTTACTGCTTTGGACGAACTTCTATATCGCATGCCTTTTGGGATTCGATACATTGCTAAAGAGATGTACGAGAGCCTTCTCTCTCGATTCTCCAACGAAGACCCAGGATTTATTCTCCAAACAGTTGGGCATTGGGTTTGGAAGAATTATTTCCAGCCCGCCATAATGGAGCCAGAGAAGTATGGTGTTGTCGACCGGGGATTGACGCAGGAGCAGAAGCGAAATTTGTCGGAGATAGCCAAAGTAATTGCTCAAGCGGCTTCCGGAAGGCTTTTTGGCGCAGAGAATGTATACCTTCAGCCTTTAAATACCTACATCGCGGATTCTATTCAGAGGCTCGGGAATATCTGGGGCGAATGTAAGTGCTATCTGAAGACAATTTACACAATTTTTTTTTTTGAAATGGCACTAATCAGGTGCAACAGTGATTTCCGTACAGGATGCAGAAACATACTTTGACATTGATGAATTCAATGACCTCTACGCCAAAACCAAGCCGACATTATACATCAAGATGTCTGATATCTTCTCCATCCACCAGCTCGTGGCGTCCAATATTCAATTCATCTGCTCCAACCCAGACGACATTTTAAAAGAGGTGGTTCGCGACCTAGGCAATGTCAAATCCAATGAGAATGAGCTGATGAGCGTCAATTCTTCCGAGATCAATCTGACACTGAACCCGAAACTCGCGCAAGCTGAAGGTAAGAAGCAATTACTTATATTATCTCTGGCGTACATACTAAGATAACTCTACCAGATCCTGAAGCGGATATAAAGGCTCTATTCATGGAGACCAAGAGATGCGTTCTATACATCATCCGCGTACAATCTGGCGCTAATTTGCTAGAAATCATGGTGACGCCACCCACTGAAGAGGACGAAGAAAAGTGGATGACGTTCGTACGTGATGAGCTAAGTGCTCACAATACGCAGCGAAGCGCATACTCCGAAGCGAACAGTCTTTTAGACATTGCCTCTATGAGCTATTCTGAACTCAAACGAACAGCTCTGGAAAACATCTTGCAACTTGAACGCGCAGGAAAGATCCATCGCAGCAACCACTACCAAGATCTTCTCAATGCAATTGCGATCGACATACGGACCAAGCACCGCCGGAGGATCCAGCGTCAGCGAGAATTGGAGAGCGCTCATATGACACTCAAGCGTCTTAACGAACAAGCTGTCTGGTTAGATCAGCAGCTCAAGACGTACAACGATTACATTGAGCAGGCAATGGTGACATTGCAAAGCAAGAAGGGCAAGAAGAAATTCCTTATGCCCTTCACGAAACAATGGGACCACCAGCGCGAGCTTCAGAAATCCGGCAAGGTGTTCAAGTTTGGGTCATATAAGTATTCAGCCCGAAACCTGGCGGATAAAGGCGTCCTAGTTTACTGGAAGGGTTACACAGAGCGACAATGGGACCGAGTGGATTTAACCATCTCAAGTAACGAAGTTGGCGTCTTCACCCTCGATGGAAGCAGCGGGCCGATGATGGTTCCTGGAGCCAACGCACAGGTTCCTTTGGATGACCTCCTGCAAGCTCAGTTCAACAACATGCAATTCCTCGACTTCTTTGACGGACATCTGCGAGTGAACGTCAATCTTTTCCTGCATCTAATTATGAGGAAGTTTTACAACGAATAATAGTCGCGAATGTTGGGGTTGTTTCTTCTGGGAGGTCTTTTCCCTTCACGTATGATGACTATTTGTTTTTGCTATCCTTTTTTATGATATCCCCGTTCGCTTCCATGCCATGTTCAGACAGCAAAAGCACCTATATCCAACATGAGTTCTCACTCCGAGAACCATCTTTGTTATACTTGCTGTTTTCCATTGTTTTGTTAGCGGTGATTCCCTCTGATTTCATTTCTGCATGCTGGTCATAAAGTTGGTGCTACACGACTGCCTACACTTCTACCTTCTCTGTGATGATATGGACGAAACAATGTATTTATGAGTATACGTATCGACTAAATGTTTCTAATGATTGCCGGAGTCTTCCTAGTGGATTCAAGTGCATCAGTTCTTATATGACCTAAGTAATTGTTGCCGAGAGTCAGGGGTGACACGTGACGTTGTCTTTGGGCCCGACGGGGGTGGCCAGCTGGAACCTGACTCTCTCTCTCATGGCGCCCTCGGCCCTGAATACCGATCGTTCTTTGGGCTAGCTTTCTCTCATCGAATTGATTGTATGCGCCAATTATTCTCTCTTATCCGCGCACCATGGATTTCGATTCCCTCAAGAACCAAGTCAGTAACCTGACTCTCTATGATCTCAAGGCGGGAGTGCGCAAGGTCCAGAATGGTAAGCCAGGGTCTCATTAAAGCTTCACGTCACCTTCAAGGCTAGGAATATATGCTAATCTTACTCATGAAAAGCCGTCATGAATTACACTGAGATGGAGGCCAAGGTTCGTCGTAATCCCGACTGTTTCCATCCGCAATGTCGGCGTCGCTCCGCGTCCTGAGTGTGGGGTGTACTGTTATGGTATCGGTCACTCATACCTTCCAGGTCCGAGAAGCTACAAACAATGAGCCTTGGGGCGCCTCAACAACATTAATGCAGGAGATTGCGACTGGAACTCATCACTAGTCAGTTATCCTAAACACTTCGTGGTTTGACTGTTTCGCAACGGATTCATGGAATCATTACTGATCTATGTCGCTTTGCGGCTGACAGTCAATTACTCAATGAGATCATGCCCATGATTTACAAGCGATTTACGGACAAGACATCGGAAGAATGGCGACAGATCTATAAGGTAGAGATGGTTCAGTGTTTGTTCTTTGGAAGGTCGCTGATTGTGTCTTGCGAAAATCCAGGCCCTCCAACTGCTCGAATTTCTCATTAAGAACGGATCCGAACGTGTTGTTGACGATGCCCGATCGCACCTATCCCTGATTCGTATGCTTCGCCAATTCCACTACATCGATCACAATGGGAAGGACCAAGGAATCAACGTCCGGAATCGAGCGCAGGAATTGGTCAAGCTTCTGGGCGATGTTGAACTGATCCGCGCTGAGAGAAAGAAAGCTAGAGCCAACCGTAACAAATTCCGCGGGTTCGAGGGCGGATCGGGCATGGGAGGTGGCATGGGAGGTGGAATTGGAAGCTCTGGAGGAGGTCGCTATGGAGGATTTGGCAGCGACAGTCTCTCTTTTGGCGGCTATAGCGGAGGTGTCTACGGTGACGGAGGCGGCTTTGGAGGCGCAACTGGGGATTTTGAAGATATTGGTAGACGTGGCAATCGCTTTGAAGAATACGACGAGTACGATGAAGCAGATGCTGCTCCATCTCGAAGGCATGCGGCCAGTCCTCCCCGTGTTCAAAAAGAAACGAAAAAGCCCGAGGCACCGAAAGCTCCCGAGCCGGACCTCGTCGACTTACTCGAGGACGAACCAGCACCGGCTCCTGCCTCAACCGCGTCCTCCGTTGCCGCCGGAAAGCAGCCCGCGGGCAGCAATGGCCTCAATATGCTTGATCCTAATCCGGTCAGTGATGACGATGACTTCGACGATTTCCAGTCCGCCCCCTCAGCACCTTCGTCATCTAACGTATTCAACATCCCTCCACCCGCTTCAACCGTCAGCACCACTTCCACCACTCAGTTCGCCGCTCCTCGACCAGTGTCCGGAACACAAGGGTCAAACCTGAATGGCATTGTCGGCTTCACCTCGATGACGCCGACACCAACGTCGAGTGGTATTTCTTCTCCTGTTCTCCCAACGCAGAACTCAAAGATGGCTCAGCAGCCAAAACCTACCGGCTATCAGGCGGCGACTCCCAATTATTTCACTTCCGTTGCCTCCCAGCAAACGCCGTCTGCTCCGCTGGGCCACCGACCATCTATGCCGTCCACCTCGTCTTTTTCATCTGCAGCTGGTTCGGCCGCTGCATCTAAAGGCAACAAGCCGGCAGCCTCAAAGGCCTCTGATGATGTATTCGGGTCACTTTGGTCCGCAGCCAGTGCGAATGCTGGAATTCAGAAATCGACAGCTAACGCCAGCAAAGGGCCCAACCTGGCAAGCATGGCCAAGGAGAAGGCAAGTGCAGGTATCTGGGGGACCCCTTCACCCAGCTTGTCGTCCCCAGTGTCCCAGCAGCAAACACAGCAAGGGGCAAAGACAGGTAGCTCGGGGCTGGATGACCTTCTGGGCTAGATTTCTTGTCAAGTTTTGTTTCCTCAACTCTCGTCATGCAGATCCTTGGGCAATGTCTTCTTGTTTGAAAAATCTCTGTTTCTCTGTGAGTATGCTGCTGGAAATAAAACGTTCTTGTCTTGCTTAATCGATGGCAATATCATATCTGAGCGGTCAACTTGTTCATTTTTGGTCTTCTTCGTCTCACTTTCCCCGTGCTATTTTGCTGCTATTAAGCTTGTAAAATACTACTAGACAACCCAACATGATCATCGCTACAACACTCCCTTGGCATCATGTTGGAGAATCCCATATCCAACACCAATCGGGCAGAACACTTACCTGCAAGCAATCCTTCCAAGGGTACTGATATGGAACTTCCAACTCCGCCAAGACAGACAATGACCTCGTCCATCTGGGCATTGAGTTTTCCATACTGACATAACTCAGCCGCACACTCACACAAGCTCCAGTGGCCCAAGACCTCGTATTTTCCTTGTCGGGATCTGCAACGCCTAACCCTGCGCGGGACTGATTGTCACTTGGCGCTGGCCTGTTGCACCGTCTCGAAACACCGTAGCCAGTGCAATTTTTCCCCCCATGGGTGTCAGAGACAGAAATTAGACCAAGAATTGGCGACATTAATCCGTCGTCGAGGCTATGTCTTGGTCTCAAGTGGAGCTTACGGAGGAGGTCTTAATATCTAGGTACATATATCGGAAGCCTCCATATACAATCCCCTTCTTCCATTTCTCCCTATGGCCACGCTTCTACTTCTATAGACATACTTAACAACTGAAACCGAAACTCACAATATAACTCATCCTCTAACTTCATCCAGTGCAATATGCACCTGTTCAACCCCATCGACTCCCTCGACCCTTATTTGTTACTCAGTCGTCGCCAATCAGACTCAAACTCAAGCAGTGTATGCGGCGGCGGCGGCGTAGGCACCGGCGTGTGTAAACCGGGTTCTAGCTGTATGTCACCGACATTCCTTTATTTGTTCCCTTCAATAATGTGACCATGTACAGGCAAAGGAATTCTCTACACAAATCAATGTCAACATTCTGCTGACGACGAGGTACTTCTCTTCAAGCCCTTCCTCATCTCCTATCTGTCTCTGTGCCTAGGTATACCAATCTACTGACACCGCCGACCATATTCCGCGAAAACAGTGCTGTCTCCAACACCGATGCGAGACAGATCGCGGTAATGGATTCTGCAGGAATCGTGATAACCAGACTTGCGCGGGTGAGTATGTAGTTGGGAACGGAGTACGTTGTCCCAGAATCATTCTATCCCATACCTACATATCCACCTATACGACTGAGTTTCAAAGTCACTAAATAAGACTAACTCGAAACTGAAGCCCGACTGGCCCTGTGTCGGACCGGATTATATTGTCTGCTGTGTCGAGTGGGGAGATATGATGAATGTTACTTCGACTTCTAATTCAACTCCGAGTACGGATACGGCGACGACAACAACAACAATGACAACGACGAACCCACCTACATCCAGCCCCGAAACAGGAGCAGAGAGCAGTAGCAGTGTTGCTGGCGATGGCGGACTGTCAGCGTCCCAGAAGGGAGGGATAGCAGGGGGGATAGTGGGTGCTGTCGCGGTGACAAGTATTATCTTCTTGCTGATTTTACTCCTGCGAAGGAGGAGAAACCGGCAGCAGCGACAGGAGGAACAACCGGTGGTTGAAGAAAACGAGGAACGAAGACATGATTACACTGAAGAAGGGAAAAGAACGGAGAGGGAGACAGGCGGACATGATGGAGGTGGTGGAGATACTGAGATAGAGGTAGCGATGCTGGCGTCAAGAGAGAAAGCCGAGCTTGATGCTTCCGGTCGGGCGCTACATGAGATGGAGGCGCCGACTATAACGAAGACTGTAAAGGAAACAAGTGGGTGGAGGGAATTGGATGGCACTCCGAGGGCGATTGCTGAGATGGCCGTTCCTGAGCCTGGTCCTGGGCATGGGCAGAATGGACAGAATGGGAAATTTGGACATGAACAAAGGCCTTAACTCTCGATATACCGCGAGGGGGCTAATATTCCGCTAGTAATGTTTGATAATGATATGGCTGGTATTGATATATTGATGACCCTCCCGATGCTGGCGCTGAAAAGTACTCCAAAAGATAGAAATATGTACAGCAATCTCACCCACATCAATCTCGTAACAAGCGTTGCGCAACCGCATACAAACTCTGCGGCCTTTAGTCCAGTAAGCATGGTAGGCTATCAAAGCACGATCCCACCTCCCAAGTCATAACAGCTTCAGTCACGACTGTTCTATCATGTATGCAGATATATCGACTGAGTTCCAGCCGGGGAACTCCAGGAACATTTAAGGAAATCAGGTCTGCCAAGAAAGTCGGTCAGGGACCGTTGCGTTTCTCGGCCTAAGTCTCTTCTAAGCTTCCATGTAGATCATTGTTTAACCCCAGATATTTGCCCCGGCTCTGACGGAGCTTCTTTCTCTTCCTTTTCGTTGGCACTTTTAGGGTTCCCAAGATCTCCATTAGCCGCCGAGTGAAACGTCGGCGTGATCTCCTGCTGGGTGTCTGTTGAGTCTGGGCTAGGGTATTCATCCTCATCATCAGCTTCAGTTTCGCCGTTCAAGGAAGTGAGACCTCCTTCAATGTCGCGGACTAAACGAACAAACTCCTCGGGAACCAATCCGCTCTCTCCAGTTCGCGGATCTTCCGCAACAAGCCACCCTTGGCCATGACGATACGAGACAAATATCACCTGCCCCTCAGTCAGTGGAAGCTCATTCTCGTGCTCCCTTGTGAAGTCGAAAAGCGCCACCGCTTTTCCGTGCATCTCTTCGTCCGGACATCCAATTGAAAACTGAAATTCGCGCGAATAACGGTGCGCCCCAGTATAGTCCTCGTCCGAATCAAAGTCCGCCTGTCGCCCGTAACCGTGATCGTCATTATAAGAGCCAAGGTAAGTAAACCGACTCTCGTCTGGCGGGTATGTGACAAGGTCACCCCCAGGCCCATCATCAGCGTCGTCATCATCATTCACATAATAGGTCTCACTGCCGTCCGCATTCATGCTGACTAGCGTTCCACGGTCGTATTCCCCGGCAATACTCAGATGACGGGTAAAGTGGTTATCACCAGATATCCTGCCTCCTCCCCCATTAAGGTCGCTCCCTGTAGATTTGTTTCTGCGATGACGTGGTGCAGAAAACACAGGGCTGTGCAGATCTTCATCTTCGCTATACGGCGGCCCATCGCCAAAAGACATTGCTGGAAGCTGCTGGTGCCCATGACCAGTATCAGTGCCCCAAGGCTGTGTTGACCACTGACCTCGTGAGCTGTCCCAAGGCGCGGGGGGGTCGGATAACCTCCGATGTTCGCTTACAGGGCTTGAGAGTCCAGACGCGGAAGGTGGCAGCGGACCGTAATGGAAGGGATGGATAGTGGGATAAGCAAAATCCCGCACCAGAGCATAAGGCAAGCTGGAATGAAATATAGGGAAGACATGTGATCCAGGCCGCGACCGATTTTGAGAGGTTATGGAAAGATTGGAAAATGTTGAGAGGCGGTCCTTCCCGTGCGATGACGATCGTTGCCGACTCGACATTTTGACAGGTGTGTCAGTCACAAGGGGAGGCAGTACCGTAAGGTTAGGGGACGAAACAGGCTGCTGCGAGGGAGGGGGTGAAGTTGCGGTAGTCATTGTGGCAGTCATCGGGTCGGCGAAAGCAAGAAAGCCTAAGAACGTAGCGAATGCCAATGATTGCAGGTCGCAGAGATATCGAAGGGAATATTAATTCGAGCAATGGTGGTGGTTGGGAGTTCACCCTACGCTTGCATCGCGATCGCCAGCTCACACTCTGCGAAAGAATGCGATAATCCGTAGATTGACCCACGAACTGAGACACCAAGTTTCCACAGCCTTACGAGCAGAAGGAACGCCCTCTGATCAAGGGTAGTCGTGATTGTGGGACGACGTTCTTCTCCCAAGGAATTGCAATTCGCTAAGGAGGGGCACCTGGTGGGTTCCTTGCTTGTGACAGCGCGACCCAGCACCTTGTAATTATCGGTGCTATTAAGCAATAATGGATAGACAGGCGTAGCGAGGCGCCGAAGTAATCGAACGAACCCCCCAATGGGTCACCGTTGCAGCGACGAAGTATCAAAACTACCGAAATTGTAGAAACAGCAACGGCGAGACGGTTCCTGCGGGCGGGTACCTGAGGCAGTCTGAAGACCCTTCCAGATACAGAAAGGCCAATAATATCGGCAGGTTTACTCTCCGCAAGGTGATGTTTCGGATTGGTGTCTCTTCCGCGCTCGAGAGCCTGGATGATCGAGGGTAAATCAGGTGCTAAATATAGCGCAGCTAGGCGCCAATAGATGTCAGTAATGTTGATTAACGACTCAAGGGATGCAGGACTTGGGACACGAAGGGATATCGGAAGTGAGGAAGAGAAGGGGGTAGAAACACCGTGAGTGGGAAAGCGAGGGGATGGCGTCTAACTGCACACAGGGCCTGTATCCTACGTCCCATTGCCTGCGCCAGCAGAGTTGGAGTAGGGGCGAGAATACTTACTTAGCCGATCATGAAACAGGTACACTGTGCTCGATAACGGTGAACCCTTGCTGTGCTCTGGAGATCACTCCGGCCCTGCCCTCAACGTCGTTGATGCTGGGGACGAACCGAAGCGGATGAGGCGCAGTCGGGATCGTTGTGGAGTTAAGGCGTCGGCGTTCTTTCTCTGTGCCTTCCCTGCAGCAAGTCACGATGTTTCAACTTCCAACGCAGGGCGCTTATATCAACAAAAGCGCACCTCAATTGAGATGAAGGAGAAATATAATAAGGTTATTGGGACAAGAAGCTCGGACAGCAGAACAGAGAGCCCTTCCACTTTCAAGTTGTTCGACAGTCCCTCACACGTGATTGTTTCAGGTCTACTCTCTTAATGCCTGAAAGGCAAGGCATACTTATGTGCTTTATCCTTCCCAGCGTGGAGACCAGCTCCGACAGCTAGGGTGTAGACAATTACGATTGATGCATGCTATCAACTCTGCAGGAACTGGTTTATGAATGGTAACTTTAAGAATAAAATGTCATCTGAGATTTTTTCCACACAATTTGTTAGTATACTTGACGGCTACTTTTACATACAAACATTGGATCTTCCAGAGACCCATTCAAACGAATGCAAATAAGAAGAGCAGCCTTTTAAGACAATGGTTGCCCCTTAGCCAGATTTTCCCAACCGATTGGTGAGACTGTAACATGGGTACCGGCCTCGTCCAACTATTGTACAGAGACCGCTCCTGCAAGGAGCTTCATCTCGGATGAACAATGCGGAGCAAAGTGCTTATGGACTTGTCTAGGCACTGCTTGTTGGACGAACAAACTGCACAGAGGTCACGAAGGAAGTCACCGTGACTGTAGCTACTGGACGTCCTGTTGCTGACCAAGAAGGAGCAGTGCTCAAAGTACTCGATGGAATCTCCGCTGCTGGTTTCGTAGAAGTTACTTCGGAAAATCCGCCAGGTCGGGAGCCAAATATCTCGTTGAATTGCTCAGGAATGGACGCACTGTTCAGGGACTGGTCATTTTCGTACTTTGCGTTCTGACTCATCCGGCTGTCTGAGTGATCTACCACGTCCACGTCCATGCACGTAGTATACATTTCCTGCTTGCCGTTGGGCAAGCCGGGGTCAACGCCAGCGGCGGTAGGCCAATCCCAAATCCAATAGATAGTGTATGGCTTACCAGAGGGTGCGTTGCTAGGTAATGCGATGTCTGCTTGACACCACAGATCACCTCCCATATACTGGTCGGCCTCGTGCGGAAATTCCTTTTGTCGTTTCTGAGATAACTCACCACCATTAACTTGGTAGCAGCGGCCGTCATCGTAGTCCCGCTTCGCCAGCAAAACTCCGCGCCCATCGCCACCGGTCCCTTCCTCATTCCACACCTTGTGGACATCCACAAGCTTTTCGTCTTGCTTTGGGTCCGTTGTTCCGTAAACGTAGATTGTACCGCGATTCTTGGGCTTCCCTATCTGTGTTTCTGGAAGAGTTACATGGCCATTCTCCTGAAAGCGGAGGGCAATGGCGGCGCCTGCGCTCGCCTGTAGTCGTGGGCTTCCGTCGGTCTGAACTTGTTTCCGTTGAGTGTCCATGCAAAGATAATCGGTCTCGGTGACTTCCGCTTTGCCATCAGGTGGAAGTAGGTAAGTCATGGCGGTATCACTGAATGAAGGGCTTGAGCGGAGGACGTTTCCACGAGGGTATCCTGGAGAACCGACAAAGGTCCCGTTTGATGCGATGACCATAAGCTGTTCTACCCACGAGTGGGCGTATGCTGATGCGAACAGAGAAACGAGGAGAACCAGCCTCCAGCTAAGGGTATGCATATTGTTGATAAATGGAGGTGACTAGTTGTTCGCTTTCGTATAGGTTTTGAAAATATCATGAAGAACTAACACTGTCCAGCGCGCTAGTTGAAGACCACTGAATTAAACGTCAGTGTAATTCTAATGTCAGGGAGTATCTCTCAGGAAACCCTAGTTGTAGAAGGGTTGCAGACCTTTTTATATGTCCATTGTCTTGGTTAATGGCCGCTACATTCACTCGAAGCTTCTTGTGTTTCTTGGTTTGTTTGGACAATGGTAAGAATCATGAAAAAAAAAGGCCGAAGAGAAAGCTGGATCCGTCGAGTTAGAGACAATAGAAGCTTTGCCGATGTGGTGTCAATGAGTAAATCAGGCTTGAATGATTGGTTTTGAGACAGTAAATGTTCTGAAGTAGTCTTTCACCTGTTTATCCCGCCTCGATCAGTGCGAGGGAAATAAAAGAGCCAGTACCTAAGGAAATGAGCCATTTAAGACCTCCGAATAGACATTCCAGTTTGATAGAAAATAATGATTGAAACACATGGGCCCAGAATTGAGGCGCTTGATGACACAGTAATGGAAGAGACAAAGACACTGAGAGAATGCCATAGCCAATGAACGAATGGATGCCACCTTAGCCCTAGATTGTCATGCGAGGTTAAATCCGTATGACGCATGGTTGATGATCATTGTCTGGCAGAAGTTGAGTGATATACTCGGGTTGGGTGAGTGGGTAGGCAATGATAGGCTATAGAGCCATGTTTTCATAAACTCTGCAGCATTAAGGCATCTAGCTTCATAGAGTGTCTAGCCGCATGGCAGGTCTTGAAATAGCGTCGGCGCCTAATAGCCTCTGGCGGAAATTTTGCCTTAATATAACCTTCGTAAACCCTTGATGATCGTTGCGACGGTACGGATCCGGATGTCATGAGTAGAGGATTATTTGGTTGGTCCGCGTTTGATGAACCGCGCTGGGAAGAGATGTTACATAAACTAGGCGATGGCATACAGAGTCGATGGAGGGATGAATTTGGACTGAAACGCCCTGTTTGGGTTGAAACAGACGTCGAGCCTGCACACTCCCGGTCATTGTGCGAGGTATTGAGATCTAAGCGCCGACAACGATCGATGCAGGGCCCCAGAGCGCGAATGGAAACAAGCAACGGCAACGTGAAAACCCTTAATCTCCGAGTGTTTAATTTTAGCTTCAAGCTGAGAAAGAAAAGATAGAGTTTGTAGATTAAATGCTGCAAATATTTAATACCCCTGGGTGCCAGTTGTTGCTGAATGTTTGAGTCTAGTGAGTCTACTTCATTCGAGGTTCTCAGTTACTCGTCTCACCTGACCCATCTGCGACCTCAACCAGTCCACGACCAGGTACTATAATGGCTAGACGGGGTAAAGATACATTGGAGCTTTTGGCTGTCTTTCCAGAGTAGCACTGGTTTCTTTCACACTGGCTTGCCTGCCGTCCTTGAGTTTCTATTATCAACAGAAATAATATATCTTCGAAATCCACAGCACCCATCCCACGAGCCACCACCACCACTGCGGCCACTCTCGGTTTCTGCAATCCCCACGAAACGGGTCTTAGGCCAGTGAGGTTGACGTCCAGGCTTTTGTACTGTCGAGCTACACAACGATCGGAAATCACAATCGCCTCCCACTCTCTTCGTGTCCGTCTGCGTGACCTTTTGAGGATCCATGGTGACAGCAAATACTTACGTACGTACCGTTATGTTCCGTCTTAGCAACTCTTTCCCTCCATATTTATCCACACAATTATCGTTACTCTTACCAGAAAAGCAAAACCCGGTACATCTTCGTTGATAGAGCCAAGCTCCGGTGTCGCAGATGAGAGATTGATTGATTAGATAAAAAAAAGTGGGTATTGAGCCATTATCCGTGCATAGTAGCCCCCAAGTTGTTAAGCGTCCCACAGACGATGAATTCACTGATCCAGTATTCCGTAGCGACTTCAAAGTTCCTTGCTGCTTGAGTTTGCATTATACAGCAGCTCAGGTATGCTGAACACTATGCAGCCTTGATCGTCCAAGATGCGGGACCCTTTGTGCATTTGACATCCTTGTCCCCGTTCCCGAGTTGGCTTGATCCAGCTCTGCTGTGGAAGCGAGTCGAGCGACGCGATTATCTTTACTCCGTCGAGGCCTCGGGAGCCGTTCCTCGGACTCCGTTGTGGAGGGGCTCAATGCTGCCCTATTGGCTTCGCAGCAGGTTCAGAAAGCTAAATAAGGGCCAGAAGAGTCGAAGATTGCTTTTTCCAGGCACCCGATTTAAATGAAGTTGCAGTTAAAACACCGGGTGATAACCAAGTGCTTTAGTACGGTGCTATGCACAACGACCCCACGCGTCATGCACCTTGGTCATGATGGACTTCCTGGTTAATGGATATATGGCTCGGTAACGGCCTTGCGGAACTATCGGGCTGAATTGGTCGTCTTTCATGCAACATGCAACAGAGCCCTTGAGCGTCAGCAGCCACCGGCTTCTCACTCAGGAGGGTAATCCCGATGGCAGACCAGGACTGTATTTGCTTTTTTGTCACTCCAATTTTGCGGTAACTAGGCTCTACGGAGTGCATAGATAAGAATGATGTTTTGGTCTGCTCTGGCGGAGTAATTTTTGATACCGAACCTTGGAACTTACTCCGCGTCTAGCTTAACCTCTCAAGCCAACGGAGTTTTTACCTCCCAATCTGGTTGAACTTCATAATTCAGCCTCAGTTAAACAATGCGACGTGTCTCTCTTTCCTACAAAGTCCGCAGTCTGCGAGGGAGGTAACCCTTCCGACGCTACATACCTGGCCGGGGATGGTTGGGCTGAGGGATCGCCAGCAGTAGTAGCAGTGCTGGGGTTACAGCTGTGGCCCGTCGGTTCGGATTCCCACTTAGCCTGCTTTGGTCTGGGCGAGTACCGGCAACCAGCTTTCAATTCTGCCAGCTTTTTTATTCTCCCCGAGGCCCCCCCCTTTCTACTTTGCTCTCTCTCTTTCTCTTCGTCTCTCCCTCTTTCCTTTTCCTTGGACCCTACGCCAGGAATCCTTCCCTTTGAACTGGAGCACCTGTCTGGTGATCATCTCCCTTCCCATATCTCAGTCAATAGTGCTGTGGCTCCCAGCGCGACCTCTTATTGGTTCCCAGTTCTGTTCCTTCCTAATAGAGTAAGTCTTTCTAGGCGGCAGAATTCGCCGGCTTACCTAAA
Source organism: Aspergillus spinulosporus (assembly GCA_003574815.1). Classification (NCBI taxonomy): domain Eukaryota; kingdom Fungi; phylum Ascomycota; class Eurotiomycetes; order Eurotiales; family Aspergillaceae; genus Aspergillus; species Aspergillus spinulosporus. The sequence goes on along the minus strand of QPHH01000029.1, from coordinate 179,839 downwards.
ACTATTTCTTTCCAAGGGTCACAGGTGGTCACAGGTGGCTCAAGCTCTTTCGCTCTGGTTGAGTGCGCTTCAGGGGCTCGGTGGCTGTGACAACTCGACTGACCTGAGTGTTCGGTAGATTAAGAGGACCAGTTCTGTTGGCAATCGATCTGGGGGAACAGCGACTGTGATTCTCGGGATCCCTTGAATTATTGGTCCTACACCGACATATCACCTACGGCATTGCTGCGTCTTCGGGTATGTCTGCCCCAACGTTGGCTGTTGCATCGCCTTTTCTCATCGTTTTCGCCGCTTTTCCCTCGACGCCTCGCTCCGCTCCTTAGTGGCTGGCCATCGCAGGAAATCTCTCACTAACGGCAAAAAATATCAGGTCTTTCGAAGTCTGTTATCCGCAGAACATATAGCCTTCTGCTTCATCGCCTCATGTCATTGAACTTCGAAAACCCGGTTTAGTCTGTTGCCAACCTTTGTAAAAAAAAACGACCTGCGCGATTGATAATATCGGATAGGGTCTCTCGCTCGGAGTGACCCATCCGCCTCAGCGCATCTGTTTAGGTACTCTGAGTTGTACCTCTGTACCACCTCCACACCGCCTCCCCCCAGCAAGCCATCATGGCTTCCGTGTTGATTCGGAGGAAGTTTGGGACAGAAGGAGGCAGTGATGCTGAACCTTCCTGGCTGAAGCGCCAGGTTACCGGCTGTCTGCAGTCCATCTCTCGTCGCGCCTGCATTCATCCCATCCACACGATCGTCGTGATTGCCCTTCTGGCGAGTACAACATATGTCGGCCTGCTTGAGGGAAGCTTATTCGACTCATTCAGGAATTCGAACAATGGCGCTGGCCTTGTGGATGTTGACTCACTTCTCCTTGGAAACAGGAGTCTTCGGTTGGGCGAAGGCACATCATGGAAGTGGCAAGTTGAGGACTCGTTGAACCAGGAAGACCACAAGGTGAAAAATCCTGAAATATGGAGGGGGTCTTGAACTCAGATCTAATCATCAATGGCTTCTAGGTCGACCAACATCTTGCCTTGACGACTTTGATATTCCCGGACTCTGTCTCGAAATCTGCGTCGACCGCTCCCATTGCCGACGCCATCCCGCTTCCCGCCAATGCGTCCGCTCAGCGTCTCCCTCATACGCCTAATCTCTTCTCGCCATTCTCCCACGACTCGTCTCTCGTCTTCACTCTTCCTTTCGACCAGGTTCCTCAATTTCTGAGAGCGGTCAAGGAGCTTCCTGACCCGACGGTTGAAGATGATGAAGGGGAACAAAAACGATGGATTATGCGTGCTACTCGCGGCCCAGTCAGTGGACCGAACGGAACCATCAGCTCCTGGCTGTCGGATGCGTGGAGTTCCTTTGTCGATTTAATCAAGGTATCTCTTGCGTGGGCTTCACCACATGCTCAGATTGCTAACCGCTGATTAGCACGCCGAAACCATTGATATCATCATCATGACTCTAGGCTACCTTGCGATGTACCTCAGCTTTGCCTCTCTGTTCTTCTCTATGAAACAGTTGGGGTCGAAATTTTGGCTGGCTACTACTGTTCTTTTTTCGGGCATGTTTGCTTTTCTGTTTGGTCTCCTCGTTACCACGAAGTTTGGCGTTCCCATCAACATCCTCCTTCTATCAGAAGGCCTCCCATTCCTTGTTACGACAATTGGTTTTGAAAAGCCGATTATTCTCACTAGGGCTGTTCTCAGTGCGTCGGTCGACAAGAAACGTCAAGGTTCAGCGACGTCGACTCCCAATTCTATTCAGGACTCGATTCAAACCGCAATCCGAGAACAGGGTTTCGAGATTATTCGAGACTACTGTATCGAGATCTCTATTCTTATTGCAGGAGCTGCTTCTGGAGTTCAGGGTGGTCTGAGGCAATTTTGCTTCCTCGCTGCTTGGATCCTCTTCTTCGACTGCCTTTTGCTCTTCACCTTCTACACGACTATTCTCTGCATTAAGCTTGAGATCACACGTATCAGGCGCCATGTGACCCTTCGCAAGGCTCTGGAGGAAGATGGTATTACGCAGAGTGTTGCGGAAAAGGTTGCTTCGAACAATGATTGGTTTGGCACTGGGTCGGACAATAGCGACGCTGATGACGCTAGTGTTTTTGGACGCAAAATCAAATCGAACAATGTTCGCCGTTTCAAGTTCCTGATGGTCGGGGGCTTTGTCTTGGTCAACGTGGTGAATATGACCGCAATTCCTTTCCGGAATTCGAGCTTGTCCCCTCTCTGCAATGTTTTCTCGCCTACCCCGATAGATCCCTTCAAGGTTGCTGAGAACGGTCTGGATGCCATTTACGTTTCCGCTAAAAGCCAGAAGTTGGAGACATTAGTGACGGTTGTCCCGCCCATCAAGTACAAACTTGAGTATCCATCGGTGCATTACGCTAAGCTCGGAGAGGGCCAGTCTATTGAAATTGAATATACCGACCAGCTTCTGGATGCTGTGGGTGGACACGTCCTCAACGGCGTTTTGAAAAGCATCGAGGATCCAGTTATCAGCAAGTGGATCATTGCCGTGTTGACTCTGAGCATTGTACTAAACGGCTATCTCTTTAACGCCGCAAGATGGAGCATCAAGGAACCGCAAGCCGCGCCCGCTCCTAAGGAACCGGCCAAGCCAAAGGTCTATCCCAAAATCGACTTGAACGCTGGTCCTAAGAGGAGCATGGAGGAATGTGAGGCAATGCTAAAAGCGAAAAAGGCTGCCTACCTTAGCGATGAGGAGCTGATTGAACTTTCACTCTGTGGCAAGCTTCCAGGATATGCCCTGGAGAAGTCATTGGAAAATGAGGAACTTATGAGCCGTGTCGATGCCTTCACGCGGGCAGTCAAAATCCGCAGGGCTGTAGTATCGAGGACTCCGGCAACTTCTGCAGTGACCAGCTCTTTGGAGACTTCTAAGCTGCCTTATAAGGATTACAATTACGCGCTTGTCCATGGTGCTTGCTGTGAGAACGTCATTGGCACTCTGCCTCTTCCTCTTGGAGTTGCTGGTCCCCTTACCATTGATGGTCAAAGCTATTTCATTCCCATGGCAACAACGGAAGGTGTTTTGGTAGCCAGTACCAGTCGAGGCGCCAAGGCTATCAACGCCGGTGGTGGTGCAGTGACTGTCTTGACTGGTGATGGCATGACTCGCGGTCCCTGTGTCGGGTTCCCTACACTTGCACGCGCAGCCGCAGCTAAGGTCTGGCTCGACTCCGAGGAGGGTAAGAGCGTCATGACAGCAGCATTCAATTCTACCAGCCGCTTTGCTCGACTGCAGCACCTGAAGACTGCCCTTGCCGGTACCTACTTATATATCCGGTTCAAGACGACTACCGGCGATGCCATGGGTATGAACATGATTTCGAAAGGCGTTGAGAAAGCACTCCATGTTATGGCTACAGAATGTGGATTTGACGACATGGCCACCATCTCTGTGTCTGGCAACTTCTGTACCGACAAGAAAGCAGCTGCTCTCAACTGGATTGACGGCCGCGGTAAATCAGTTGTGGCAGAGGCTATTATCCCCGGTGACGTCGTGCGCAGTGTGCTAAAGAGTGATGTTGATGCATTGGTGGAGTTGAACACTAGCAAGAATTTGATTGGAAGTGCAATGGCAGGTAGCTTGGGCGGATTTAACGCTCACGCATCAAACATTGTTACCGCAATCTTTCTCGCGACTGGTCAAGATCCCGCGCAGAATGTGGAGAGCAGCAGCTGTATTACCACGATGAAGAAGTAAGTAGTACACTTGATGTCTTTCCTCTTCTGGTTCGCGCTAACTCAAATTTTAGTACAAATGGCAATCTTCAGATCGCTGTGTCTATGCCTTCAATTGAGGTTGGCACTATCGGCGGTGGCACTATCCTCGAAGCGCAGGGTGCCATGCTCGATTTGCTAGGCGTCCGTGGCTCTCACCCCACCAACCCCGGTGACAACGCGCGCCAGCTGGCTCGTATTGTGGCAGCCGCAGTGCTTGCTGGCGAATTGAGTCTATGCTCTGCACTTGCTGCTGGACACCTTGTTAGAGCGCACATGGCCCACAACCGCAGTGCCGCTCCCACCCGGTCAGCGACTCCGGTCTCAGCGGCTGTTGGTGCTACGCGGGGACTATCCATGACGTCTTCAAGATAGATATCATGAGTGCATGCCTTTCTCTTTCCTACCTTTACGATAAGTACGATGCGACTAGGCTTTCTTACGATGGCCATTCTGGAACCAACTGTCCCTCATTCGGTTCGCTTACCCGGACTTCTTCCGCTTCCGGCACACATTTTCTGAGCTTTTTTACATGTGGGTATTACGGCGACCGTAAATCAAGAATATGGTCAGCCTCATTTTTTGGGAGTCTATTGAATACACTGGAGTCTGGGCACTACACATAGAACTGCGCTACGGATTGACCTGAACAAGAGATATACGAAAAAGCAAAGGAGACGAGCACTCGCTCCTTGCACAAGAAGGACAGCTGCTCGTCGGACTGCATCTGGGGATGATTGTTCGCAATGTATGGATAATAACATGTGTATGAATAATACATATACTAGTCGAATCAACTTCGCCGAGCAATTCTAAACCCTTCCCTCCCGCATTTGCTAGTAGTGTGGACTCGTAGAAATTGCATAGACTCCTGAGCTAAGCGGGAGCGAGAGTGTGGAGCGGCGGTGGCTCGGAAAGGGGTGGAGGGTGCTCCGTAGGCAGAGTCTGGCCGCTTGGAATAGACGAGCCGCTGGGGCAAGATTTCAGCGCACGAAGTAGTAATTGTAGACAGTTTCTGGAGATCTACAATACGCTTCCGGGTACATTCGGTGAAGGTTTTCTCGCAAATTGTTTGAGCAATCTTTTGTCTACGAAGATACGAAGTATAGGTCTAGTAAGACAGCTCGTGGTCCTTGAATCGTAGCTCGCAGGAGTGGGAGGAGCAGCGGAATTCAGCCCCCAAGCCGCACCGCCACATCGGCGACTCAAAGGGACCGCACTAAACGGCCCGAGGACTCGAACTTTCAGGATGATTGAGATTCCATTCCAAAGAAGTGGTTGAAATGCATTGCTGGAATGGAAAGAGGATGGCAGGATAAAGAACCCGGCCGTTATAACTGTACATCCTAAGTCTGCATTGGAATGTCAAGAAGGGGAGGGGAAGGGGAGAGGGTTAGACCTGAGTGAGTCTGAGTTGCTTTTTGTGAAGGTCGCACTCGCACTGGGTACGCTCCCAGCAGTATCAAAGGCTTCCCCCCCTTTCAAGGCCATTGATTCGTTGGGGAACTGGCGTGCATTAATTTCCAAGAGCGCCGTGTGGGAAAACTAATGGGTGCTGATCCCCTTTTTATGAAGAGCTAGCATTCTCTTCATCTCTGTCAGTAGTAGTGTCAGGTTAAGAGATCGGGGTTTTTCTCCAGCTCCTCGCTCGTTTTTGTCTCAGATCTCTCCCGTCAACCTTCGGGAGTCGCGGTCTCGCCTCCGTCAGTCCTCCACTCCTTCGGACTCTAGACTCCATCTTTAGACAGACGAAGTACCCTGCTTCTATTCTCTGTTCTTTTATTCATTGATTGTTTTTCTTTATATCACGCTTTCCGTTGCGTCCTCGTTCGAATCGGCAAGTCTCGTTCTCTACCTCGTCGTCTACCTAACCCAACCCGTCCGCTTCGCAACCACACCCTTCCCATCCGCTATCTCACCGTGGTCCCTTTGCTGCCTAGAATTACTTCTCGCGCTATAATTCTGGATGTGCTTCGTTTTTCCTGTCAACTACAATCAGAGACGCTTGTTATCCTTCGAGTTCCGACGGTGCCGCTACCCTCGTATTCGACTTCCCCCTATGCCATCGCTCCGAATCCTGGATGTATATGAGTAAACACGCGATCTATTCGTGGATTGAAACAACACATTTTTAGCAGCAGCTTTCGCGAGGGTGGTAATATTGGATTACGTTTCTTGGCTTCATGAATGGTCAATCAGGGACCATGTCGCCCGTCTCCGTAGACGGAAGTGACTGGTCAGGGCTTAATCAGTACCAGAAGTCGGATGCGCCTTTCTCGCCGACCTTTTCAACTCGCAGCAATCTGGCGACGCCTCCTACCTCAGGGATACCGGCGCCCCCCAACAGCGCCGGCCTGCCAAATGGCTCGTCGCAGTTGAGCGATTCCGGCAACCCATCGCCGCCCAACTCAATTGCTGCGAGATCTAGCGATGGCACATTGGGCGATCAGCGTAGCAGGCGACAGCGGCAGGTGGAGGAAATCCTGGCGCAGCATTATTCCGCATTGAGAAGATTCCTATATTCGAGTTATCGGGATGAGCGGTCGAACAGAAAGTCAAGCAAAGCGCAGGACAAACTGCTTCGGCTTTCGCCAACACAGTTTCATGAGCTCAGCACAGACGTTTATGACGAGCTACTCCGGCGGCAGCAGGCTATGCCGTCTCCTAATCGACCACCTCGCCCCGAAGTTCCGCCTTTTCTCCCGCCGCGAAGCGATTTCCACGAAAAGCGCAATCAGGCGCGCCAAAAGCTTGCCTCGCTTCAGCATCAACGCTTCAGGGATCTCGCTTCCGATGTCTTTAATGAACTAGAACGGCGTTTCCCCCAGTTCCCTGCAAAGGAATCTCGCCGAGCTAGCCCTGCGCCCAGCCTTCGGGGCCGCCCTCCACCCAATGGGTTTGGCCCTGGAGGCTACCCTCCACCGCCGAGTAGTCGACGTTCCCAATCGCGAGGGCCGCCTCGAATGGGAAGAGGTTATCCTTCTGGTGGGCCTCCTGGAAGTCCGATGTATCCTCCTCGGAAAATGTCTCTCAGCGGAGCGGGTATGAATGGTGAGGGCCCGATGGCCAAATCCTTCCAGAGCAACACTATTGTTCCCAACAAGAGCACCATGGTGGAGGACGATGATGATGCCGCTGGCACAGAAGACGATTACGACTCAAGAAGTGACGCTTTTGCTCTGGATTCATTCATACGGAGTAGGCGCGGGACCGGAACAACGATCGGTGATGGTGAAAGAAAGCTGTTGGCAGAAACGCAATCACAAGTGTCAACGCTACAGGAGAAGGTCAGCAAGCTGGAAGAGTTACTCAAAACAAAGGACGAAGAAATCGACAAGTTCCAGCATGACCGGCAGGAAGTGAGCAAGTTGGAGGAGTTGCTCAGAGCAAAAGAGGAGGAACTCGCGAAATACCAGGAAGATCAAGATAAGTCACAGGTAAGCGTTCAAGTGGTGGCATGCTATTTGATTTGCTAATGAGTTACGCAGATAAGCAACGCCGAACGGCAAGAGTGGGATGAAATTAAATCCGAGCTTGAGAATAAAATACACAAGGCAGAAGATCTAAACAGTTCTCTGCAGCTTGAGCTTGAGAAGGTTCGGGCAGAACATGAGGTCATGGAAAGGGATCTTCAAGCCCAGCTTTCAGAGACATCAACGCACGGAGGCGGGGACGCCGATCTGCAGGCTCAATTTGCTGACCTCGAGATCAGACACCAGAAGCTGCAAGCTGAGTTGCAGGAGCAACGGCAGGTGACAGAAGAAGTTCGGCGGGAGGCTGCTGGTTTTTTGATGGAGATGAGAGAGTTGTCGGAACAGAGCCAATCGAGGCTGGAGCATGAAGAGCGATTATCCGAAGAGGTCCACAGATTGGAAGACGAATTGATTACCTGGAAGGGCCGATATGCCAAAGCCAAGGCACAACTGCGGCACCTCCGTGCATCCTCTGTTGGCATATCAGAACTACGTCCCGATGTTAATACCGTGGCTAAAGACAACGAATTTCTGCACGACGATGGCGTCATCAAAGACGTCCATGTCACGAAGTTCCAGCTTTCGATTGACGAGCTCCTTCGCATCGCAAGATCCGATGACCATCACCATGTCATGCAGCAGATCAATACCGTTGTGATTTCTGTTCGCCATATCTTGCAAGATGTCCAACTTTCTAAATCTTCTGATTCAGCTGAACGTGCCAAAGCTGTACACAAAGTCTCTGCAACTGCGAATAACCTAATCACAGCCTCCAAAAACTTCGCCAGTTCGAATGGTCTTTCTCCCATCTCTCTCCTGGATGCCGCAGCTTCACACATGTCTACTGCCGTTATCGAATTGATTCGAATAGTGAAGATTCGGCCGACGCCGGCTGACGAATTGAATGACGATGATGAGGAGCAGTTCGCGCAGATGAAATCACCCGACTACTTCAGCGTGGCACCTAGTCAGAGCAGGTTGAGCAATGGATCTATCTATAGTGCCATGAGCCCCCCTCCTGAGTCGGAGCATATCACCAACGGCTTGAAAAATGGCTATCCCGTGGAACAAGAAAACCACGAACTTCAAGAGCTCAGGGTGAGTGAATTGTTTTTCATTGTTTGATCTACTGTCCAAGATACTGACAATTTGCCTTTCCTCATATTAGTTTTACGTGGAGGACCAGGCCGACGGGCTAGTCCAGTCAATTCAATCTCTGGTTGCAAGCATCCGTGGAGAGGAGAGCATGACCACAATTCGCACCCATGTCTCGGCTATCGCCTCAATAGTCACGAATGTATCCTCATCTACGGAACACCTTATCAGCAGGCCGGAGACAGATCCGGCTCTTCGGCGACGTGCGGGCGCTAGCATTGAAACCCTTGAATACCAAAGGAGCCGTCTTGTCAGTGCCGCTGCTGAGGGCGAGGGAGCAACTGATGCTGGACAGCTTCGCGTTTTCACGAATCAGCTACCACCTATTGCCTTTGAGATTGCGCGTGAGACCAAGGATCTGGTCCAGCGGCTGGACTCGACTGATCATGGTGACGCCGAGGACGATGACTTCCGATAGATGTTGTTTAGCCGGTGCCACCATACTCATGCTCGCTTATATCTTCATTTCTTTTTCTTCAACGCCCAACATACTGATATACCATCATCTGTGTCAGCGCCAGCAACTCGAACTCGCGGTTTCGATTTTTTTGCACTGATCATGCATGAATGAGCACCTATGTGGAACGAAAAGTTAGACTTGGTGGTTAACGACCCTGTATCTTCGATCTATTCCCCTTTAGCTTTATGAGCTGTATTTTATTCTTTTATTTCTTGGCCGCTCTAGCTCCTGTACTTTTATTTTTAGCGTTCTTTACTTTCTTTCTGGTCCTCAAAGCGCCGGCAGGACGCCAGGATCCGTCCTTTTTTGTCTCTATTCTTGCAATTCCTCTTTTGTTGCCTTTTTACTTTTTTTTTTTTTTTTTTTTTTTTTTTTTTTTTTTTTTTTTTTTTTTTTTTTAAGTTTTTATATCTATATTGTTTTTTTCCCCAATTACATCCAGGTCTCTCTGATCATCGCCTTTACCTCCACACTTGGCCCAGGCATGAACCAGGATCACGTGCCAATCAGTCTGGGAAGCTACAAAAGCCAGCTAGGCCCAGGCCCAAAACTTTTGAGCTTTGCGTTGCTGTCTCCAGCAGGATACCAGCTTTCTTTCTCACCTCTGTACTTTTAGTGTACGATCATTCCTCTTATTTTATTATATAATCAATATCTTTCTGTACCATACTATTTTCGGGTTGATCCAAAATCTCCTGCTTTTGCAGCAATCTACAGCTCTGCGACTTACCGATCTCTTCACTTATTATCAAACATTCAAACCTTGACTATCTAATGTGAGTCCCTTATGTCAATTCAGCAAATTAGCCTTCTTTACAGCTGTCAAACAATGTATTCTACTTCAATTTTTCGGGCAGCCGAGCTCGCCGAAGAGTCATTGTATTTATTCGTTGCACTTCCTGAAGTTGCATTGTTGGCGCACTTTGACTGACGTACCTAGAGCACAGACGGCGGCCGAGTTAACCCGGATAGTGCCCCTCCAGCAACAATGTTCGCCCGAAGCCTCAAATCGACAATAACCCCACCTTTCTCGTCCTTCTCTTCTCGTCCCCTCTCCTCCGTCTTCAATTGCAGTCAATCCTCTTTCATCTCTTTCCGTGGCTTCCACCAGTCCTCTGCAGCTATGGCTCCCCAGGTTTTCTTCGACGTTCAGTACGCGCCTCTCGGCACTAGCGGTAAGTCCCGCGCAAACATACCACCATATTTACCCCTCCTTCTCACATGGATGTCTACCCCCGCATCCATTGCTCGCACGCCGGCTCTCTAGCCCTTACAATCTATAACTGATTCGGCACTTACTGGTCAATTGCTTGTTGCTAACGGTTGTTTTGCCGCGATATAGCGCCTAAGACCGGCCGCATCATTTTCAACCTCTTTGACGACGTTGTCCCCAAGACCGCTGCAAACTTCCGGGAGCTGTGCAAGAGGCCTGAGAAGGAGGGCTACAAGGGCTCCACTTTCCATCGTATCATCCCTAACTTTATGCTCCAGGGTGGTGACTTCACTCGTGGCAACGTGAGTTCTCTTTATTCCTGCAATAATCGCGGATCTCTTGTTCTTGAAGGCTAACCATGGGCGCCACAGGGTACTGGTGGTCGCTCCATCTACGGCGACAAGTTCGCCGATGAGAACTTCCAGATCACTCACAGCAGGCCTGGTCTCCTTTCCATGGCTAATGCTGGCCCTAACACGTACGTTTTCCTGTACTCACTATGACAGCAAGACGATTAATAACACCTTGCTTTAGCAACGGCTCCCAGTTCTTCATCACCACCGTTGTGACCTCATGGCTCGATGGCAAGCACGTTGTCTTCGGTGAGGTTGCTGACGAGGAGTCCTACAGCGTCGTGAAGGAGATTGAGGCTCTTGGTAGCCAGTCCGGTGCTCCCCGCTCCAATGTCAAGCCCACCATTGTCAACTGCGGTGAGCTGTAAACGGCGCGAGCATGCCGAATAAAACATCTAGCTTAAATGGAATCCCTACGGATATGAGCTGATTGCAGCTGTCGCAAGTTTGTTACGCTGTGGGGCCGTGGTACAATATAGCCCTTTTCCAGGCCAGTGTAATTTAGAGCGTCGATATAACGAGTTTTCACTTGTGATGAGTTCATTTCTTCGCTTCTTGTCAGGTCCTTGTAGTGGTCTTTTCGCTGAAGAAAAGTAGCAGCGGTCGTTGAACCCCGCTCTACGGAATTATATGGTGTTCCGTTAACCTTCCCTTCTTAGCCTTGAGTCCCAGCCCTAAGTTTCTAGCACACATAGATATCATTTCGGCCTGTCTTCTACTTTATTGTTACTACTAGTGGTTACAATAAGGATCCCTCGTTTGGAAAGCAAAATGGCGGTCTTATGGGAGATATTAGCCTTGATTTAAAGTGATAACCGTACAGTCATGGCAAATTTTCTTGGCTCATTAGCGATATTGCAGTATGGCCAACTGCCTACTTATGTCGGTAAAAGGTGTTTAGTTATTATGTGATTATTATGGCATCGGAAGTCCTTCCTCTGGGTCTGGAGGAAAGGGTGCCTCGCCATGGCCTATTGGGCCTCGATTATGTGCGTATGTGCAATATCAACCGCAGCATTTCGTAACAGCCGTTGCGTCGTTCCTGTTTGTTTAACGTTCAGTTAGCGATAACCGTTAAAGGCTTGGTCCTCGGCTATCTCATCTGATATTGGAATTGATGCGTTTGATCCAAACCCAAAGAGATAGCAGAGAAGGACGGGGCAACGAGGACAATGAGGTTTACGTACTCTTTAACCCCACCCCCAATGTACTCCCACGAGAAGATGAACGAGCCCAGGAAGGCCCCTATGAAGATACAAATAATAATGTACCCGTTGAAGTACATCGCTAGTAACATCACGAAGTACGCGACCGCAAACTGCAGCATGTGCAGCAGCGCACGGATAACCTGTTCAATGAGGCTTGGGCGGACGCGGAAGGGTGCTGCCGGTGCCGTCGAGGTGTTCGCAGGGCTCTTTTGGCCCCCGGTTCCTTTGTTGCCAGTGCCAATTGCGCTATCAGATTCCGAGGCTGGTGATGGGGTGGCTGCGCCGGTTTGGGTTTGCGCGGAGGGAGCAAGGTATTGAGCACGCATCTGGGCGCGGTGGATGATGAAGGCGTCGTATTCGCGGGCGATGCGGCGCAGGAACTCGAGGACTATGACGAGGCAGATGACGCCAATGCAGGAGCCTGCGAACATGCCACGCGAGCGAATATGCCAGCTGCGGGCGAGAAAGCCTGTGTTTATGTTGTAAATCCATTGCTATTCTATTCTGTCCTGGTGGGAGGTAAGGATCGTACAAGAATCAATGGTATTCCAGTTCCACAGCATCTGGCAGCGGGTTAGTTTGGATACGCTCTGATAAATTCAATGAAGAGTGTGTACCGAAATAACACACTGGGCTTCGCTATTGCCGCTCCCCATGTCCATTCCTCCCATGTCCATGTCCATTTTGCTATGTCGTCTGTTGCTTGTGCTGTTGGTGGAATGGGATTTCAGCACAGAGAGGTATGTTTCGTTTTGGGCCTGTTTCGCGAGGAAAGGTCAACGAGATGCTAATCCTGCAGTCTAGGGGGGAGATGGAGAGAAAGAGAAGAAGATTAATTGAGAAGTGGGCGCTGGGTTACATATAAACAGTAGTCAGAGCCAACGGTGCCACATTCGACAACACAATGCAGCGAGCGCAGTACATAGCCCTCGGAAGCCCTACCTTGCTTCATTAACCTCGAAACCCGCGCATTAGCTCTGTTTGGCCTTATTTGCGTGGCCTGATCTAATTGCCGTGGCCCAAATTAGAGCTGCTGGCAGCCTCGCCGGAATATTCGTAAATATCGGCACAACAATAAAAGGCAGTCTCTAGTAGTGCTCTATAAAGAAAGCTGGATCTGCCTGTGCTATAATATAAGATGGATGGATGGGCTGGAACTGAATGCACGATAAGCCAATCGGGTGGCTTTGTTGCTGCGCAAGATTGAGCACATTTTCTGGAGCTAAATTGTTAGGCCAAGTTAAGCCCGCCAAAGGAAAGAAGGGAGTGGCTCTGGCTTTCATTGCATGACATTTCATGGCCAGGGTCCATTTGTCTCCATCGTAAACGTGGTGATCGTGGTAGTGGCCGTGGTCCAGGACTCAAAAAGCCCGACGTCAAAGGCTGTACTACTCGAGTTAACCACGAGGTCTGGAAGATTTTTATTTTTGGCTGCAAGCTGTCGAATGGATTGAGCCATCCAGCGCTGATCATTGATGCACAGAGTAAGAGTAGGTAACATGCATGCTACGCAGAGCGAAAAAACAACAAAGCCACATCACCTCCGGCTCGATCCTTTGATGACACCGTCTAGGATCTCACGGACCTGCTTACACCCATCCACGCCTACAGCCAGCATTGTCTCGATATAAGTGTGATGCACTTTTGAGTCCATGGTCAGCATCGACACCTTCATGTCATCTTCATCCCCATCTGTCATAATGGCAGGAACAGATGTCGTCGCAACAGTGAGGAATGGGAGCTCTTGCTCTTCCGGTAAGGAGACATCCAACAAAGGGTCCAGGGTGTCGTTCATCGGATCTCTTGGCGTCGAGGCACTGCCACTCATCCCTGCTGTGCATCCGCACAGCAACCCAGGCATCGGTATCCCGGCGTCGACCAATGCCAGTGTGCAGGCGTTGACTGCGGCAGCAAGAACCGACCCGTCCGCTGACAAAACAGAGACGTGAATGCTGATTGTACTATGTGGGTACAGATATGTGTGAAGGTGCGATTGGAAAACGGAACGCAATGTTGAGGCAATGCGGCCGGATTGTCTAGTCGAATCAAACCAGGTCAGCAGAGTTTCAAGAGGTCGTATCTCGACCCTAGTTTACCTGTCACTCCCGCCTGCTCGTCGCTTCCGGTCGACGCTCGCAAACCCTGCGATGTTCACATCGACTTCCACCACTGCTCCTGAAGAACCCGCAGAACCACCGGTCGCATCACCTCGACGCCCTTCTGCAGGGCCGTGTACTGAGCATAGGATGGTTGTATTTCCCATTGCCAAATAAGATGACCCTGAGCTAGCTGGGTTCGTAGATATTTGTGCTTGAAGTAGCCGAAGCTCGTTCCATCGTCGACCGTCAAGGCGCAACTTCGTGAGAGGATATGTTGTAGAGGTATCGAGAGGCATCATAAGCGATTTGGTCAATTCCCGTTATGAAGTCTTCAAACGCGATCCGATTCAATAGTGTTGAGCTCGAATGATTGTTCCCCGCACTCGAAATACCTACTATTCGTAGAGGAACCTGGCAGTCGCGGAAGGGAACCGGGAAATAATGTGTATATACCCAGGAGAGGAAAGTTTAGAAACAGGCACAGGAAACTAATAATGCTGCAAGTTGCTCGACTGCAGGTGTGAAATCCAAAGGGTGAAAGGAAGCCAACTTTTCCACGACAAATTTGATCCCAGCAGCTTCTTATCGCTTATCGCCTCTCCGCATTATTCCTCCACCATCAACCCCTTGCCTTCATTCTTGCAGCCAGTTGATATTTCGTGGGTTTCGTTCAAAGATAGAATATGCATTGGATATGGTCTCTACTGATGATTTGGACGACCTAGAAACGGTCACAGTCAGCTCTTATGACGACGATCTCAATTCGACGCTTTCAGTAAAGGATCATGACACAACTCACGCATGTATGCCTCTCAGTGTCCTTACACCATCAGCAAGCTAACTGAGTTCTACCAGACCCCTCCCCCAAACCTGGAAGTATCAAGCCGAAAGTCGAAAAACCATCTCCTTCACCCCTCCGCTCCACGCTTGCATCAACGCACCGCGTCAAGTCATCCCCTCATGATCAAAAGACTCCAGTAGACCATCCTACCGACGGAAAAACCAGCGACAATGACTCATTTAATGAAGGGGAAGCTGTCTATAAAGAGTTCAAGAATCGCAAATCCCGGAAGCGAAAGCGAACCTCGACAGCTGTGGCAAAGAACAAATCGAGCAAAGTCGCAGCCAAAGACACATTCGTCGGCCGAGTACCGAGGAAGAAGGATGTCAGAGGGTTTCGGCCTACGTATATTCGTAATTATAGAGAAGAAGTGCTGTCTGATGATGACTTGATGGAGGATACACTCCCCGACTACCTACAGAAGCGACGGCTTCAATTTGACCAGCGGCTGGAGCGCCTACAGGACGCTGGTCTGAAACTACCTCCAGGTTATGATCAAGTCTACTTCTCTGATGATGAGCGATTAGACTACCTTCGTAAGAAACCAGAGTTCTCTGGCATCGAGCCTTGCGCCGAATACAAAGATATCAGCCTCCCCTGCTCCCTGGGAGTAATTCCAGCACCCATTGCTCAGTGGCTTCGTCCTTACCAGGTGGAGGGTGCTGCATTTTTGCATCAGTTGTTTGTTTACCAGAAAGGGGGTATCCTTGGAGACGACATGGGTTTGGGGAAGACAGTTCAGGTGATTGCCTTCCTAACTGCGGCGTACGGGAAGACAGGAGACGAAAGAGACGACAAGAGGATGAGAAAGATGCGAAGGAGTGAAGGAAATTTGTGGTATCCGCGAACGCTCATTATCTGCCCCGGCACTTTGATTGAAAACTGGAAGTCAGAACTGTCCCGCTGGGGCTGGTGGCATGTTGATGCCTACCAAGGGAGCAACAAGGACCTAGTTCTTCATGCTGCAAAATCCGGACGCGTTGAAATCTTAATCACAACATACAGCACATACCTGAAGAATAGGAATGCTGTGAATATGGTTGACTGGGATTGTGTCATTGCGGATGAATGCCATGCAATCAAGGAGAGAAGCTCAGAGACCACAAAGGCGATGAATGACATCAATGCGCTGTGCCGCATTGGCTTGACCGGTACCGCTATTCAAAATAGGTACGAGGAGCTCTGGACTTTGCTAAACTGGACGAACCCTGGTAGACTGGGTCCTGTGACGACGTGGAGGAGTCACGTCTCTGAGCCATTGAAGATCGGTCAGTCGCATGATGCCACAGTGCAGCAACTAAGACGCGCCCGTATCACGGCTAAAAAGCTCGTGGAGAATCTTCTTCCTCAGTTCTTCCTTCGGCGGATGAAGACGTTGATTGCCGACCAGCTTCCGAAGAAAATCGACCGCGTCGTTTTTTGTCCTCTTACCGATACCCAAGCACAAGCATACGAGAGACTTTTAGACAGTGATATCATTCATTACATCAAGACCTCGACCAATAAATGCGACTGTGGTTCCGGGAAGAAGGCCGGCTGGTGCTGTCAGCAAAATTTACCCTCAGGCAGGCATTGGCAAACTTATGTGTTTCCAGCTATGCAGATTCTGCAGAAGCTGAGCAATCATCTTGCGATCCTCATTCCGCAAAGCACGGACCCATTTGAGAAGCAGGAAAAGGACAAGGAGATGCTGGAGATTGCAGTGCCGGATCATTGGGAGAAGCTCTATCGCACAAGAGATTCAATAGTCAACTATGCTGATGCTGAATATTGCGGAAAGTGGAAAGTCCTCAGAAAACTCCTGAAATGGTGGCACGGGAATGGTGACAAGGTTCTTGTTTTCTCGCACAGTGTTCGTCTCCTGAAGATGTTACAGATGCTATTCAACCACACAAGCTACAACGTCAGTTACCTGGATGGATCGATGACCTATGAAAACCGGGCCAAGGTTGTCGACGAGTTCAACTCCAATCCGCGGCAATTCGTGTTTTTGATCTCCACGCGAGCTGGAGGAGTCGGGCTGAATATCACATCAGCAAACAAGGTTGTAATCGTTGACCCTAATTGGAATCCATCTCACGATCTCCAAGCCCAGGATCGGGCGTATCGAATCGGCCAGACACGCAACGTAGAGGTTTTTCGCCTCATATCCGCTGGCACTATCGAAGAGATTGTCTACGCCCGGCAGATCTATAAGCAACAGCAAGCGAACATTGGGTACAACGCCAGCTCCGAGCGACGCTACTTCAAGGGCGTCCAAGAAAAGAAAGACCAGAAAGGCGAGATTTTCGGCCTCCAGAACATTTTTGAATACCAGAACGACAACATTATGCTCCGTGATATCGTCAACAAGACTAACATCGCCGAAAGCAAAGCCGGCGTACAGGTCATGGATATTGAACTGGAACTGGAAGAAGCGGGTTCCGAAAACGGTTCCTGGAGTAGAAATCCAGACGGCGATGACGAAGCC
Organism: Aspergillus spinulosporus; assembly: GCA_003574815.1. Classification (NCBI taxonomy): domain Eukaryota; kingdom Fungi; phylum Ascomycota; class Eurotiomycetes; order Eurotiales; family Aspergillaceae; genus Aspergillus; species Aspergillus spinulosporus. Next base: position 162,809 of record QPHH01000029.1, on the reverse strand, counting down.
ATGAGCCAACTCGCCGCCAGAATCCGAGGCGAAGCAGACGACGAAGATATTCTTCCCAACCGGCAACAATCCACCACTCCATCTAAACACGATCCAATACAAGCTATCCTCGCCGGAGCTGGTGTCGAATATACACATTTAAACAACGAAGTCGTCGGCTCCTCTAAAGTCGAAGAACAACTAAGCCGCCGAGCTCAGCTAGCTGAGGATGACAGCCTGGCAAACCTTCAAGTCTTCTGCGACTCGCAAGACGAGGTCGCGGGTGCGGTTGTGGCTCCAACATTCCAGAAAAACGGACGACGGGTGACATTCAAGTATCACCCACCAGAAGACGTGATGAAGCGCCAGTTTTGTAGCATGGCGAGACGGTTTGGGTTCCCAAATGCGACGGAATTTGCGCTTGTTGTTGAGAGCATGACGCAGGCTGAGAGGAGGGCTTGTCTTGATCGATGGTATCGCGAGAGAAGGCAGGCGCTTCTTGAGCAAGCTTCTGAGGCGGGGGCCGCAACGGAATCGTAATTTCTCCTGGTGAGATTATTATTACTATTTACTCATGACGAGACATGATTGACGAATAACCACTATTAGCATAGAACATGAGGAATGATTTCCTTTAAAGGTGTATCTAATATACTCGAGAGAATGATTCATTAACACAACGTTCGTAGCCATCATTGAATGCAACCGGACTACAACCAAGCCAAAGTCCATAATGCCGGTAAATTAGGCCATTTCTCTTGCCATGCCCCAAGCACTTCTGGGACCTTCTCATCAAAGCTCCTCCGAGCTTCACCCGTCCCATTCTCCCATCCACCTGAGCCCAGAGCCTTTTGTTCCTGAGAAGCGACTTCGTTCAGCCGCGTAGCTAGTTCCAAAATGGCCTTCCCGCCTACAAGAGCCTCTTCGTGATTATCCTTGATATCCACATTAAACACGTGCACAGGCCGGTTGAGCGTGGAGCCCTTGTTCATAAGATCGTCGACGACAGCATCCCAACATCGCTCCTCGCAGGTGATGATGACGTCTACTACGCCTCCCTCAGTCCCGAGTGCACCCTTATCACCTTTAGAAACATGGTCTATCCGCGGCATACCGGGTACCCAGTCCTGGAAGCGCTCAGGGCCCCACTTGACGTTGCGGTTGCGGTCGAGCATGTTTAGGATGCCGTTATTGCGGTACAGGCGCTCGTCTTTGGAAAGGAGCTCATCGTACATTTGGGAGTAGGAGGTTGAGTTGAAATTATAAACATTAGGTTGGGTGATGGAGGGGCCTGGGAGGCGGACTAGTGAGCCCGTTCCAAAAGAGATTACTGGAAATGGCGACGCTGCGGTGGATAGACGCAGGTGAGCCTCCATCGAGCGGTTCTGATTTGATGCACATACAGTGCAGAAGCGCAGCTTGTATGAATCTGTCTTCTCTGTTGAGCTTGGTGCACTAACACTTGGAGCAGTAGCTGTCGTTACAGCTGCGTCTGGAGGCGGAGGAGGTGCTGGGGTCTCCTGGGCCGCATTTCCTGCTCCGGCTAATCGCGGGTCATAGGCCATGATTGTATAGTACCCTTATATGAAGCCTAAAGAGTGACGATTGAGATCAAGGTAATGGAAGAAATTCTCCGCAATAATCTAAGGAGGCTGGAAAGTATGTTCACTCGGTGGTCCCTGAAAAGACTACTTGTAATTAGCAAGGCTACAACAGTAGACGTGGAAAAGTGCTGATGAACCGAATGGCGGGGATCAGAAAGATGAAAAGCGTATGTAATAAGGTTGTCCGCATGGTAAGCTAGGACAGCTCCAATATATAAGGGATCATCATGCAATTGTATTTTAAGGGGGAAATCAAATTTCCGCCTACCTTTAAGAAACCTATCATCATAGGGAAGAGCAAAACTACAGTGTAAAACGAGGTTGAAAGATAAGGGCCGCAGCCCCGATGTAGCGAGTAAGGAAGACTTAAGAGAGAGGTTTTGGTGATGGTGGTGGGAGTTTTGTGCCGCTTGTGATGAGTCATCAGCTGTCTAGTCTGTTTTCGTCCTAGCTGCCTTCAGGTTCATTGTGCTTCATGATAAGCTCGATATTCCAGACAAGCTCAAGAAAAGACGAACTTATCTTTGGGCGTCAGCATGCTGAAACTTCCTAGAAATGTTCCCTACGCTTGACTGCTAAACCCTATCCTAATACTCATCCGCCTTCGGCACGCAGATCAATCCCTCAATATGAAAGCCGCTCTAATAGTAGTGGACATGCAAGAGGACTTTTGTCCCCCGGTATCCCATCCACGCTCGCTAATCCAGTACTCGCCTGTTCGTTACTAACTGTGCCTTGCTTCCGCTATAGAACGGTTCTCTTGCTGTCCAAGGAGCTCGGGATCTGGCTCCTACGATAAACTCACTCCTAGCACATCCTGGATTCGCGGTTCGTGTTGCGTCTCAAGATTACCATCCTCCGGACCACATCTCTTTCGCGACTAATCACCCGTCACCCAACAATCGTCCTTTTGAGTGTAGCATCACAATGACCAATCCAGCTCCGGGAAAAGAGGCGGAGACCAAACAACAGACGCTTTGGCCTGTGCACTGTGTCCAAAGAACTCCTGGGGCCGACATTATCCCCGAACTCGATGTTACCAAGATTGACTTATTCGTGACGAAGGGTATGCATCCGCGCGTTGAGATGTATTCAGCTTTCGCGGATGCCTTTGGGAATCAGGATCCCGCAATAGTGTCCGTAAATGCGGATCTACGATCTTTTCTAACTGACAAGGGTGTCACGGATGTTTTTGTCGTTGGTGTGGCGGGGGATTTCTGCGTCAAGCACACGGCCCTAGACGCCGCGAAAGCAGGCTTTAGGAGCCATGTTGTGCAGGATGCGACCGAGTGTGTGGTACCAGGGTCCGGATGGGAGCAAACCACACGCGAACTAGTCTCAGCTGGCGTGTCAATTGTTCGATCTGACGGCCCTGAGATTGTTGGTCTTGCCTGACCTCTTCAGAGCTTTCTGTTGGTCTGATACAGCTAGTCGATGTAGACTTGCTTTTGTGGCAACAGGTAGCGCCGGACCAACGGTATGCTAATGCATGACCGTTAAGTAGGCAGCAATTATCTAGAACTATAAGCGGGTTTTATCTCCCTTCATTTCCGTGTGCAAACAACCACCAATCCACCGCTCCTTGGTAGCTCTCGACTATGGCCACTGATCTTCTCATTACTATTGATGATGGTGTGTCAATCCCTTCTAGAAACGCCTCTGGTGCGGGCCTAGAGGCGGCAATGCCCCCTCCGCCCGTTGGGTCCAATAATGATGCTCACAAATGATCTCCGTACTCTGTATCCCTTGATCCATAAACTTCCATCGAGCTCGCCGTTCCTCTGATGTTCCTATCAGTTGTAACGTGGATCATCAACGAGTCAGCGACACCATGTCTAACACAACTACTATCACAACTGGGGAACCTGAACAATCTAGGGAACTGAGCGCCTCTCTGCGGACATCAACGGGCAGCATTCCATACTGGAACGTCAATGTCCCAAAACCTCAGTGGACAGTAGAATGTCCTAGTTTCTTACAGAATCAGTCCGAGAAGAATATCGGCATCCTCTCAACTCCAGACGAGCAATATCAGAGACAAGGATGGGATCTGGTGCGGAAAATAATTGGTACGTGATATACCTGATTTCTTATGCATACAGTTTCTAACTCTCCTTTCTATAGAAACCAACCGTATTGATCTATTCCAACGCCTGCCCAGTGACTTGAGGAAATACCTACAATTTAAGGAGCAGATCATCGCCAAGTATGGCTCAATAATGCGATTCGTGGTTAAGGAGCGGCTCTGCTGGGGAGAGGGAACTGCCGAGGACCTGAAACCTAAGGGTCGCCCGTTCGAGTACGAAGGTTTGTTCTCCCGAGTTCGTTTACGATTTGCGAAGGAGCGAGCTTGCTCTCGGATATCTTGACGAGACGTGCTTTGGCTGACAGGGAGGCTGCGCCTAAACAGAGGATATGCGGATTCTGCACAATGACTGGCCATACGGATTGGACAAAGACATAGTTCACTTAGTAGTATGGACCAAATTTGCGCTGGAAGACGACCTGGCGACGGACGATTTAACGCCACGCGCAAGGCGAGAGATTGATGACTTTGTGAATCGGACGTTCTGCTCACGGATGCCTCCGGATCAGGTACGTAATGTTGCATGCACGATGTCCCTGACAGTGTTGTACTAAGTCTTGCCATTCCGTGTCCTCAGGTTGTCTGGTTCAAGAACTGGAGGTCGCTCAAGTCAGTGCATGCTGTCGAACACTTTCATGTCATACTGCATAATCCAGACCCAGCATTTATCGAGGAAATCACAGGCGCAGATGTGCCCTGGACAATAAATGGACGCTGAGCCGACATCTTTCTTCTTTTTTTTTCGTGCTGTACTATACCCCTGAGATTAATTATGGTTTGCGTCTGTACTTGACAATACGAATGGCTTCCGAGTCTCCGATGAATGTTCTGCAAAGTCTCCACAGGCCAAGCTCTGTGCCCCTCTCGCGAAACGGCGGACAACAGAGAAAAAAGAAACTAAAAACGTATTTCTTTGGTGTTCTGAAGGTCAACCGGTCAGAACTTGTTTGGGATTCCGACAGCCTGACGTGCGTGAAGTGGCGGCGAGGGGGATCGTCAAGTGGGCAAGACAGCCATATATAAATTAAGGTCTTTCTCTCCCGCACAGCGCAGTGCAGATGACTTCATCCTGCCCCTCTCTTGTTTTAAAAGATAGAATTAAATAAAAACTAGAAACACCCCTTTGCCCGAAGCGACTTCGATATAAGAGAGGAAACCACATTTGTAGCCATCATGCCGCATCTCCCAGGTACACACCATATCCGCCGCCGGTCCTCGCTCACCAGTAAGTTCCGTCATCGTCAACTCCCAACGTCATTTTCTCTCCCCTTCTTCTTTTTCCTCAACTCAGCCAGCCTTCTCTGCTCTCCCTCGAGCTTTCACGACACTCTCCCCTCCAGCCACTTATTGCATGTCTACGTCCAAACTCATCGAGAGAATTTCGATCTTTACATTCCCATTATGTCCGCTGACTGGAGCTATTTCTGGGGTAATTCAGGCAATCGTTCATCCACCGATGATCCAAGGCACCCTAATCCTGCCAGCGAGGATGATGAGATTGAACCTGACCAGGGCAATGGTATGTGCTTTTCCTAAACTTTTTACCCTCCGTATCCGTCGTAGAGCTTCGCCTAGGCGCGCTATTAACCAAGATCCCGATCGCAACAGTCCTGAGCCACATCATTTCCCAACTCCGACCCGGAGCAGACCTCAGTCGGGTTGTATTGCCCACGTTTATTCTCGAGCCCCGGTCTATGCTAGAGCGAATTACGAAGTATGTCAGCTTCGGACCTTCATGTGCTCTAGCCAGCAAACGACTGATAGGATTCTAGCTTCATGGCACACCCTGAAACCCTACTTCCCATGCCCACGAACGATGATCCTCTCGAGCGCTTTGTATCTGTGGTCAAGTTCTATCTGAGTGGGTGGCATATCAAGCCTCCGTACGTCGATCCTGATTGTTCCTTGCAGACAATCCGAATCTAGAGGATTTCCTACTAACAGGGCTTAGAGGAGTCAAGAAGCCGTTGAACCCCGTGCTCGGCGAAACGTACACTTGCTCCTGGGAATATTCGGACGGTACCCACGGATACTATATTTCAGAGCAGACCTCCCATCATCCGCCGAAATCAAGCTATTTCTTTATGGCACCTGAACATCACATTCGAATTGATGGCACACTCAAACCGCGAAGCAAGTTCCTCGGTAATTCCGCCGCGAGTATGATGGAGGGTATAGCTATCCTACGATTCTTGAACCGTGGAAACGACAAGGAGCGGGGGGAACGATAGTAGGTGAAACGTGCATGGTGCTATTTCACAAAAGCGCTAACACCATTCAGCATTTTGACGCAACCAAACATGTACGCCAGGGGTATTCTTTTCGGAAAGATGAAGTATGAGCTTGGAGATCATAGCTTCGTGAGGTGCCCCGAGAACGATCTTGTCGCGGATATCGAATTCAAGACCAAGGGGTACTTTTCTGGAACCTACAACGCCATTGGCGGAACGATCAAGAATGAAAAAACCGGAGAAGTATACTACGAGATTTCTGGTCTTTGGAATGGCGAGATGTATATCAAGAGTGTTCACGTATGCCTTTCGTCCCTTTTCTTGACGCCAGCATTGCATAATAAAACTAACCCACGTAGTCGCATGACAAAGAACTTCTCTTCAGTGCTAAGAAATCCAAGCCCACATTCCCGACAACCCGCCCGATTGAACAACAAGGCGAGCGCGAGTCCCAGCGATTGTGGCAGAGCACAGTGAAGGCTATTATTGCCTCAAACCATGAAATGGCCACGGACGAGAAGACTAAGATCGAAGATCGCCAACGCGAAGAAGCGGCAAAGCGCGCGGAACAGGGCGTTGAATGGCATCCGCGGCTCTTCCGGGCTGTTCGTGGCGGGCCTGGTGGTTCAGAGGAGGGCGAAGAGGGTCTTGATTGGATTATCAATGCTCATGTGTATGTTTCACGATGTGAGCGTGAAACAAATTAAGCTGATTCCTTTTTAGTGATGCCCACGAGCCTGAGAAAGCCAAGCGACAGATTTTGGCTATCGCACCTATCCTCGATGGACAGACGTGGGACAACTTTGAAATCCCAGAATACAAGGGTAACGCGGTAAACGGCGCAGACAAGTCAGAGCACCAGTCGGAGAATACCAAACCGGAAACTAAACAAGAGGTTATCCAGGAAATAAAGCCAGCAGGCAGGGCGGAGAACAAGAAAGAGATCAACTACGAGGCCAGCCCAGGAGTCAAGCCAGGAAACACGGCAGAAAACAAGCCAGAGGTCGTGGAGCGAATGGATTCGAAGACAAATGAGGTTGATCAGTACGTGGATGCTCCGGAGGGCTCAAAGCCCTGAATGGTTTTTCATTCATATGGCTTCTAGCCAGACGCTCCGTCGTTACATTTCCCGGGAAGTACTCGAGGTGAGTATACTCAGATACCCGACGTCGTACGAGGGTTGCCCCGACGTAAGTTTGCTGCCTTCATACACCCACCCGCATGCCTCAATACCGATACCAGGGCTTGAATGGGCTGAGTCTTGCCAATTCCGCGAGGGTTGAAATTTTTGCCCATCCCATCAACTGTACTGGATACCCGATTTGCATTTTGTCTACGCGCGAGGAACATGAGCGACTTTTACGGATAAATTAATATAAAAACAGAAAATAGGGTTAAGGTATGAGCTAGGGTAGAGAGGATTGGAGTGCTGGTATATAGGGTCTCTACTTGCTTATTATCTTCTATTCTCCTCAGAGACATGTGCCCCAAGAGTATATGGTATACCATCATGATATTGAAGTCGTAACTGTAACTGTATGCACCTCAACTCCAATCGCCGTGAATATGCGCCGAGTTCCAGAAAAGAAAGTTGCCTAACCTAACGCCAGTGGTCGGTACTTCCCAGTAAACACCATAGTCATAGCCGCAAGTATCATATATTATGGTCAAGAATACAACTCTCCCCGCAGTCCAGCACCCTTCTCCGCATCTCTCCGCCGAGAACTCTTCCCACCTTCGACCTCCTCCCTTTTCTCTTCCAACTTCGCAATCTCCTCCTCGATCTCTTTCTCTGTATCCTCCCTCAGCCCCAATAAATCCGGCGGAATCACAGACATCTGCACGCTCGGCGCTGCCTGCAAATACCTCAGTTGCTCCGTGATCGTCTGCACAATCATCGCCAGGTAAGCGCGCGAGTTTTTGTTTTCGAGCTTGCGCATCTCCGACAGCGGCGGGAACAGCGAGAAGTCCGGGCCGAAATGGTTCCGAAATGCAACATTGGAAGGAATAACGGGGTCGATTTTGTCTTGGGCGTCAATTAGTATGGAAGTTTCGTGTGCCCAGGCTCGTGAGACGTTACGCGGGGTGTAGCCGCCACCGCCGACGACGAGCATAGGTAGTCCGAATGTCTTTGTGTACGCGACGCAGGCGCCGTGCGCGGCCACATTCAGGTTGAAGCAGCCAAGTCTGTCGCAGCCCAATGAGTCAGCGCCGCATTGGAGGACGATGGCAGCCGGCCGGAACTTGCTGACGCAGGCGCCTACAACGTCCTTGAAGAGCTGGACATAGGATTCGTCGTCGATTCCGTCGTGGAGGGGTACATTAACTGCGTGATGAGCGCCTGGGTTGAGCGGGTGTGTTGGCCCTGTACTTTCTAGGGGCCCTGTGCCCGGAAAGAAATTCTCCTTGTCATATTTATGAAACGAAACTGTGAGGACGCGGTCGGTGGACCAGAAGGCTTGCTCAACGCCGTCGCCGTGATGGACATCAATATCAATGTACATAACGCGCGGATGTATGCGGAGGAGCTGCAGGATCGCAAGCACAATGTCATTTACGTAGCAGAAGCCGCTGGCCTCGGCCTTTTTGGCGTGATGCAGCCCTCCTGACCAGTTGATTGCGATATCTGCCTGGTTGTTGCAGAGCTTGCGGGCGGCGTCGAGCGAGGCCCCCGCATACAGCGAGCAGTACTGGAATAGGCCGTCGAAGATGGGGCAATCGTCGCCGAAATTGAAGCGGACGATGTTATCGCTAAAATCCTTGGATGCTTGTGCGTCATTCAGGTCACCTGGCACTACTGTCTGCAAAAAGTCGAGGTAATCGGATGTGTGGAAGTCGCTGAGCTCTTCAACAGTTGCGGCACGACAGTGGTATAGGTCCATCGCATGATGCATGCCGTAGGCGAGCACGAGTTGTTTGGTGAGGGTAAGGCGCCATGGCTTCATGGGGTGTGACTGGCCGAAGTGATGCAGTTCTACCGCGGGGTTCGCGTGCCAGGATACCCGATAGCCCGATGGCCGCGCGATGATGCCTTCATGTTGATGCTGGGCGGATTTGCGGTCGACCGAGAGCGTGGGAGTGGGGTTGTACTCTTGCACGATGGCGGAACGGGGCATGAGAGTGGAATGGCAGAAACAAGCTCAGCCGCTTGAGAAGGGATTTAGAGGTGGAGAGAAGCGGGTTCGATGGTCCAGAAGACGGGAAGGGTGAAAAATGAAGCTGCAGCGATCCCAAAATCACAAGCTCGAAGGCGGGCCTCTACGCTTAAGTAAGCATCCGATCTCGCCCCTCGGTTTCTACGGATCCCATCTATAAAGTAGCACATGGGGACATGATTCTATTACTGACGCAATTCCGCCGCATTTTATCTTCAAAGGAGGTTTATTGAGACGGTAACAGACACATTTTCCACAAGATGAACACCGCTGCCTCCAAACTTCGTCAGGCGCTCCAGGACCCTAACGCCTTCATCACCGCCCCGGGTGTCTATGATGGTCTCTCGGCCCGGATAGCCCTCAATGTTGGATTTGACGCTCTTTACATGGTATGCGGTTTTTTCACTGTTGATGCTATTCCGACTACCCGGCTTACACTCCCATCGAGTAGAGCGGCGCCGGTACCGCCGCCTCCGTGCACGGCCAAGCAGATCTGGGAATTTGCACACTCAACGATATGCGAGCCAATGCCGAGATGATCAGCAACCTTTCCCCATCAACTCCTGTTATCTCAGATGCCGACACCGGCTATGGTGGACCGATTATGGTCGCGCGTACTACCGAACAATATGCACGCGCCGGTGTAGCAGCCTTCCACCTTGAGGACCAGGTGCAAACCAAGCGATGCGGGCACCTTGGCGGAAAGATCCTCGTCGATACCAACACATATGTCACCAGAATACGGGCTGCTGTGCAAGCTCGCAAGCGTATTGGCAGCGATATTGTCATCATCGCCCGCACCGACGCCCTCCAGGTGAACGGCTACGAAGACAGTCTCGCCCGTCTCCGAGCAGCGCGTGAAGCTGGTGCGGACGCAGGCTTCCTCGAGGGCATCACCTCCATCGAAATGGCCCGCCAAGTGATTGCCGACCTTAAGGGTTGGCCGTTGCTTCTGAACATGGTTGAGCACGGCGCTACCCCTTCCATCACTGCCGCCCAGGCCCGTGAGCTTGGATTTCGAATTATCATCTTCCCATTCGCCGCGCTGGGCCCCGCGTGCAAAGCTATCCAGGAAGGTATGGAAAAACTCAAGCGCGATGGTATTCCAGGCTTGGATAAGGAGATGACGCCACAGATGTTGTTCCGGGTGTGCGGGTTGGATGAGAGTATCAAGGTGGATGCGGCGGCGGGCGGAGCAGCTTTCAGCAGCGGAGTTGACCTCAAGTAATCACAATATAGCCAGATTTCAAGGCAGCTGTATTATATGAGGGAATATAATCAATTGTTACTTTTTGGACTTACATCTCGCAGCGCTTGGTTTGCTGGTCAAGCATGTAGTCCTTATTGACATTGATCAGAAAGAACGCTAGTCTTAGCGCCAGCCTTCAGGACTTGAATAAAGTTGGCCATCGTTTAATTAACAACGATGACTGAGCTGAGTATAAGCGGCCAACTCGTGGTTGTTGGAGTCCGCGGTATAGCCGCAAAGTGAGCCAAGGCACGTGATCCCCAGTATCAGCAAATCCTTTGAGGGTGTCGCAATTTCAACGAAGCCAAGGAAGGTCCCGGCCATACAAATCGTTAAGGACTCGGGGACTCGAGATCAGAACAGCTTGAAAGGCCTCGACCGGTGAAGAGCTGCAGAGGTTCTTGTCAAGATACGCTCCACTTAAAGGTTTGAGATGCGCAGCATTAAAATGTCCTGAGAGCGAGCCGAACCCTTGGGCTACGTTGGAGAACACAGTTCATTCAAATCGTGTCGGAAATTGAAACCGTTCCTTGGCTCTTTGAAAATTGGCCAGGCACCAACCTATCATAGTTGCCTGTGCATCAGAATCTGCAGGACAAACCACGGACAGCCCCTAGTGCGGCCATGGAACAAGTGCCCAAGGAACGTATGTTTGTTTTCCATCTCTACCACACAATGATTCATGCCTCGACTCTTCCAGGCTCGGGCCCTGACAAAAACTACCTACACTATTCCCCAAGAGACTTCCCTGACTTCCTCGGCACACACCGAGTGACTGGAATACGACGACATCAGAGCATTTTGGGCCATTGACAAGATAGGTAACAACCAGAAGTGCGGCGCCAAGTTGCCAAGTTGCTAACGCCACGGTTGGCGGCCCGGAGACGGTGGCAGTTGGGCTAAAAACGCTAGGACGGCAATCAAATAATCGACCGCGTCATTCCGTGCTTAGTGCTGACCCGCTTTTGTTGGCCAGACGGTTCGAGAACTCGCCCGCACGGAGAATCTGGATGGAAAGAGAAAGAGGGCGTCCGGGACATGAATTTCCCCTGGGCTAGGAAAGCAGACAAGGACTCAGCCAGGAGGCCACGACGGCTCAGGAGTCAAGAGTCAGGAGTCAGGGACTGGAATCACGAAGCTCGTTGTCATTGTGTCCCGTTTTCTTCGTATCCCGGCTCTCGTGTCAGCAATAATGGTGACTATAGCGGTGAGCAATTGGAACAATGAAGGCAAACCATAATCACAATCCCCAAGGAATACAAACAGAAGTTCAATCTTGACTTCTTTAACGCCAGAGATTGGGCTCCTCAACACAGCCGTTGCTATTGGATCTCACGCTTTCATCTTGCTGGAGAAAAACATCCAGAATCAATCATATTCGGCTCCGTGGGTCCTGACGTGGCGAAGGCGCGAAGCAGGCTGCAGCGAACTGCCGTAAAGACTCATTCATGCCCATTTGAGCAGTCTCAACGATAACTTATCCATCAAAATCCAGGGTTCACGAGTGTTTCTGGCTGGACTCAGCGGATAATTGTAATGAGAAGGCAAAATGGCTCGGGGCAACAATGCCTGCTCTAAACCTGTGAGAATGAATCTGTTGGTTGTGGATCAGTCAAGCCATTCTCACTCTCCGGAGGCAGCCCAAGAGAACCAAATTAGTCCAGCACATCGCTTTGTTGTTGGTCGAAAACTGCCCTAATTCATTACATCTGGCAGTGGGTGTGTTGTTCTCGGTTAGTTCTGAACACTGTATCCGAACGTCTGCAGATTGCTGTCAGGTACGAACACACATCAGAAATCGGCTTTACCATTCGGATAGCAAGGTACAAGCGACTCCCCTCACCATGCGAAATTGGCTGTGCTGGACAGAGCATCCAAGGTCTAGAGCCCTCTCCAAGATGGCCATTGGTGGAGCCAAGTTTTCACTCAACCAACCATCGTCCCAATCCTCGGCTTTCAGGAACCTTTACTCTATACCGGCCAATGATGGATTTTGTTCTTGTTTAAATGATCGGCCCCTGTTTCATCAGACGGGGCCTGCTCCATACTCATTTCGGCACTCAATGGGAGGTTACCGTACCTGACTCTGCGGTGGGCAGTGGGCACACGCAAGCAACGCAGAAATGGGCGCTTTTAATATCATTAGGGCCACTCCCACTTCCTCGTCGTTTCTCCTTCCTCCCATCTCGCTCAGTCCTTCTCAGCGTCACAATCCGCTCTTTAGTTTCCGTCCTTCGAGATCGCTACTGCGCCTCAGTCATTCCTTGTCTTCGGAAACATACACTCCCTTGTCCTTTGTGACTTGACTGTGTCTCAGGTTTAAGAATCCCACTCATTTAACAAAGCCATATATCTACGCCTATATATACTTCGCCTTGCCGACGTTGATCTTTCACCGCATCAAGAACAACCATTATCAATATGCAGCTTAAGAACTCTCTGCTCCTGCTGACTGCCTTGACGGCCAGTTCCACCGTGGCCCGCCTACATGGCCACGAGCGCCGCCACGCTCACCACGAGAAGCGTGACGTTGGTGATCTGGTCACCGCTGTTATCGACGGAAAGGTCGTCTCCTGGGTCAACGAGTATTCTGGCGGTGCTGCTGCCACTGCCACCGCGTCCGCAGTTGAGTCCGCATCTACTTCTCTCTCTGAGACCGTTGCTGCCTCGACCACCTCTTCTTCCACAGAGACCTCCAGCGCTTCAGCCGTCTCCTCCGCCTCTGGAACCTGCGCCAACTGGGATGATGAGTCTGATGAGTACTCCACCTCCGGCTTCGGTTCGAGGACCGTCTCCAACAATGCCAAGTACGTTGCCTACGTTGGTAACGTCGGAAACCCCTGGGGCAGCAACATCATTGAAGTCGATGCCGATAAGGCATGCAAATACAAGAATGTCGTCAAGTTCTCCGGCTCTGAGACTGATGACTGGACCATCGTTTTCTGGAACAAGATTGGCCCTGATGGAAAGCTGACCGGCTGGTACGGCAACTCTGCTCTCAAACTCACTCTTGCTCCCGGCGAGACCAAGTACGTCGCGTTCGACGACGATTCCCAGGGTGCCTGGGGTGCTGCCAAGGGTGACTCTCTCCCTACTGACGAATACGGTGGTTACTCCTGCACCTGGGGTGAGTTCGACTTCGCCAACTCTGGCAACAACGACTGGTCTGGCTGGGATGTCTCCGCTATCCAGGCCCAGGCCGCCAACCAGGAAGTCCAGGGCATGAAGATCTGCAACAACCAGGGCGAGAAGTGCTCATGGATTTCCAACCTCGCTACCGCCGTCGAGAACGCCTACACCAAGGCCGAAGAGGGTGTTGACGGTATTGGTGGCAACCAGTCTCCCGGCGCTGTCCGTCTCGTTGTCGACATCGACTACACTCACAGTTCTTAAACCATCAACCTCGCCCTTCCTTGCTGTCCGTTTCGTGTCGATACTTTACATCGGAAATTGCTTTTTTCTATCAGATCCTGCTAGCTTGGGGCTAGCTATTTTAGCAGTGATCTCTTTTGTGTTCTTTGTGTAAATAGAATATACCACTGCATTTTTAGTCAATATTTATGTGATGACATACATCCTACTCGTAATCTCTATTAAATACTCTTTCATTCTCTGAAATCTGTAGTCTCACAGAATCAGAAGAAGCGGGTTCATTAACTTCATTTGTTCTCTCAACTATAGCCCCATATCTATCTAGTCTACACCTATCTTCTGAACCTTACCATTTTCAGAATGTGGTATAAACGCTACCTTCTAGTCGAGCTTCCTCCGTAATATTAGCGCTGTGAGGTTAGTATTCCAATAGTTAAATGTATCTAAAAATATTCTAACAGGGCCACCCTAGTCCTGTACCCCTTTTTTGTCAGCTCAGCTCAGATTCCCTGTTTCAGGTACATCGTATTGAAGCCGCACTCCGTACAATTTTTCTGACCGTCAGCCTCGACCACAGTCGCGAAGTCACTGAGATGTTATGCCTATTTATAGCATCATTTGCAAGCAAAGACATTATGCGAGTCTCGATACATACATTCCCTTTACAATCACTTCCGGATCTTAATTGAACCTCGATCTCACTCGGTCAGCCAACCTGAGAACCTTCAGCAGCTAGGAATGGAATAATTGGGGGCGGGATGTGGCTGTTTCATGCTCGAACCTACGTTGCATACGGGATAAGGGTCAAAGGCTAGAAAATCAAGTATAGTTACTGGCCAAGAGTGTGAAGTTTAGGCGCTTCGAAATGCAGAGGGTCTAGCCCGCTGATCTGAAGGGCTGACCGGGGCCAGGGTCGGCTGGATAGGGACTGTAGGCAGTAGATCAGCGACGCGGCGCTTACTCGAGACGGGAAGAGTGGCTAGTTTGAGCCTCGAAAGTCATGGCAATTATATCGAGACTAGGTAAAGACGAATAGTGGTATCTACCGCAGTCGAGGAACAAATGACCTCGTACTTCAAAGTGAGCAGTTCAAGACCAGGTTTGAGTGGCGGAAGTGGTCTTTCTGACTTTAGTGATTGAGCCTAAAGGCCAGCGTAGGGCGACTCTCACTGCGCCAGTGCTCCGTCAATGGTCCAAACAAGGCGACAAGGGTCCCTTATCACCTGAAAAGGGCCTGAGTTCGGTTGCATCTCACGAAATACCGCTGACAAGGATTGTTTGTTGCGCTAAATCTTACCAGCTAGCAAAAATCGCGAGTCCCTAACATATTTTACAAACCTGAGAGGTAACGCCGATAATAATACAATCTCCAGCAAAGCGATATACGCATTGCCGTGTTTAAATCCCAAGAAAATCGTTGGCGCTGATAGATTTTGGTAACTCCACCTGGTATTCTTCGGGCTCCTCTTCCTTCTCCTCCTCTTGCGGCGTTGAAAATGCGCCGATGTGGGCCATATATCCGATCAATGCAGCAACACCGCCTATTACAGTGGCAATGGAGAGGAGAGTGTCCTTTCCTTGCGCTCGCGCGTACTCTGACAGTGACTTGCTCTCGACCTCGGAAAGCCCAGCACTTGAGGATTCAGCGGTCTCACGTAGTCGGTTGTTCATGCGGATTTCCTTGAGGATTGGTGTAGAGTCTGCAAGGCTAGTGAGCAGCGACGTTCCGACGCTGGCGAAGCTAGCCCTTTCCGGAGCCTGCCACGGGAGCGATGAACTTGCGCCATTGTTGAAAGCGTCTGAAACCTTCACGGCGCCGAAGAGCTCCAAGCGCAGGCGCTCAATATATTGTGACAGCCGTGGCGCCTTCCGCTGCATGGCATCACGTAGCCATGGAAGGGGGAGATCCGGAACGAGGGCAAGGCTCAGATAGCCTACTGAGAGGCAATCTAAGCTTGATGGCGTCCGCCCCAAGAGATGTGTCTTGTCGTCAAGCAATTCCTCCAGCGGCACAAATAACTCCCCCGTCAACGCCTCGAGCCGGAATTGATGCTGCTGTGGCGTCTTCCCTAGTAGGTTGGTAACCGTCTCACGGGGCCGAGAAATGAGATTCTGAGGGATGCGGCCAGCTGCCACGGCGGCCGAGTGATCTCGTTTCCGTTGTTCCTCTGTTGCTTCCAAGTCTAACGAGGACAGTCCGAGCGGCTCAGTTCGAGCTTTGGCCGCGGCGTGCAGCTGCGGGGGTAGGATCCATTGATTCGGCCACTGGAGGATCGCACCATACGCCGGGGAGGTGCTGTTGTAGTAGTTTTGGCTGGTAACGTAGAGAGAGAGGTCGAGGAGGGCTTGGGCGTTGGATTCCACGAAGGAGGAGAAGCTGTTGCCTGATCGTCAGTCGTGTGACCTTTCTCGCTTCCAGGTACCTCAAGGGAGATTGTACGCAACGCTATCGGCTTTCTCGAGTGCGCTCAGATCTCGGTCCAGATCCCACGCACCATTTGAGTATTGCCGTAGGTAATCGACGATATTCCGGAACCGGCTCACCCACGTCGAGCCATTCTTCAGCGCGGGAAGCTCATCTGCGGGGTAGAACAAGGGTCGTTTCAGCCAGATTGCAGATTAATCGAGAGATGGAGGAAAGGCGGAGCTGAACGTACGTGTAGGAGAGACGGTTGGATCGCTACTTGCGACGAGTACCCACGAGTCCTTGGGGACGGCCAAGGAAAAATAGGCAATTGTTGCGAGGCATTGCGCATCAATTGAGGGCAGTGAGAAGCCAGGGCCCCAAATATGGAGTTCTAAAACCATTTCGTTCCGGGAATCAAAGATGAATACTTGGTTTGTGCCAGGATTCCCCTCACTCTGCTGGTGTGGCCTATGCCTGTTGAAGATCGCGACCGCCGGGCAGGAGACGCCGATATCACGTGGAGGAGGACTTGCAGCTTGCCTTAGGCATGAAGGCGCCATTATCCCGTCCCATTTTCCATTTTCAGACATCCAGAATCCCAGTCCATTCGCCCAGCGATCACTCCGTGCTGGATCAGG
This sequence comes from Aspergillus spinulosporus, assembly GCA_003574815.1. Taxonomy (NCBI): domain Eukaryota; kingdom Fungi; phylum Ascomycota; class Eurotiomycetes; order Eurotiales; family Aspergillaceae; genus Aspergillus; species Aspergillus spinulosporus. The sequence continues at coordinate 146,088 of QPHH01000029.1, read as the reverse complement.
AAATCGGCCGACAGCTCAAACCATATCTGTGTTTGATAAATAGCAGATTTTACTGCATATTTCATCATCTGATGCTACTTTCCGCATTCTCCGGGCATGTCTCAGACAGCAAGATTAAGCGTCCATATTCCGCAGTGTCAGACCGGTCCCGCAAGTAGATTGATTCGACCAGCTGGCAATGGCGTTATCAACCCCTGTCCGAACCCCTGCTAAAGAGCGCAGGCCGAGCGGCCAGTGTACCTACATCCGCCCCTCCACGGCTGATCAAGGCCGCTACTTCGCAAAAATGGTTGGACCTCAAGCAGCTGGTCGTCACAGCAGGCCCAGGAAGAGGGAAATAGAGCCGCATCCTTCTCCCACCACCCAACGGAGGACCAACCCGATCAGGATTCTGACAGCCATCCTGCAACCACTAAGCTCCGGCCGATACGCACACGTTCCATGAATCCGAGCTCTCAATTGGAACCTGCCTTGCCTACTCCGAATGGGGGTCACAGCCTCCAGTTTTAATCTGTCAAGTACATACGCCAACGGAGTATCGCATCCGGGCCTCGCCATTCGTGGCTGACGGCCAACCAGCAACCGCTAAGCCAGGCATATGGCTCAAGACTCCGAGGCACACCAAAGTGAAACCTAAACCTTGTGGAACGGCTAGGTCTCCTGGTCATGCGCAGTCAGTTGACCTGCGATCGGGCTCCTAGGAACCTTATTCGGATAAGATTAGGCTACGACGTCCGAGCAACGGACGCCTTGTCCTCGACCTCGTATTACATACTACCCAAGATGTCAGGGCATCGCCACGTTTTCAGGGCCGGCCTGGAATGACTCGGGCGCTGAGCACGGAGCACGTTTGCCTGATATTTGAGTTTGCTGAAGACATGGAGAGGAGATGGACACGGCACATCATTGGCGGCCCAGGAACGACTATTGTCATCATGATATGATCAGTATCAAAGATGTGGAACCGATGCACAGCATCGGCTTACTCGGAGTAGAGTCATAGCACTCTTGGTCCAAGTTCGGCAGGTACCTGCCTACGTTGCTCTAATTTAGTATCATAACAAGTGGCATCATTAACTCGATGTCGTACATATGCACGCAGCTGTCGACAAATTACGTACAGCGATGAGCTCCACCGACCTGCATGCACAAGGCTGCACCCAAGAGGTTGAGCGTTGAAGTGGTGCTACCATGACGCTGCAGTAGTACTGAGAGTAACTGCGTACTCTGTAGTTGAGCTGCTAAAACCCAAAATCTGCTAGCTTGCCTTCTCAGATTTGGGAACTCGGACCAGTTTATCCATCTTTGATTACTTTTGATCATCTTATCCACTTGTCAGCTGCCTCGCCTCACGCAAAGCCATTCCAATTCCTGGAGGAATAATTACTACAAAGTGCGAATTTGCTTTTTGCTCCTGCAGCTGTCCCATAAAATGAGGGGACCGCCGAGTCGCAACAGCTGGAGACACCATGGGAAAGAAACCGGTTATCGAACTATTGAAATCGTGCATCAATTTGCAGGGAAGAAATTACCGGACCCGGACCGAGCCTTGGTTTTATTCTTGAGAATGGACCTGAAACCTGATTGCTTGAAACCAAGCCATGGTTGATTATTACAGTTACACTAATCAGCGCATTAGGGATACGGATAAGGCCGTTGGAGCTGAGGCTTGCGCTTGCGGCCGAAAAGTTGGAGAGACGGCCTGTCCCGACCTGTCAGCGACTCAGCATGCAGCCCGCATCGCCATGCCCGCACTGACAGTCATTTGTCAGGCACCCACCCTGCTCCATCTAGTCGAGGATCATGGCTAGGCAAAACAGGAAATCGCAGACGCTAACTGAGCGTCAAACCGCCATCTCGACAATCCACAGTCCACGGAGGATCCTGGTCTACTGAGAGCCGAGAGGAAAATCGCGCTTAGTTGAAAGCTCAATGCTCAGGTGCCACAACGCTGTACACAATCCAGGGCGCGACTCCAGGTGTACAACCACAGCTGTACTTACTGTACGTGCAGGTGCGACGACTTAAGATCTACGAGCATCGAATCAATGAGGTCAATGATATCAACATATTATCGATAATCGATTCATACTAAGTCACGATGCTGCGCGCGATACGCGGTGGGGTATATTAACTCTATTATACATGCCGTTGCTTCAATCATGTAGCAGGTAGAAGGAAAGCGGAACGGAAGATAAGAAAAAGAAAGAAGATTGGAACAGAAACAATGCACTCTCAGACCAAGTCCATGTCAGCCTCGCGCAATCCATCCAGGAGACAAGATGGGCAGATGAGTCAATGATGGCATGGCACGGCTGCGCTTTGACGTCCACGCGGTGGTGTGGCGGCGGCGATGATCGATAACCAAAAAGCCGGGCAAGGGCTGTCGAATCAGCGCGCGAGATCGGAACCCCCTGAAGGCTGGGTTAGACAAGCACATGCGACTGAAACGGGCTGCGGCGGTGTCGTGTCATGATGCTGTCATGGCGATTTTGGTTTGCGGGGTTGGTGCCTTGATGATTGCTGACAGGGCTGCGCTGCTGGAAAACAGTAGCACGAGTGGGGTGATTTGATAGTGATTGTCGTCAGACAGGGGCCCCTGCCCCCGAGTGAAGATCAAATACCCACGGGTACCGGCAGACAGGATTGCGTCGTAATCTGAGAGCGCTATTGCAGAAGTTGGTGCAATGCGCCCGCGCTCGCTCCATTGGTGGATTGAAATAGCGAAGATAGGTGATGATGAAATTGAGAAACCCGGAAAGTGAAGCCGAGACGGTAGATGGAACGAAGTAAGGATTAGGCGCCCAGAATCACAAATGTCGTTGCTTGAGATTGCGCTGGTCTATGCAAGTCGAGATTAAAAGCGAAGAAGCGAAAAGGCGTAGAAGAAGAAAAACTAAAGTATCTGATAGAAAAGGCCGTGGTAAAGGTCCGAGAGTGGTATCATATTCGACCCCATTGCGCTGTCCCTAGCGCAACATGTGTCGCGCAGGTTCCCTAGAATGTTCCATGGGAACATCGCATGATGGAGTCGCTCGAGTCGATGGTCGTCAGGTTCGTCAGGCAGCCAAGTACGGGCTTACTTGGGAAGAGGAGGCAGAGGGCCCTTTGGGGGAGGTCCAGGGCAAGGAGGGAACTGAGATGTACCGACGGAAGGCATGATGATGTGAAGGTCTTGTTGGTGTGAATGCCTGAGAAGTGGTGGAAGAGACGCTTGGATGGTCAGTTAAGTGGAATACTGTGTTGTAGGCTTGTAGCTTGGAGACTTGAAGAGAGAATTCGCAAAGAGGGTCGACAGCGCTTAATATAGCGTGCTCTGAGGAAGAACCGAGCAGGTAAAGATTATATGTCCGACCGGGATCCAGAAAAATCAAAATCAAATCCATAAAATGAAACCAGAGAAAACTAAACAAAAAAAATAAATCTCAGCATTATTATTATTATTATTATATTTCTTGAAGGGCATCCCTGATCGTTTCCAGAAGATGGGCTCCACCCTAACCGGACAGAGGGAAACGAACGACGTCAGTCTCAGACACTAGTCGGATTCCGCCGTATGGCCAGCTCCCCAAAGAGGAAATCCCGCGGAAGCTTTCTAGAATTCGTTCCCGTGCTGCTTCACCGCCGAACGGTTTTTGCCTCCCCCTTTTCAGTCCCACCATTACTGATCATTTCCCGGCGCCCATAAATCCCAAACACTGCTCCAATGACAAATCACACCCTATATCCTAGCGGCCCACTTCGAGATCTGATGACTTGCCTGTTCTCGGGAATTGGGTGTTTGTTACCACGAAGGAGCCGTACGGTCTACTAGCGGGGGCCGGGCAGCGCGCCGTTTCTGTCAACCTCGTATCGTTACCAGGTGTACAGACCACCGTACGAGGGATCCCGGCGGAATTGCTCAGGTGTCAGCTGCCTTCTTTGATTCAGATTGTGCATTCTTGCCCAGTCGCCGACACGTGCCGGTTCGTCGATCCTGGCCAGACAGGGTCGGCAGGGATAAGACTGGAGAGGACAAAGAGAGCGGGTTTCGCAGAAATGTCAGCCAATCATAATCTCGCGGCTCGATAGTGCTTACTAGTCCACCAGCCCACTCTGTTGATGAATCATCAGGATTCAGGATTCAGGATGAGCGGAGATCTTAGCCTCAGCGAGTCTGCCAGAATGTCGGGACAGGTTCCAAGTTCTAAGCCACCACAAGTTCACCACCAAAACAATCAACCAGCCAGCACAGGCAAGATGAGCTGCTGATCACTCAAATCTCAGGCTGTGCTGCTGTGGAAGAACGGCAAGGCCGCCCCTGCAGCCTTGGTCAGGGGTGGTGTCAGGAGAGTCTTGTGAGATTGTGACAGGTCCCCGCATGGTTGCACAAAGAAGATGCCTGGCTTGGGAATCAGCTCTCAACAGGGATTATCTCGAATCTTCGCTATCACCGGTCGTTTTAGCCGATTGAGAGAAAAACCCCGCCCGCAACAAGACCTCATTATTATTACTTGCCGTTGCAGATGATCATGTTAGCGGTGTTTGTCGTCTCATCAAGCCATGACTCATGATTCCCCAGCTGGATTTAAACCAGCCCTTGGTGAAACCGAAGCTTGATGTCGCTTGGTCGAATCGCGGGGAGCCCCCGACCCCAATTTTTTTTTTTTTTTTGAGGAACACGAGGACTAAGACATCGATCAACATGAGCTCTTACGAGCTCTTGCAGATAAACAGCGGCCGATGACCTGTCATACCTGGCGTTTGCTTGCAGAAGAATATCAAACTCTATTATCGGCTGTCCAGCCACTCTGTGCAGGTCTTGTCTTCCAGTTTGCTATTATTGGGGCTGTTCGTGGTTGCTCTAATGTTTCTCGGCCCCCTAAGACGTCTCCGTACTAGAAAGCTGGAGGTCACAGTGCGTCGGCGACAAGACGTCTCTTGCGGTTAGAGACTCGGTAGTTTTTCCATTGATTTCCGAGCATGTCCATCAAGTTCTCCATATGAATGACCACGTATGACTGCCCAACATCATCTATATCCAATAATACCTAGACAATTCCCAAGCGCGGGCTAATGCACATCCTCCGATCCTTCCTGCGTACCTACAGTGTAGTACTGCATGGACCTGAGACGATCATCTGCAGGCGAAAGCGCCGATGAAGGACAGCATCTGATGCCATGACCCTTGCTAGGCTCTTGCGCTCCTGCATACTGCGTGCGTTAGCTTGTTACGAAACCTATCCCCAACCAGGCCAGCTCTCAAGCAGTGGCAAAGCCCACCAAGATCCCAATAATGATGGTTCCTCCAGAGATAAGTTATTATTATGATCACCCTGCAGGAGCTGATGAGCGCGTTGCGAGTTTGCGGTGGGGGCTCCGCCGACGGTTGATAGACAGTAAATCAAACAGGACCGGACAGATCAATCACATGGTTTTAGATGATGGATCGCAAATCTGGAGCACGACAATCACCAAGTTTGTGGCAAAAACACATGGCAACGATGGCACGTCAGGCGCCTAACCTCACCGCCCCAGTCCTGGTAGAGGAGCTCAGGAAGCGGCCCTCCCTGAAATGAGCGACCCGCAATTGGCGCTGGTCTTCCGCACCGTTGATGGAAAGCGAACGATGACTGGATCACAGTTCTTCCCCTGACTCGGGAGAGTCGACCTAAATCCAAGATTCTTTGCAGCTGAGGCTGCTTGGCAATCTGCAAGGTTGGCGACGGCGTTCCTGGATCCTTACTAGTTAGACGGCTGCGCAAGGATTGCTTGTCAGCCTACAGGATGATAATCAGTCATTGTCATTGCTAATGACCTTGCAGTAATATATCGGAGACCGATAAATGACGATTGCCATGATTGACCACGATAGCGATCCGGGAGGCTCGGGAGAAGTTCAGCCGGAGAATTCCAAGCATTTCCGGATATACGGCGGCCACTCGGCGATGCTCAGTGTGGAACTGCGAAGGCTTCATCCTTGTCCCGCACAGAATGCGCTTCCCCTTCGAGTTTCAACTCCGCGACCCCATCGGTCCCAACTGTCGGTCTTGGGACCGAGGGTCATGGATGTGCTAGGGATACGATCATCATTGACCATGGTTCTCAACATTTTCTTTCCGAGCGGACCCTGAGCCGTTTAACCGCCGACAGGTTGGGGCTTTGATCTCATACGGCCAACTCTGGCTCGGGGTTTGAACTGCTCTCCGACGGACGGTGTCTCATTAAATCAATCCTAGCAATTCCGCCTTTGAGAACGGAACTCTTCCAAGGCATCTTCTAGCTTCAAACATCTCTGCCAAGCTACCGGCGATGCTCCTTAGCCTCCTAGCTAGTATATAGCGCGCTCACTACATACTAAAAGGCTGATTATAGTACGTACTATCAGTACGCAGTATCTTAAGCCCTACGGCCAACGGAGTAACGGTGGGCATGATTGCTTACCCGCTAGGCACGGGAGGTCAAATGAACATGAGGATATTTCTATTCGGCTGACCGCTAACCGCGCCAACCGTAAAATCTAGCCGCGTAGTGATATCAGTTCCTATAATCGAACTCCGTAACCGGAACGGCGACGGGCGGCTCTGACGACTTGGCAACATCATCCTCTTAGATTCATGCAGCTTCCTACGTAAATTAATCCATGTCCTGCGCACTGGAATGGGAAGCCGTGGTCTTGCTTCCTTGCTTCTTGCTAAAACCAAAAATTTGGTGGACCTACATACAAGCTCCTGGCCAGAAACGTTGCTACCATGTCTACGGAGTATTTCACCTCAATACACTGTCGATATCATGACATCGGAAGTCGAAATACCCAATATTTCCGGGATCAGTGATAGGCCCCGTAAGTGGCCGTTGGAGCTTGACCCATTACTCGCCGATGAACCGAAACGAACCGAAACCTAACATTGGAGCCAGTCTGGCCCTTGCCTCTGTGTCCATGTATGTTAGGCATTATATTAACTGGCAACGGCGGGATGTTGATATGAACTTGAATATGATACTGCCCGTATCCGATACATGAAGTTGGTTGCGCTAGGTTTCAGACATGAAACGTCATACTTTGCCTTGGCAAATCACTTCATGTACGTATGACTTGCAGGACTGCGTGCAGCTGACGCGAGTACGTAGATTTTGTGGAGCTGCGGAGTGGATAGTCTGCAGGCAGATATGATGACATGCATGGTATGGCGTCAAGTTCGATCTTGGACGTATGGAGTACTCGCTATCTACCCTACATGAAGCCACACAGTTAGTTTGGTATTCCTGCAGAATCAAACCGCTAGCGGAGTCTCGGCGCAATGCGAATCCGTTTTCAAGCTCTTTCATTTAAATCTGGAATGGTCATTAGGGACGAGTCATTCTAGCTTTCCGATTTCTGGCCTGATAACGGTCCACCTGCATGCTGACACTGAACACGTCGTTGCGGACTGACTCGGTCTATTGCGCGTGAAGCCACACCTAGTTTATCCAAGACACAAATGTGGCCTTCTAGGGCTGGCCGGGACGTAATCTGCAGGCAGCGTTTCAGTTACAGGCATCGCAGCTCCTCCCTTGTCCCTGCATCGGATTAGATACGCGATCGAGAGTAATCGCTTATCGGCGTAGCTGCAAGTTGCAGAGCATGCCATTCCTGTTTTAGTGATACCGAGGGGTGTCGTAGGTGCACTGTTCCATCGTTCTGCCAGCCCCGTGCGAGTTGCGACAAGCGTTGCGACAAGCGTGCGTGGGCCAGTGCAGTCCGCCACTGAGGTCAAGCAGACTAAAGACTAACACCCGGCGCACTCAGACACAATATCATTCTGCAGGCGCCATGCTAGATCATCTTCGGCCGACAGTCGTCTGACGTTGATGATTTGGGGGTCCAAACGTATCCCAATTCCCAAGCCCTAGTCTAATCTTCATCGAGGTCTCCTTGAGCCTGAGTAGATATCCACTCCTCCATTAAGGCTTGGCGCTTGGGCTCTGCTGCCTCAACCCTGGCTTTTTCCTTATTTCCCTTTCGGGTAACAAGCAAACAAAGCATCCAGCCGTGGATGTTGAAACCCTCGTAGTTCGTTCTGAAACGCATCTTCTTGTCCTCACCCTCGTATGGTTCCTGCAGCTGTTCATCTCTCTTGCGTTTTGCGCGCTGACCTTCTGTAGCATTGTCCTCTTCCTCTGACCCCGCTTGTGGAATTGCATCCATGTTCACTCCCGATTCGCTATCGCTCTCAACCAAGATGCCGTTGTCTAGTTGTCCACCATTGTCCTCGCATGGCTGGGTCCGATTGCGCTTACTTCTTGGCTGTTCAAAGTCCTTATGCCGCGTCAGGAGCGAATGGCGGGTGCGCGATTCCCGGAGAAACACAGTGACCTCGAAATCATCTGCGTTCCTGTGAGATATAGCGGGTCAAAGGCTAGGTTTGAGAGCACACCTTCCGTAATGATATCTTTGACAGGCTTCCCTTTCTTTCGAGCATATAATCTCTCATTCTCCTCCCGCAGTTTTGGAAGTACTAATGGTCGAATGGCGGCGAAGATGCGAGGCAGAACGGGGTCGCGGCTATCAAGGAGCCATCGCGTGTCGGAGGGGTCCTCGAGGTAGATCCGACATTCAAGCACAGAAAACTTGCTAATCCGTAGATACCGCCGGATCGGGGCCATCACTACGACCGGTGTACAATTAATGAGCTTGTGGCATGGTGTCGTGATAGACTAGCGGTAGATGACATACGCACGAACCTTAAGTCACCTGAGCTCTGAGGCACGTGACTTAATCTGATCCTATGGCCAATCAACGAAAGGAAGAATAACAGTAGCCTTGCACCCCACCAGTTTTCCCCCAAGGTCCTCAAAAAGTCTTCGACATCAGGCCGGATCTGTCTTCCAAGGTCCTCAATGCCCACTGCACCCGGAATAGCCCGCTTGAAGTATTCTCACAGCACCCGCACCATGAGCCAACCTCTCCTCTCCCCCGCCTTCACTTCAATTCGCATCTATAAGCTTGCTTGGAGCTCTTACAGCTACCACAGGCCTTCTAGCTAACGGAAGGACTCTTTTCTCCCAGGAGCAGTCCATTTTTTTTACAGTCCTTTCCCAGTGTGGTTCGCCTTACGCAGTGCGTGCTTGGGTTGTGTTGTGTCACATCCCACGACCTGCAACCACGAAGGTCCTCACGCTAATTCCTGTTCGCCCACCTTTCGTGTCAAGTCGTCACTCTTGATAGGCCTAGCACTCTTTAAGGACGTCAAGAAGCACCGCCTCGACAGGCATTACCTCGAGAAGAGCCATATCCGTGCGTGGGGGGTCGTCCTATAACCTTATAAGAAGCGCACGACAAGAAAACCAAGAAAACTGATCACTTCGCAAGGAACTTGGTGTCTTGGTCTCAATTCCACGTGGTTTCGACTCGGCCTGCATTCCTGTCCGACAATTGACACCCTTTGATAGGGTCCATCTGCATCAGAAGCGTCGATTGGCTCTTTGTGGCCCGTGTTTCTGCTCTGTACGACACGGAGTGGCAATTTCTGGTCCGCTATCAGAATCTTTCTCGCCAGAATGAACCCAATCCATGCCCTTCTCCGCCGAGCCGAAGATGGTTCTCTTCCCACCTGCGAAACGGGTAACGAGTATGATGGGCGCATGGGCGTGCGCATCTCCTCCATTTTCGTAATCCTTGTCGGCTCTGCCTTTGGCGCCCTATTTCCTGTCTTTGCCCGCAGCTTCCAGAACTCCAAGGTCCCTGGCTGGGCATTCTTTATTGCCAAGTATTTTGGTTCTGGAGTCATCATTGCGACCGCTTTCATCCACCTGCTGGGTCCTGCAGAAGAAGCCCTTCGAAATGAGTGCCTCAGCGGCCCAATCACTGATTATTCCTGGGCGGAGGGAATCATCCTTATGACAATCGTGGTTCTGTTCTTTGTCGAGATGATGGTTATACGATTTTCGCGTTTCGGTCAGGGCCACAGTCATGACGACGACTCTCACAGCGACCACTCCCATGCTCATAGCCACGCCGGTGAGCTTAAGAGCACTGAACTTCCGCCGAACGATGTAAACCATCACATGCCTGGCGAGGACCATCTTGGCCATTCTCGGGAACACCGTGACCTCGAGCTAGCTGAGAAGGGCGTTGATCTTGATGAGTACATGGCCCAGCTGACCTCCGTCTTCATCCTGGAGTTCGGTATCATCTTCCATTCGATTTTCATCGGCTTAACCCTGGCGGTGTCGGGGTCTGAGTTCACCACTCTTTACATCGTTCTAGTCTTTCACCAAACATTCGAGGGTCTGGGTCTGGGTTCTCGACTGGCCACAATCCCCTGGCCCCGCTCAAAACGCTGGACCCCATACTTTCTAGGTATGGGATTCGCAATTTCCACCCCAATTGCCATAGCTATCGGCCTGGGCGTCCGCCAGTCCTATCCACCTGAAGGCTACACCACTCTCATCGTCAATGGAGTGTTTGATTCAATCTCAGCCGGTATCTTGATCTACACTGCTCTTGTCGAGCTGATGGCCCACGAATTCATGTTCAGCACCTCGATGCGCAAGGCCCCGCTTAAGAATGTGCTCGCCGCGTTCGGTCTTCTGTGTTTAGGCGCCCTTTTGATGGCACTTCTTGGGAAATGGGCGTGATTTCTATGTCTATTTTAGCCTTTTTAGAATGTTTTACCATTTATCCCTGCTGGTCGGAACATGTGTATATATATGGTCTATATTTAGATTGCCGGGGGCATTTGCTTATATTTTCGCCACACCCTTTCGTGAATGTCGTGATGAATTATGATATGATTTGTCATCTGTATTCTTCAGTTGTACTGCGTAGTCCGTTCGTCTAATCATCTCAAGTTGATGATCGGTCCTTCTTAAATATGGGACAGACCATGATATATATATGTGTGTTTTTCTGCTTTCCTGGCAGTACCAAGATAGCGAAACACCGTGGTAAATGGGAAAATCCTCCAGAGAATGTTAATCCTGGGGTGAAGTCGCAAATAGCTACCTACTACTACAAAATAGGGCCCAGTGGCATCAATGCCTTCAGAAGCAGGCTACTGACAGCAAGACAATCAATAAGCCACCATAGACATTCAAGATAGCTATTCACTGGGGTATCATAGCTCTGTATATCTGGCTGTCTATCTATGTACAAATTCGGTATTAAACAATCTATCGAGAGGAAAATCCCGCAAGATCCACCCTGTACCTCCTTAGTCCATCGCATCAAGTCGATTTTCTTCCACAGCTTCATTCTCCGAAACCAAAATTCCAACCAAACACTCCCCTAGGATCGCATCCCAATTGACCCACGGATGGATTTCCAGGAACAGCTTCCCTGAATCCTTCCCCGCTCCTCTCAACAGCTCCCCCTTTCCACCAGGATGAAACGGCAAATACGGTGAAATATTATAGACTTTGCCCTGGTATGATGTCCATGCATCTGTCCCTTTCCTGCCATTCTGTGCCTTCAGCATCGACGGTGTGACCTTAATTAGTGTTCCCGGGAGATTCGCGCCGCGTAGCTTGTGGTTTGGGTTTGAGGTTAGGGCTGCCCAGTCGAGTGGGGAGAAGCCGGGTTCGAGAACGGCGCGTTGAGACGCCTTTTTGGCGGGCTTGAGGGTCACAGGGTTCGGGGAGAGAGAGTTGGAATTGGAGTTTGTAGTGCCCGGGCGCATGCCTGGTGGGACTCGCAGGGTTGATGCTGTCGAGGGGGGTGGGCTGAGCAGACTGGCACCGCTGCCTGGTCGCGGACGAGGCACTCGGCCAGGTGGTGGAGCGAGCGTATTTTGCGCTTGTGATCTTGGTTGTCTTTGAGGTGTTGATTGTTGGAGGCGTGAAGGAGGCGGGGGAGGGGGCATTAGAGAGGCGGCGTCATTTATGACGGGCGGCTGCTCTACGCTCGGATTTGTCGTTGCATCTGTAGACGTGATTGTTGAAAATGGGGTCACCGATGAACTCGTTGTCTGACTCTGGCGCGCTGTATATTGCTGCGTTATATGAAGGGTGTTATCGTCCTTGTCGCTTGCGTTGTCGTTCAGCTGGAAAGAAGGGACGTCTAGGACTGGGAGGGTTGACGCAGACGCTTTCGGGGTTGTCTGGACCTCTTCGGCGGGCCCATCATTTACTAACTCTGGTTGCGACGTGAGCTGAAGGGTGGGAGTGTTTTCTTCGTTGTTCTCCTTCGCTTTCCCCTCTTCCTTTTCGGAGGTGGACTTGCGGGCTTGATCGGCGACAAGTGGCTGTAGCTCGGGGAACCAGCTCGCCGGGGGGTGTCGGTAAAGGAGGAAGCATGTAGTGGCGACGACCAAGGCAAAGCCTACCCAGCCCATGAGGGGCAGATAGAAATGGTAAAAAAGATTTATCTGAAGGTATGCAGTGTCTTGAGGCCGAAGATGACTGCCGATTTATAATAGCAACGAGTGGCCCGTGCTTACATCTCAGATCGGGCTTGACCATTTACTGATCATCATCCAACTGTTATACCCTGGTAAGTTGATAGTACTGTTCTTGATACACTTATTAAGATAGCAGTGTACTCACCACCTGGAAATAACCCCATCAAAGCCTTGAGTTCCTCGCACGCAAAGTCCAAGCCATATCACGTGACCTCGCGATATAGCGCGTCACCAGAAAGGTGAAAATGAACATGGACTCCATATCGCGCTGCGCGTCCAAATGCCCTCATGGATCCCCTTGAGCCCATTCTAGATGGCTTGAACACCGCACAAAGAGCCGCGGTCACCTCATCCGCGCCGATTCTACAAGTCCTTGCTCCTCCGGGTTCGGGAAAGACCAAAACGTTGACCTCGCGCGTCGCGTACCTCCTCGCTCATGATGGATATCGCCCCCAAGATGTTATCTGCTGCACATTTACCATCAAGGCCAGTCGAGAAATGCGTGAGCGGCTGGCCAAATTGGTAGGTGATCAAGTACAGTCGAAGCTCATTTTAGGGACATTTCACTCGATATGTCGGCGATACTTGGTAAGGTACGGGCATTTGATTGGGCTGCGGAAGGGGTTTGGGATTGCAGATTCAGGGGATTCGCTGGCGATTATACGGGTTAGCTGATGTCTCTGGTGGGGTAATGGCGACGTTATGCTAAAGAACGTGCAGAGAATCGTAAAGCGGCTGCAGCTTGGAATTCAACCCAACACGGCGAGAGCTCGTATATCGCATCAGAAAGCGCACGGCGTGTCTCCCGATGATATAGCCGCAAAGCAGAACAAGAATAGCAAGCTTCTCGAGCATCGCGAGTTCGTCCAAGTATACCGAGAGTACGAGAGTGAGCTCGGAACATCAAATTTGCTCGATTATGATGACCTATTGCTACGATGTGCGGAGTTGTTGCGAAAACACCCAGAGTGTGTATCCAACGTACAGATGGTATTGGTGGATGAATTTCAGGACACGAATCAGATCCAGTACGATCTCATGAACCTTCTTGCGTCTTGGAACAGGCGCATTACAGTCGTTGGTGATCCAGATCAAAGCATTTACGGGTTTCGTTCCGCGGAGATCGAGAACCTTAAACGCATGCAGCGGCTATACAGCAATACAGAGGTTGTGCTTTTGGAGGATAACTACCGTTCATCAGGCTCGATCCTCAAGTCTGCGCAAGATGTGATCGAGCAAGATTTAGCTAGGCCGGCAAAGAAGTTGCAGCCAACGCATACCTTCGGCACACTGCCTGTACTGCGCAAGCTGCCCTCTGCTGAAGACGAGGCTCAGTGGCTAGTGCTTGAGATCAAAAGATGCATGGTTCTCACGGGAAAGTTATTGAAGTATTCCGACTTTGCCATTCTACTCAGATCAGCGTCGCTGTCACGGCAGATTGAGTCCGCCATGGGGAAACATGGCGTTCCATATCGGATGGTTGGTGGCCAGAGATTCTTTGATCGAGTCGAGGTCAAGCTTCTCTTAGACTACTTACGAGTTATAAGTCATCCTGAAAACACGGAAGCACTTCTACGTATCATCAACGTTCCTTCGAGAAAGATTGGAGAGGAGACCGTTAAGATGCTCGTAAACGGGGCCGAGAAAGCTGGCAAACCGCTGTGGAACTACATCAAGGATATAGCGCAAGGTCGCAGGTCGACCGAGAAAGCTTTGTCGAAGCCTACTAATCAGGGGCTCTCCAGTCTAGTTGGCCTCATCGAATACTCTAGGGAGAAGCTTCGCCAGTGTCTCGACAGATCGGCTCCTCGGAAGCTGCTGGAGATCGTGATAAATCGGCTCTCTTTTCGCGAATTCATTACGGCAACGTATGGGTCAAATGATGAAAACAGATGGGTAAACGTTGAGGAATTAATGAGCCAGGCAGATGATGCAACCACGGCTGATGAAAGTGAACAGGATGAGAGTCTTCCTGAAATCGTTGGCCTAACTCAGCAGGAGTCTCATCCTGGCGAAGAAGCCTTGTCCAGATTTCTAGCTAATGTGGCTTTATCAACCGAGGTCCAGCCGAAAGAAGGGGAAGACCAGGAACGAGCGAAAGTTACTATCTCGACAATCCATGCAGCAAAAGGCCTAGAATGGCCCGTAGTGTTCATCCCGGCAGCATACGAGGGTATTATCCCGCACTCACGAGCAGAAGATGCTGATGAAGAGAGACGGCTGCTTTATGTCGCTATGACCCGAGCGCAAGCCTTGCTTTACCTGAGTTATCCGCTTCGGCAGGCCCGAGAAAACGCAGAGACTAATGTGACGTCGTTTCTTCCGCAAGAATTAATCACCTCGCGCCTGCGCCCGGTTGGACCGAAACTGGACGAGAAGGTCGTTTATGGGATTGCAGATATACTGCGTCGAGAACGGCCGTCTACTGTAGCCATGGTGGAAGGACTTGATTCTCTCCCTTCTGTCTACGACGACCAATGGACTGAGGACGGACGAGAGTCGCCAGGCATGGTTATTCGTTGGGATGGCTCTCGGGCGACTGATGACGAACCAAGCAGTAAACGACGCCGGTACGAAAGTGAACAGTGCTCAACAACCATGTCCATGACAAGCATATCTTCGACATATAGAATGAACGGCTCGAGCTTCATGGCACCTACTACTATGTCCGGGTTCTCGACAGCCCGCGAGTATATAGCGACGACAATCCAAAGACAGGAGCAGCCCTTACAAATAGAGCACGGGGCCAAATCGAAGCCTGCGGTTACTTTCAATCGCCCATCCGTCTCTCAGAAAAGTATTGCGTCCTTCTTTGGCCAGTCTTCAGCTCAGTCCACACAGCAGAAGGGGCTCGTCCAGCATCTACCAAACAGCTCGGGTGTCCTGGATCATCCTGGTAGATCTTTGCACCCTCGACAATCCAACGCCATCCCAACGCAGTATATCGGCCATCAACCACAAACTCAACATTTCCGCCCACCTCGCCCGGCTCTCGAACCTTCTGACCCAAACCGCTACACATGGTTGGCCGCATCTTCGAGACCGACGGACAAGGCAGATTCGCCCAACAGTCAGGTGCACACGGTCATCGACAAAAACGAAGGGCGCAAGGACTCTGTGGCGAGCGAGGCTCAAGGCTGTGCAGGCTCACGGCCAGGTATTGTGACCGCCGGAACTCGAGCTGGGGTTATGCGACCAGCGACCACGTTCCACACTACGACAATGTCGATGGTACAGTCTCAGTCGGGAGGACCGGCGAGAAGAACACTGGGGATCCGACGCAGTATGAACGGATGGGAAGAGCGGATGAAGCGGGCGAACAAGTAAGCTACGACTGACTTGGGAAGAGGATGCGCCGCATGTTGCTTGGGTATTCGTAGCTGGGCATGGCGGTCAGGCAGCAGTGTCCTTGTTACCAGGTACTGGCCTCTTCTCGGCTACGATCATGGTTGTACATAGTATGACGCAGTGCGATAGTGAAGGCAGAGAAAATACCGCGAGTGCCAATAATAACGAATATACTCTAGTAGGCACCATACCAATTTGGTAGGTGTGCAAGCAGACAACTCAATCTTACGAATCCAATGATGAACAACTGGTTAACTCTCTACATGTATCTAGAGAGATCTACGTAATTCATGTGCTTGCTTGACATCACTACCTTACTCAGTGCAGCAGCGCCTTAGTCACCGCTCTCTTTCTCAGGCCAGTTCTCGATCCCCTTAGTTGTACTCGAAATATAGAAGCAAGCCTGGAACGAGCGTGCCTGAAACAAAACAAGACAGAACCCCTTGACAATTCACTCAATTGTGGATCCCACGATCTAGAATCAATGATTGTCACCGGCTAACCTGCATACCCGGCCATCCACGTATGTACGAAGTATGGACTATGAAGGAGCTAAACAACGGAGAACTCCACGCTGGATGAGTCTGTGCATTGGGGCCTTGGGGGTCCGGAGCGGTGAGGAAGATCGCATGAGCGCCATCATGCTCCAGATCCCCATTCTGAGTGGGTGATCTACTCGATTACTCTAAGGAGTGGTTGAACTCGGTGGTGATTAACGGGAGACAGAGATGCGTAGCACAACACTCTGTTGCCTACAGACTGAGGAATAGATCGACATTGTGAACGCAAGAGGGAAACAATACCAAGTGGAACGGTAAATAATAGTTCCTGATCAGAGTGCCCTCGATACAGAGATGGACATCATTCCCTCATGGTCTAACGCCCAACTCCAAATGCAGCCTCCTGCCCATTCCCTCGTAGTGCTAGACCGGCAGTAGGAAGCTTCATGCACGGAGTCCTCCGCAGTCCGTCCGTACATTTTCCCCAGGGGCTGGAACTGGGGACTAAGGAGTCAACGTCAGCAAAGCATACTGCTTGCATACCGTGGATGGGCTAGTCCAAGGCAAGGCAAGGCGGATTGCCTAAGAATCTCGATCGATAGAGGGCCAGCTTAGACTGACACGAGCGGAAGCGAGAGCGAGAGCAGCACTGAACTGTACTTCCGACATTTCCCGTGTCACAGAGCAAGGACAAGGCGAGGCGTTGCTTTTGGCAGCCTGATTTTCCCGATGTGTAGGCTGGACATTCCAGCCATGGCACCACACAGGATGGCAACTGAGAAGCCGAGTTATCCATACGGTATGGAGCGGAGTGGAGTGGAGTGAACTGGACTTGTTGACGGATCACCCAATGCGGTTAGGGCAGATTATGTCATCAGGGGCCCGGCGCTATGCTGGTTCGGGAATGGGCTATAATTAGACAGTGGTCAAGTGACACGTTGTATTAATCGTAAGATACAAGATAATTTACAGATTTGAACCAATCAAAAGCAGGATATTCTGTATCAAGGCGTTAGATACAATAGGGAGTTCAGACTGTACTCATCGCTCATAATTCTTCTGGCTGGACAAAAACAAAGAAGACAAGTAGACAAATCAGGTGGGGAGAGAAGAAGAGTAGATGAAACCAGGACCAGCCTCATCTTGACATTGCCACTGTGGCGAGACAGTCTGAGCCCAGTCGACCGACAGACAAGGGGTCGTGAGTCTCAGAAGGTGAGCTCTTTATCCAGATCAGATTCCAGGCCACCCAAGGCATGATCCGGTTTGCCGCCTCGCCTTGTTGGAGGATAAGGAAGGCTCCTGAACATCCACGACACTTCGACCATCCCTGGAATGGAATGATATGACGGTCCGACCGACGTAGACGAGACACTTGTCTCTTTCTGGCGAGCAGCAGTAGTGTTAAGTATTGATGATGCACTGATGCAGAGCAGTAAGACTCCGTCCGGGGTCATCCAGCCAGCCGGATCGGTATCTGGAGCTGGTCTGTACGGAGGAGCTTTGCTGCTAATTTCGTTTATCGACTGACTGACTGCTTCTATTCCTCTTTCGAACAGCTTCGTCCTTGCGTCCGGAATATGGTACAAAAGGGTCCTCAGTCCTCTTCTGCTTCCTCCCTTCACTTCACCATCAAGCACCATCAATCACCATCTCAAAGATCAATTCCAAGTCAACCTTGCTCTTCCATCACCGTCGCACCGTCGCACCCTCGTCCTCACCCTTGTCCTCACCCTCTACCACCACCGTTGAGCCTCACTGTGCCTTGCTGCGCCACGACCTGTCACCTATATATCCCCGGGCAGAACGACTAGATATACTCCCTTCAAGCTCCAGCTCCAGCTCCAGCATCCGTCGTTCAAAACAATCAACCCAAATTACTTATTTTCTGCACATCAAGATGCCCATTAAAGTCAACGACTCAAATTCCGACCTGTCCAGCAATGGCAGCAGCAGCGGTGACCAAGTCGTCGTTGTCCCCAATCTACGAGGTACGCATTCTACGCTTACTACGCTTACTACGCTGGACTCTCAACAATACTAACGACTTCTGCATAGGATCCAATACCGGTCCACGAAAAACACAACTTCCGGTCATCGTCCATAACGGCGGCGGTCAGACGTATGATGAGACGCGGCCGTCTGACTGGGATAGACAGCGATGGAAGTAGAGAGTTGCTCAACACTCTTGTCCTCCCTGCTTAGCTGCTGGCAGCTCTGCGGACGGCCTGCTCGGTCTGGAGAGTACGGTGCTAGTTCCAGCTTTGTCTGCTTCCCTTCATACAAAAGTGAGGCGAGATCGACGGGCCCAGCGCCCGAAACGGACTAGCATGGGTCTAACCACTTTGGTCTCTGGCGCTCGCTCTCCAGTTCGACTGACCGCATCATTTCCCCCTGTACAGTGATTGTCATGACCCTCATTACTCGTTGCAAAGTGCCCATTATTGTGGTCTGCAGCGCATTGCATTGCATTGTATTTTATGTTTGTCTCCCTTTCTCTCTCAAGGCCAAGGGTCAAAGCACACGTGTTACCTCCGGACTCTCAGGGAGTCCGTCACCCCAGGTTCCGTTCGCCTGTCGCTTCCCCAACCTTGTTGTATACTAAACTTCACCTTGCTTTTTCTTCCTTCCTGTTCGGCATAGCGTGGGTGGTTATCTGTTTTCGTCTTCGCTTTCCTGTCATGTCGCTCCTTGATTCGCTGGCCTGATCTCGATCACCTCATCTCTGGGAAGAGACAGACGCCCCTCGGCATCGCTGGGCTGGGGCTGGATCTGTGATCAGTCCATCCTGCACTCCGCCGACATCCTTACTACGCCTGTCTATTTCCAAGTCATATTTCCAAATCCCAAATTGCCTCCCTTCATTGATCAGCTTGGTCCAAACCACCGATCTGCACCGCACGAACGCAAGAAGGATTAGGAACCGGGGATCAGGGATCAGATCAGGTCTTCGTCACGTCTACGATTACCTCTGTTTACTTCTACTACTGGCTACTACTGTACTATACCAGAACACTACTACTAACTACTATTACCACTACCACTGGCCTAGAGATATACTTTCGGGTTAGCTATCATGGATACTATATTATCAACTGCTACAGTCTGGCAACTAATCCTTGTGCTACTCCAATTCACTAAGACCAAATAATTTGTTTTAATGAATAGATAAATTAGGGGCCAGTACTTAGTAGAAGTCCCACTACCGCTCCAGAAAGACGGTGAGCAGAGGCCCTGCCAATGAGCCAGTCAACGCTTACTGCGCTTCTGTCAGACTTGCAGTCACGGCTACCCCGGACATTCTCCGCTTCCGTCCGTGGCTCCGACACTTATCCAAGCCTGCAACCTGCGTTCCTCACCGATTGTCATTGTCAGGTATGCAGTGCATTATCGCTCCCGACATTCCAGTTCCGCGGTCAACTTGCCTCATCTACATCTTCTAGTATGCAAATGCAAAAGCGAAGTTGCTACTGCTGCACAGTGCGCACTGACGAGACTCGCTGAGTTGGCAGACGTAAGGTATGCACAACGAACGTATCCTGTAATTATCTCTAGTCAGGTTACCGACTGAGAGCGGAAAATGAGGTGCATGGAAACCGACTGAGCCCTCTATGGTATGCTCTACAGAGTCATTATAGGTGTCAACCAAGTCTTATTTGACAGGAAAGAATGAAAAAGAGATAATTCGCCTTTTCAATGGATCGACTAAATCGTCCATGGGTACTATCTAGCGCTCTGTAAGTATGTATGCAGTAACTCTTGGGCAACAGGCAGCCCTTTTGTCCCCCCCTTTTGATGGATTGCCCTTAAGCTCAATCTCCTCGGGCAAGGACGGGAATAATTTTTTTTGCTAGTTTTGTGAAAATCTTGGTTTTGATGCTTTTTTTGGACGGAACATCCTTTCACCAACCAAGGACTGTGCTCATGCTAGATGAGCACATGCAGAGGTGACAAGGTGAAACCACATTAAAATCTTTATATGTCGTGTATCGAGAAAGGGTAAAAGGCAAGGGGAAAGGGGGAAAGGGGGAAAGGTAGAAGAGAACAGGAGTTGGACGTTCGCGTCATTTGTCCAGACCCCAACGGGTCTTCAGAAACTCCAAGGGGATCGAATAAAATAACAATAAATTTCAGGCAGTTAGATGCAATCTGAACTCGAGATGCTCGCGCTTGCAATGCTAGATGTCAAGAATCAAATGGCAGATAGATGCAACTTGGTACACCCAAGGTATGATATGTCACAATAAAAAAGGAGGGGGGTATGCAATTTGCAGATAACAAAGGAAAAGTTTGAGAAAAATTTCCAGGTCTGTCCGTGCAAGACAGCTGAGAACCACTCCAAAGGGTTCTATGTATGATAAACCAGACCGGCAAATATGGCACAAAATTCACGACAGGACACCGTCGAGCAGCTCAAGGTCTCGCAGCCTAATACCCACTTGTGAAGCTCATCTGGGGTTGAAGATATTGTTGTTGAGTGACATAGGTAGGCTCCTGTTGGTAGGGGTTGTGAGTCACATATTGGACACTAGGCGAAGGTGTTGGTGACGGTGAGCAAGCGCTGGGCACTGGAACTGCTTTAACGTAGCCCGCATTGCCATTGACAAAGGCTTCGTTCTCGGGAGTAATTGGCGGCGTGATATAACCGTGAGGCATGTTGGTGGGATGAGGAGCCTTTTGGGGGGTAGCAAGCCCGATCTCTCCTTCGTATGGTTTGGATTCGGAGTTGACAACGTCGGATGGAGGGCTGGGAGGCGTGTAGCTTGCGATCGAGGCCTGGCGTGCGAGGAACTGCTCAAGGATCTTCGAAACTCGCGAATAGTGAGAAGACGAGTACTTCCTTGCGAGCACTTGCGAAGGCTGGTGAAGTTGCTGAGACAGTCCAACCAATGTCATCGAGTCATACTGCGAGGCCCATTCGGTGTGACGAGGCTGAGGGCGGTTGAGGATGCATCGTGCTAGGGCAAGGGAAGCTCTAGCAAGGTCGGATGACGGCTTGGAAACGAACTCGCGGTGAAATAGTGAGATTTCGGCAATGTAGAGCGCAAGATGCTCCACCTCTGGGTCATACGGGGTATCCATGACTGCTGTCTGGAGAAAGCTGTCGACGGTTGGATGGCCAATGGTCCATCCAAGGGTCTGCAGAACATGCCATTCCATTTGAATAAACATGTCATCATCGTACAGAGAGCAGCACATCGATTTGAGCTCGCGGATGGTAGGCACACGATCCTTCTTGTCGCCGTACTTGGCGGCAATAAGGAGTGCTGCACAGCCGACCAGTTGATAGTGTCTCTTGTAGACAACGCGCTTGGAGCAATACCTATCAAGAAGATTGACTGTCAAAAACAGGGTCGAAGGCAGCAGTTGAAAGGCAGTGTGAGCTTCGATCAGGAAATCAAGCAAGTAAGGACGCATGAACCATTGAATTTCGGTCTGGATGTCAATGGATTCAACATCAGGAAGGGTGGAAGCCTGTGGCACCGTTGATTAGCCATTACCTAAAAGTAAGAGCAAAGGGACTACCAACATCCATATCCAGCATGTGAGACAGAATATCATCACGGTATTCCTCGCTGGTTACCCGGGACAGCTCATCGGCCATGGCATATTGACGCTCTCGGGCAACCAGCTTTGCATGCTCCTTTGGATCCATCCGCGGGACGGTGAAGTCATCGTATGATTCCACGAAATATGAGTCGCAAGGCTGGTAGCTCGAAGTGGGGCGCTTGTGGTAAGCCATGTTGAACTGGAAAGGATATTGAATTGAGGATTCAAGGAGTGGACCTGAAGAACACGGTCTCTGCAGGGAACGACGGAAATAAGAGAGCGACAGTCGTCAAATTAGGTATTGATTAAGGAGTGGAATTAGTTGGGTAAGTATTAGAGAATGACCAGTAGAAAGATAATAATCTGAATACTGAAAAGGTGGCGAGCCAACGGGGACGAAGCCTTGACACGGCGGCTAGAGCTAAAAGAGAGACTGGGTTAGCGAGTGAATTAGAAAATTAAGAATAAAATAAATCGAACACCCCAGATGAAAGAAGTGGACAGCAACGAGGGATGAGAGTCGAAGATAAGACGATGCACTCAGATATAAGGGAACGAACCCCTAGGGTTCTAGAGTACTAACCCAGAGAAAAGGCCTTCGGGCAGAGGGCACAATGCAACCCTTACCGTGACGGCGTGTCTGGCATCTAGGCAAGACGCAGGAATGATCCGTCGAGCTTGAATCTGGAGGATACCGGTTCAAAAGGCAAAGCACGACTGAACGTCTTCACCTTAGGAACTAGTGTATGGGCCTTGAGAACTCCGGAATGTGGAACGGGAGTACAGGCACGAGCCCTATGTAGGGATAGGGATATTTGTCAGGGGGGAGATCAGAATGCAGCAATGTTCACAACGTACAGTTTGAGACTCAGCGTGCTGCTAAGCGTCCTCGTACAAGATTAAAGTGATTCGTAGGATAGAAAGCTGCGGTATGTCGAAATCCACATCAAAGGGATCCGGTAAGGACGAGTCCGATCGCTGTGAATTCGAATGGGAACTGTTCCTAAGAAGCACCAAAACCAACAGTTAGCAGCAAAATTCAAGCCTTGTGTTTTTTTTCTTTGTTCATGTGCTTAGATAGACCAGCAGAAGCAGGATTTTCCGGTATGTGATGTGCCGCGTTGGATCGTCCCTCTTAAGATATGTACCCAGGAGACACATTCCCCAAGACGATAACCCCTGTGCCCATGATTAGAGCATAGATGAATTCTGTATTCCTTTAAATCACCATGATCCGTCCAGCAGCACAGTTCGAACAGAGACAGCATTTCTGAAATCCTCGTCGATTTGTGTACTCCCACAGCCATTGTCTCACCCTCGCTCACAGCTCCATTACCCATCAACTGACGTGTTGACAATAGACGATATCTGATTCAGGAAGAATGCGTGTGGTCTCTCAGATGTGGAATTGCAACGTTCCGAGTATGCCGATGCGTACGAATGTTGAATTCGTTGAGTCGAGCCCGCAGGCACATACTGAACCCGAGTTGTTGAGATGCTCTTTTGTTCGGCTATCGAAAGAGAATCGGAGGTAAAATGTAACATCACTGGTCGAGACTCTCGTGCTCCAACTGGCATCTATGGAGACTGGGTGGAATAACATTGGACGAAAAGAGAAAAAAAAGCTCACCTTCCAGCAAATCACAACCGCGAGAGAATCATGTACACGAAAATAGCGTTGTCCAAGGGGAATAATGAAAAAGAAATCAAAAAACCCTTCTCGTTGCTCTTCTAACCGGCAGAAGCTGAATCAGGGGACTCCAACCGACGATGCCACGGATTGACTTCGACTGTCAGATAGGGGGGAGGTCGCCGTTTGAGTTAACAAACGTCGAATAGGAAAACGTCGAAGCAGGATCTGACGGACACGGCTCGACTGGAGAGCTGGTGCAACGGGTGCAGGACTAGGTCGACAGACAAGACGTCGTCGACTGTATCTCTACTTGAGGACCAGTCTCGAATCTCTCCGGAGGAATTGACCAGGAAGGAATAGGAGAGACGGGAGGAGAGGAAGGGGAGAGGACACGAAGATAGAAGAAGGAGAAGGAGGAGAGAAGAACGAGGAGGAGTGGCTTCTCTCTCCAGGCGAGTGTAGGGAGAAAAGAAAAGAAGAAGAGCGTCGAAGGAGACTGAGGGCGGAGATACAGGTCGAGAGGTGCCGGCTGAGGAGTGTAAAAGACGGTAAAGTGACGGGGACCCGTATTTAATGATGTGGGTAAAGCAAGTAAATCGCGTATTGTCGTGCACTGGTTTCCTGTCTGCTAGAAGTAATCTGTTTCAGGCTATCTGGTCTAAGGATACACTTGCCAGTCATTCTGATTGCTTCCAAAATGCTGTTCCGCAAGTTGAAACGCATCGTACAGCTGGGGTTTCCAGCATGTCAACTACTGGCCATGGCCGGTTTATGGTGAAGAATGGCCAGATATCGATGATGGTATTACTGGGTCTCGCTGAACGTTGACCTGAGAACTACCATACCTCATTGATTCAGTAGTGATAGGCACTCTCCTTTTCCAGAACCTCGCAGGGAGCTCCTTAGGGTGAGCCAGTTGTTAGGGGGCCTGAGCCCGCAGACTCCTTAAAAGACGACTCCTTACTGGAAACCTGGAATTAAGTAATACACTGTCCTCGTACACTTAGCATCAATTAAGTCGTGTAATATCAAGACTCTTTGTCTTTCTGCTCGTACTCTACGCTGTATACTATACTAATCGCTCAGGCTTTATAGTCCTGAGGAGTTCGCGCTGGTTTAACGCAGGCCATCTCAGGAAGGAAGGTTCGACGCTCGATATATCTAATAATAATCATCATGATAGGGGTCTCTGACATCGACTTGCCTCATCATCCAAGATAACCTTTCTGACGTTGCAGCCCCCTCTTTGGTGGTGCAGGAAAACGACTGGTCCTTGTTGGCTGTTAAGCTGCCGGCGTCCAGCACCCGCGTCCTGGTGGTGGCCGTCTGAGTGGGGAGATCCTCCTCTCCCTCCTCCAGGAACACCTCGGCTGCTTGGCGCTGCCACTTTTATTGCCCTGCTCTTGAGTTTCGTACTCCGTATTTTATCACTGACTCTAGCTGGTAATTTCTAGATCCCTTGGACCATCCATTTTATCAGCCGCGTCGCCAACCTAACCGCACTTGGTAGGTCAGCACTGGAGCGTACGCAGTACAGTAACCTGCTTGTCCAGCTCCGCCAACCCTCGTCTGTTCACTCATCTGTTCTGCGCCGTCCCGAGCTGTAATTTAGGCACCAACTGCAAATCGCCAGTCAATGCCTTGGAGGAAACCGTCCTTCGAACGAAGGCAAGACGCAAAAAAAGCCTCCCTCAGGAAAGACTACTTATCGTGAACTTCGGCTGAGTCGAGCTACCATTTTGGTCGATTGGGCTTCGCATGCTTTCAAAACCCGCAACTTCAACTAATCTATGCTCGTTGCCCGCATATCATAAAATCGAACTGTGATTCGACGGCTACCTTACATCTTACACCCACTTTGTGAGTATGATCTCTGCTCAGCTGACGTTCGCACTCAACTCGCAATTTGAATCAAATTCGGGAATCGTCGAATTCATAGAAACCGGCGATATACATAAGCCACAATGTTATGGACTTCTGGCGAATACTTCAACAACAGCACTTCGCAATGCTGCCTCAGTGCCTACATCTACGTATACGAGTAGCTGTGGTTGGCACTTTCTGTTTATGCCCCGCTGAAGCCTTTAGATATCAGAATATCTTGACAACATCTGTGAACTATGGAAGGAATTGCAGTTCGGTCGCAGCTGGTGAAATACAGTGACTGCTCTGGTCATTAATACCCATATAGATAACTGCATCGCACCGAGCTTCATAGACGACTAATAGTTCATACCTTTGACCAGGCGATGAACGCAGTCATTCACACTGCATCCAAACAGGGTCGCGACAGCTGAAGGTCGTGTTGGAGCTATTTTGCCCTTTCTAGACAGCACGCGACACGTTCACGTCCATGGTTCCGCGGCTTACGAAACAAGATCCAACCTCGTTGCAGAACATCTCCCTTATCGGACAACGAATCAGATCAGTTAGATCATCATTCTGCTTCAGTCAAACGTCGAAAGAGCCTAACGTGGCTGATCGGTTACCTGTCTCGCCGATCTCAAGAATCCCACTGTACCACTGATTTCACTACCAGCCTCCATACTTAATACTGTAGCGCCAGTAACCCAGAAATCTTTATTGAACTTAATGATATTCCACCCTTGTTAGTCCACTATTACAAACAATCCCTGTGCTTTATTCTTAGCGGGAGGTTGTCGAACTCTTGGCCTTCCTTGCTTTGTTGATCTCAACCCCAGCAGCAGCAGTTCAATCTTTGAATCCACACCGCGGGAAATTGCTAGCTTTTCCACCAGGTCAGATAGTGAGGTTCTCGACCCCAAAAGAACCGACACGGCAACTGCTAGTCATGACTTCAAGGAATTGCCTGATTCCGCTCGCTGAGGATATCGTGGAGTACCCCCGGCTTGACCTGCGTAAAGGGGGGGCTTACTCATCACATACTACTGACGAACTAAGGGCGCAGGGGCAAACAATCAAACAATTCGAAAGGGACAAGGATGCCCCAAGCCTCCAAAATTAATTTCCAGTTCTGGCGCGTGAGAGACTCGTATTTGTGGATGATGTGAGACCCGAACATGTCAGGCTGGTCAGGCTAGTTAGCACGAACCGAACGACGGACGCGACTCCAGCCATTACAGCCATTATTGCATGATCGCAAGCCTTCTGCTGCAGGGGCTGGATATCAAACGAAGGTCTCCTTGCGATGTTGCGACTGTCCCTGCAGTGCGCGGCAGTGGCCTAACCCCAGCCATACTATTGCTCCTAGTGCTTCCAGTAATCCATTGCAGCCGCCCTTACGCTGTGCTTGTGTACTTTGCAGTTTGTACTGCGTACGGAGTCCTCCGTACTCACGGTTGAATTGACTAGAGATTGGGCCAATATTTATCTATATTCTATATTTGGTTTGAGGAAATCGATGCCTGTGCTACTTGTGCCTATTACGTTGGTACCTAAATACTTGCAAGGATAACGGACGTTCGTTTTGTGAATCCTCGTTTGCGAAAAAGATACTCAAATACCCAGTCTAATATCGATACTGTATATACGTACGACTGGCTACACCGCGTTTGGGTCAGGCTGTTAAGTACATACAACTAACCCACTGCGGATCCTGAAGACACAACCATTCAAACTGCGCCAAATTCTTCTGCGAATTTTCAATGCAGTTTTGACATTGGCGATGTTGCGTATTCAATCGCAGATATCTCCGTATGACGAAAGCCAATTGCGAGGCGGAAGTAGTGGTATCACGAAATACCCTTCCTGTCTAGACTCAGGAGTTTCGAACCATTTGAACAGATCCATATTTAACAGAGTGGACGTTCTAGTTAAACCATCAATTCATCACTCCCGGAACCGGACGGAGCGGGTTTCCAGCACAGCGCCCGGTCCTACTCATTTTTACGTACATATTCACAATCTCCTATATAAACGTCCTTGGGTCGGCGCTGCAGGTAAAAAAAATTCTCGAGTGGGCCGAGTGGAAACTGGGAGAAGCACGGAGGCCGGATCAGGCAGTTTTCTAGAAGGCCTACAGAAGCCAAATTTCACTCCTGAGTCCCGTCTTCCTGGATCGCGTATTCATTTGACTCTTGAACACTCTCATGTTTTGAGTTTTCGATATATCGAATTTCTCTGCAGTAGTGTCATGGTTAAGTCGACGTAGTCAGTCAGAAACTGTTGTTACCGCTGGGGAGATCATTTGTGCAGTATGATGTGTTTTGCGATCGGTCACGGGGTCGGCGACGGTATAAATGATGGCCCGATATAATGATTGCTATGGAGGGATTTATACAAAGCACAGCAGAGCGCCGGACTCCGGTCACTGCTGTATACAAAATACTGGGCGCACGTTAGTAATAGTAACCAAGAACCGGTGCTCCACTACACTACGCCCTCTTAAAGCCGAAAGGCAGCACGGCCGTATGAAGGTGGACGACGAGCAATACTAATGTAAGGAAATCTTCTCTGCCTTGATGGGATATGATGCTATAGAGGACTCAATCTGAACATTACTCTGCTTGTGCTCACAGGGCAGCTTACGCTGTAGTGTTTGAATGAAAGCAAGACATCCTAGCGTCCCAGCGAATAAGGATCATCGTAAAACCATCTGAGCTTCCGCTAATGGCCTCTGACCTTTTGCTGGGTCTATTCCGTCGTCTATTTCCCTTTCAAATCTCGCTTCAGCCCTGGTTGCTGTCGCCGTTGCTGAGGACAAAGTGGCACACGAACCCCTCCATAAAGAATTTTTTTTTTAGCCTCATCGGAGACTGCGCAGTGCGGAGATGCCCAACCGCAGGGAAGTTTTTGAAATGTCTTTTGATCGTTTCGCGGTCGAGGTTTGACAGATCAAGATGGGTCAAGTATGGAGTCAACGACTTAACTTGGTGGTAAGATTGTAAGTAACGGTGACCTTCCATACATACATACATACATACAGAGTACAATGACACTTTGCCTTACAGTAACAAGCTAAGCTAAATAAAAAGAGAGCGGAGCCTGCCGTAGCGTGGTAAATAAACGCCCCCACTCAACCCCATAGTCGGATTCGCCTTCGCTCTTAAATTTCAATCTCTCACAAGGACAGCAAGACCCAGCGACCAGGTACTCGGTTCAGAGTTTCGATATCATTCGGGCTGAAGACGACTTATCATGATTCAATGGCCCACCGGAAGGAACGGCAGAAGAGTTGATCAATTGATAGATAGATCCTGCAGCGCTCCCGGCGCTGCATGACCAGACCCATGGCGTCATTGTTGACTCGCGTCCCACGTTTCGGACTTTCGGACTCTCCGTTCTGGGCTCTGGATCACAGATCATCCTTACAGGTTCCAAACAGTCGCGACTACAGCGGCGTCTTTTCAGGTCTCAAATACATATCAATCCGTGTCCAAACCGAAGCAATGCCTCCGCCTCACTGAGGCTCATCGAGCCGAGCTGTACGTGCCGCGTCAGTTCAATGCAATGATGACATACGTCCAGTCCTGGTCTAAAGCTGGAGCTGAAGCCTTATCCGCGGCCCTTGGCAGCGACTCCGAAAAGCCATTTACGCGCGTTGATTCGAGGATCGCGTCAAAGTCAGTCGCGCTTGTTGTCAATCCGGCCTGTTTGTTCCCAGTTTTCGCCCGTTTGCAATGGTCGATTCCAGCTGAACATCCAGGGCATCCTAGTCCATTAACCTGGAACGCGCAATCTTTCCAATCCAAGTTCGTCCCAAGCGCCCTCACTAGGAGTGCTCCAAGCTCGTTACCATAAGCTAACTAGTACACTTTTCGATTCATCCGTGGTTTGGGTTGCAGGTCGGACCCCAACTCGAGCGAGACAAACTGAATCGAATCAGCTCGTCAGCCACCTCCTGAGACCTGAGCCAAGAATCATTCTCATCGGTGCTGCTCTCATGGTCTGCGATCGCCTCTTGAATTCGCCAAAATGGCTATCATATGTTTGCATCGCGTACTTTCGAGAGTGCTCGGGGATCGCTTCGACTTCGCCGCTCCCCATAACTCTATCTTGAACCGGGCCTGGCACATGTATGGCATGCTGCACTAGTCCGGTTTCATGTGGAGTCGCTTGTTTGAACTTTCAATGCATGCGATCATCGCAGTCCGTGAGGATTCTAATCTCGCCGTCTTCCGAGTCTCCGAAGTCTATCATCGCTCGGGCAATGGTTCTTAAGGCCGTTACGCTTCTGCCCAAGCCTGAGTAACCAGGAGCATCCAACCGTCAGTGGACACAGGCCGCTAGATTAAGATGCCTTAATAAGATCTACTGCGGACGCGATATTTGATTGGACTCAGTAATCGTGAGACGCGCCGACCAGCAACTATATATAGCGCTTCAGTCTTGAGCACTTTGCGGCGTACGCTCACTTTGCCGATCGAGGAAGCCTCATCAATCCCGTCAAAATGATGGAATGTCTGTGGCTTGCCGGACACTTGCAGCGAAGGTCTGATCACTGGCTACAGAACGCAATCGATGGCAATAAGAGGCCGCATCGAGTTGAGTTGTTATCGGACTTCAGCCTACAGATTAGTCAACAAGTATAAGAGCATTTTGCACCGACCACCTAACAGGAAACAGCCGCGGAAGACCGATCCAAGGGTATAGAGGGTAAAGCTCGCAAGGCAGGCTGCATTCCAAAGCGGCAGGAGTGTGGCTCATTGCGAGATACCCCGCACCGCCCGACGATCGAGCCTTGTCGATTCAGCCAGCCTCATCAGCCAGTACTCCAAGAATGAATTCTTTGCCACTCATACTGCTTTACGAACATTATTAAGAGCGTGCATGACTCGGTTCAGGTAATAACACACTATAACCCACTTTCAGCCATTGCGATCCATGGTTGAGTGCAGAATAGACCTCCGGGGATTGATATCCCTGCAATATGATAAAACCATTGCCCTATCAGGCTTTCCACTTCAACAACGGCATATTTAGCCAAACATGGCGAGCCGCGATGGCGGGATGTCGACCAGGGTCTCACTGACGTGGCAGCCCTTTGCAATTGAGCTCTGTTACGCTTCCTCGACACGGAGTGAAAGTCGACTTTGGAGCGTGCCAGATCAATTTCCAATGCTGCTAATTTCCCTGCTCTGACCAGTCCCCAAGTTTCGACCCATGTACATATTCTTGGTATGGCTCTAATCCCATAGCCTGGTAGGCGGAAACCAGACCGGGTATGTGGCCTCGACTTCGTGCAAATGCATTGTCTGCGCTTTTTTAATGAGATACCTAGCTTCTGCAACCTGTTGCTTTTGTGCAGTCAAGGCCGAAGCTTATTACATGACGGCGCATCCGAAACAATGCAGAAATCTGAAATGGTTGGCTCTCAATGTCAGACCGCTGTTAATCTCGTTCCACAGACGCTGAGCATCCTACTTCGGATCATCAACGCCGTATCATGCGAATCATGCCTTCTCGTCTCGAAAGGAGCCAGCACAGCGGTCAAGCTCTAGCTCCTGCGGTGCTTCAGCTCCGGTGAGAATACGGAAGACGGCAACGCTCGATCCGATTGTTTCGGAGCAAGGTCAACAAATGTAGAGAGATTGGAGATCGATTAGCAGTAGGCTGACGACTTATTCATAGTGTGCGACTAGAGTAATGGTTTGTTAACATGTCCCGTTTTACGTTCGGCATGCCCAAGGGGCAGATCCCAGACTTACCTCCTGCCTAGCAAGTGCACATCAGCCTCAGATGATATCGGCTGAAGGCCCAAGTATGTAGGTGAAGGTGCTTCAACCGGGAAACAACCGTGGCTGCCATTGAATGGAGAGTCACGTGATATTAGCTTCTGGTGGAACTGCGCGGCGCTAAAATTTGTATCAAGAAAAAAAAGTAGAACACCATCAAGTCCAACAACGAACTGAAAGAGCTCTCTTGAAACCTACATATTCAGTTTTTGTTATTCTCGGAATGTCTGTATAGCGGTAGGCTCTTTACCTCGAGCCAGATTACCCGCTTTCCTCGATTCAGATTACGCTTTTTCCGCGTGGAAACTCCGCAAACTGAGAGCGATCGAACGAACTTCTTATCAAAGTACCTTAACAGTCAATACTACCGACAATGGATATCCACCGCTGCCGTTTCGTTCCGTATAACCCACAGGCTATCAATGCGCTTGCATTCTCCCACCCTCCTTCCATTGGGCTAGGCGGAAAAGGTGTCCCTACACTACGGCTCGCAGTTGGCCGCGCCAACGGCGATATCGAAATATGGAATCCAGCGCGTGGTGCATGGTTTCAGGAGACGGTCCTTCGTGGCGGAAAAGACCGGAGTATCGAGGGTCTTGCATGGACGCTTGACCCGCCAGAGCCAGGGCCAGACGGGCAGCAGAAGCAAGCAGGCCGGTTGCGCCTTTTCAGCATCGGGTACTCATCGACTGTGACAGAGTGGGATCTCGAGCATGGTCGCCCCAAGCGCCATTCGAGCGGGAACTACGGAGAAATGTGGTGTCTTGCTGCGCAGCCGCGGTGGCAGCCTGCGAAGGGACGGGACAACAAGCCGATTCCCGCTGCGGAGGGTGAGTTCACGGGGCAGCATTTGGCGGCTGGGTGCGCGGATGGGTCGATTGTGTTATTGTCGACTGCAGACGATGATTTGAAGTTTTTGCGAACGTTGAGACCGTCGACGAAGAAGCCGCGGGTGTTGAGTGTTACGTTTCAGAACCGGAATACGATTGTTGCGGGCTACGCGGATAGTTCGATTCGGGTGTTCGATATCCGGAATGGGCAGCTTCTGCGGACGATTAGTTTGGGTAAGGGTCCGACGGGAGGTTCGAAGGAGTTGCTGGTATGGTCGGTGAAGTGCCTACCAGATGGGACTATTGTTTCTGGTGATTCAGCGGGTGAAGTGCGGTTCTGGGATGCAAAGAACTACTCACTTATCCAGCGGCTGCAGGGCCATTTGGCGGATACTCTGGATGTCGCGGTAAGCGCGGACGGCGAAACGGTTGTTAGTGGTGGTGCGGACCAACGGACTGTTGTCTATAGAAAAAAGTCTGGCGAGAAGGGTGACAAGAGCAGTCGATGGGTGGAGGTGACGCATCGGAGGTACCATACACACGATGTGAAGACATTTGCTGTCTATGAGACCAAGAATCTTAGCGTTGTGGTCTCTGGAGGTAGGATCTCAGATTCCTGGTGGTCAATATTGGCTAACTCAAGCAGGACCTGATGCTCACCCGGTTGTCCTCCCCCTACGAGAATTCGGAAAAGAGCATCATCGGAATTTACCAAGCCTTCCGCAAGTACCTCCGGTTGTTTCCGCACCTTCCTCTCGGTTGGTAATGAGCTTCTGGGATAGAGAGGTCAACATCTGGCGAGTGTCTCGTGGTCCTACCTCAGTGCATGAAGTCCCCGATGGGCAGAGACACCGCTTGGTTGGAAAGGTTCTGATTCAGGTATGGATCTATTGATGCAGCGCACAAGACCTTAAGTACGCATTCTGATCGTAATTTCACCTCCAGGGCGAAGAAAATATCACCTCTGCAGCCCTCTCTACCGATGGAAAGGTTCTCGTCATAGCCACAATTTCCAGCATCAAGCTTTTCTCTGTGAGACGCCGCAAAGGTGATGAACGAGGCACCTTGCGCGTCCAAAAGATCGATACTCCAGCTTCGATCTCTGAAGACGGCGCCCGCTTCGTAACAATTTCGCCAGACAGCCGGTGGCTCTGCATTGTCCGCCCCAACAGCGATATCTCCCTCGCCAAGATCCAGCCTGCCTCTTCCACAACAGAAAAGGCTCAAATCTTGCCGAAGCTTGTCAACCTTCGCCGAGCACCCCGTCACACTCGGTTCGAGAATATCTCACATGGCACCCTAGGCAACTACGAGCGGACAATCCGGTGCGTCGTCTTCTCGCACAACAGCAAGATACTTGCCTCGGGCGATCTCTCCGGCTGCATCGACACCTGGACGCTCGAACAAGCGCCCGAGACGAAGCCGCGAAAAAGCACATCCGAATCCGAATCTGATGATTCCGACTCCGATGACGAAGAAGATTCGCCAATTCTCGAAGGGGAGCGCTGGCGCGCCGTCGCCACAGACTCTCCTATTCCCCGTCTCAAATCCAGTGTCGCCCTCCTCTCCTTCCGCCCTTCCGCAACGCCCAGCACTCCCCTCATAAAAGATAGCACAGCAACAAATGTCGACTCAGAATCTCGTCTCATGGCTCTCACAGCAGAACACCAGCTCATCGAGTTCGACGCCCTAGAAGGGAAGCTGTCTGAATGGTCCCGTCGCAACCCCAAGGCCTTCCTTCCTAGCGACTTCAAGGGCGTTAAAGACCGCGCAATGGGCTGTTTTTGGGACTTGTCTGACTCTTCTCGCGAGCGGCTCTGGCTATACGGCACTTCCTGGCTGTGGATGTTTGACCTGAAGCACGATTTCCCGTCGACGGAGGAACTGACCGAGGCTGCAACGGCCGAGAACGACAGCACTGAGGCTAGTACGAAAAAGAAACAGTCTCATAAACGCAAACGCGACGTCAATGAGGAGCTTACTTCCACTGTGGGCAAAAAGAGCAAGAAGCACAATACCGGAGCTGGGGATAGGATTCCGCTCGCGCAGTCTGCTGTTTTCTTCGACTCCAAGGCCCGGACTTTTGTTGGACCTGATGCGTCGCAGGGTGAACTAGTATCTCTCGAAGATCAGAAAGAGCGTGATGAGGAGGAAGATGATGAGGAGGATCAGGAAGATAACGATGCCCGGCTTGCGCAGCTGCGGAGGGAAACTAACGCCACTAACGCTCACGGTCAATCGAATGGCGCTGACGGTCCTGATGCCGGTTCCAAGCAGCTCGTTAAGTCCAGTTCAGCGCGCCGGTGGTGGTATACGTACAAGTATCGGGGGATTTTGGGGATTGTACCCTTGTGTTCAAGCTCTGATAATGCTGACGATGAGCTTGCGGATGAAAATGTCCACGCTGGATTAGAAGTCGCGGTTGTGGAAAGGCCGATGTGGGATGTTGATCTGCCGGATCGATATGTGCGCGAGTATGAGTAGGAGAGTGATTGGCTTTGCATTCTCTGCCTCCTTCACCCCGCAATTTAATTTTCCAATTGCATATATACCTACCTGTCCTGCCCTGCCGGGCCCATGTGTTTACGGCATGCTGTACAGAAAGGACCAAGACAATAATAAACCTGGTGTTGGGAGCTCTTGGTGGATCTATTATGCTTACCTTATCCATCTGATTGATTTGAGTTTATGCTACGTTATTATTTATTCCTATGCCCCTGCGAACAGGATACGCCATCTATGTCACTACACTGTATAGATTTTGATCCGTTTCAAATTCCAAAAGTCACGTTGCTTATCAGTTGATTTGAGCGTAGATCTTGCTGTTCCCGGCGGCCTGCACTTGCTTCTCGGGTTCCCTTTTATTCAATCCGAGTCCATTCAAGCTATTAGGACATAATACGGCCTGAACTGACCTAGATATGTAGCTGCCTTACGACGTAGCAGGAACTCGCAGTCGTTCGTCGTTCAACTGAATCCAATACCTGAGATCTTAATGGAGAACGTAGCTTTTCTCCCTGCCTTCCCCCCACGAGTGGCAGAAATCTGGAAATGGATTGCGTAGGAAATATGTTAGAGAAGTAGTACAAGGGTGCTGGGATGTGATCTTCGACTAGGATATGAAAAGATGGTGTTATCCTTGCCTCCAGTGCCTCCTTAGAAGGGTTCGACGTTCTGTATTTACAAAGGTGTTCTGAGATATGGTGAAAGTAGACATCAGATGTCCTGTATGCCATGCTCGTTCCTATCTAAAAGCCCTAAAACCGTGTACTCCACATGTGACTTGAGATAATAACAAGGATGAAAGTAATCATGATGCAGGCCACCGACCCGAATAGAATGCTCATCTGTATACCATTAAACATAAAGCTCTTTGTTAGACAACGAGAGAAAACAGCAGACCAATAAACAACAGATAGGACAATCACAACTCCGCCTACTCCTTCCATAGAAAACGGCATATGCTCGCTTTTGATGCATCTCTGGCATGAAAGCACGTATGTTAGAGAGACAAGATATCGTTTGCCCTGGTCGTTATACTGTAGTATTTGTTGTTAGGGGACACGGGGTATCTCATGCGACTGCTGAAGTAATGATTACCCCTGCGGACCTGCCACGTCCCATATTGTCATACTTGATAATATGGAAATACGGTCTCAGATCGAGCACCCTTTTCCAGTGCCGGAAATCTCATTTCGCCACGTTAATTCGCGGACGGGGCCGGCATCACCTGCGGAACGCGCCCACTGAAAAAAAGTGGCGCGAGCTGTGGACCGACGACGATTCAATTAGCAGTCCAATAACGAATGCCGATGGTCCTGCAGGTGACAAGATGACATTGACCGACCACAAGATGAGGGTCCAGATCGCTTCGATGGGTGACATATGGCGGATAAGAAATTATTGGCACGCAACCACCAAGGATTCTAGAAGCTTTGGGCCGAAACAACGGCAGGCTTGAGGGAGTTAGCAAGCTGTGGGCATCACGAGGGGCAGCAAAACTTTGCAAGGCGAGCACGGCAGCTCCGGCGGCGTCGCACGAGACGCGGAGCTTCTGCTTGGCGCAACAAAAAGGACCAGGTGAGGAGCCACTCACAGGACTGTTAATCAAGCTATTCCTTTCCTTGCGGCCCTTCTTGATATGACTTTTTAATGCCGCAGAATCCAGAGGTTTCAACAACTCAAAACTACAGAGCAATTCCCCAGAAACGGACATGATAGCACCCCAATTATCGAACTCGCCACAATACTATATAGTGGTCAGTGTGAAAAAAAACATGATGCAAGGACTACACTCACATTCGGGGCAGAGAACACAGTTACGAGTATTCGATCCTGATAGAACTCGTAGCCATCCTCTACGACCATGTGTGCGCGGCAGACCAGGTCAAAGTCATGTCGCTGGAGAAAGTTCATTATGACGTTTTTGTTAAAACAATAGCTGACTCCGCGCTCGTTAGGCTCCCAGTCTTCATCCATATCTGCGGGGTCACTCCAAAGCAAGTCGTTCAGTAACCCGTAATCCGGCACGTCGGTCGGTCGGGCGATGTTCCGGATATCATCCATATGGGACAGACTCGGTGAGAGGCCACCATGCACACAGAAGATCTTTCCAGCGACGGTAGCCGCAATTGGCAGACAATTGAATGTGTCGACGAACGTTTTCCAGATCTTAATATTGCAACGCCGCTTGCATTCGTCATAAAATCCATACACACGAGTTACGTTAGCGCACTCATGATTACCACGCAAAAGGAAGAAGTTTTCGGGAAACTTGAGCTTATAACAAAGGAGAAGGAGGATGGTCTCTAAACTTTGTTTCCCGCGATCCACATAATCGCCGAGAAAGAGGTAGTTTGAAACCGGAGGAAAACCGCACATCTCAAACAACCTGATGAGATCAGTGTATTGGCCATGCACATCTCCAACGATCTTCACTGGGGCTGAAAGCTCCAACAATGCTGGCTGACTGAGGAACAACTCTCGTGCCGCAGTGCAAATGGCTGTAATCTCTGCGTTCTTCAAGCAAACTGTCTTGGTGACCTTGGTGGAATATCCCGCATCCAGAAGACGAGTGATCATATCATCGAGATCAATCGATTTCAGGGCGCCCATACCCATACCTGGCGAAGAGGACGATGCGTCTGAGTGGAGCGGTGTTTTCATGATAAAGTCTAAGATTGGATTCGACGCGTCCTCCCGTTTGATAAGAATGGATTCTCCTACTTTAGCTTGCGAGCCTGTGGGCGGCGCTGCGGACGGCGGAGCATCGGAGACGTGATCCACCTCGCCACTCTGCTTCATGGCAGTTACATCCTGATGGCCGCGTTTTAAGCTGCTTGACATAGTGGGCGACGGCGGAGGATCCGGAGCATCGGAGGGCGACGCCGGAGAGGAATCCGCCGAGGTAGGTCGACTCAGATTGGTGGAACTGCGTCTGCTTCCGACTGATTTCATTGAACCTGCATCGGATTTGTCATCAGATTGGTTTAAAGCTGATGTTGACGCTCGCGGACTGTCGCTGCTACGAATCTTCGACCTGATAGATCCTCGGATGGAGCGAAGTGACTCTTTGGTATCAGATTTTGAGAATGAGGGGTAGGATTGCAGCGAATCCCCAGCGCCGGCATTGCCCTTGGAATGAGATTGACCCATTTCTGCAAGGAGATATATTCGCCAAGACTGGTCCCTCACACGCAGGCAAACAATATAGCTCAAATGTAGGTTTGTCTGGACCCCCGTGGATATGGAGGAATGCCAGGGGCGTCTTGGCCGGCACTCGCAGCAGGCGGGCAAATGTATATGAAGGTTACCGGTCTCTCCGAACGGTATCCGCCTGATATAGAGACCTCCGACGTAACGAACCGGGGCTTGACAGAAACAGCAGATATCGCGACCGAGACGAGATACAAGTCTATGTGATAAGGAAGCAGGTTCGGAGCGGTGAACCAAGGGGTGGGCTTGGTACTGAAAATATTAGCGTGAGATGAAGAGGGCGATACAATCACAGCTTACAAGCGACAGGGCTAGATGGCCGGAAGAGAAAACTCCGATTTTGGTGGGTTCTTTTGCTCCTTTAGTTTGACAGTCAGCAGCTGAAAGGAGTGTGAATAGGAAGTAATGATATTGAATGTGGGATCGAACGAATGACTTCTAAATTAAACCCTGGGAAGTTGACGGTTGACAGCGGTGGGAGAATGCGTCATTATGTGGAGGGACCAGATAGCGACCCAGGGAAGGAGCACACGTACTTCTAGCGACAGCGGGCAGAATCAAGGACGGATGTGCGGGAGAAGATAGCACAGTGAAGGTAGATACTCCCTAGTCTAGATAGGATGAAAAGAGGAGTTGACTTTCGACAGTTCGCCTCCAGGGCCGGAACTTGAGAGATGATTCGGTGAAAGTGACGGTCTCGATTCCTGCAAAGCCACTGCGCTGCTGTGCTGGGCCGATGGTGGCAGCCCGGATCAACCCTCGGCCCGGCAACTCTAAGTGGTTATAGTGGATGTGGGTTTGTGGATTCCTGGAGATCGATGACTTAAAGATGGGGTACGAAACCAGAACAGGGCAGGATGCAATTATAACTGAGAGGAGCTTCCGCCCAGAAACTAGATCAAACGCACTGGAGACAGGCTGTCGATCGATATCGTCATGACTGTCAGCAGAGGCTCTGGCGTATGAGCTGGCTATTCTAATCTGGCTAGAGCAGACTATAAGACTTTCGGACTAGACCATCACGGACGTTCTCTTGCTTGTTTCTTCTTATAATGGCCGGAATACCTGCTAAGACGCCCATATCATGCTTATCAGAGCAACAGAGTCAACAAGAAGCGCACAGAGTCCCTCCAAACCTTGAACCTTACAGAGACTGGCCCCAGCACAGACTCAGTCATGCTGAGTTCTTCCCCTCATCGGGTCTTGGCTCCGGTTCCGTGGGCGCTCTCATAGGCCCTTCGTCCCAGAACTGCCAGTCTAGATCCCGCAACTGCCGTCTGTGTGGAAGCAAACCCGTGGCTGACACAGCGAATATACGGATGGTTAGGCTTCAGCCTTCGAAGATATACTCCGAAGATACCCGACTGTGCATGGCCACTGACCGTGGCTGAGGTCGTACAGCTCAATATAAAATTCCCGTGCTACCTTCGCCTTTTTGCCCTCCTGGCCCTCCTTTTCCGTAGTCGTTGCTTTCCGTAGAGGATCCTGTCCTCGGAAGATGGGGGTGGCGCCTCGGTCGCTACTACCGTTGAAAACATAGGCGCCTCTCTTTAGGATTGCAGAAACATCGCCAGTTAATTCCTGAGTTCAGCCCGGCAGGGCAGGACTATGGGAACTCTGGTATATGCTGCCAAGCACCACCTGCTGCGCCAAGACAATGCAGCTCTATCTGTCTCGTCATTTCCTCCTAACCACGTTGCAGTAACAGGAGCCCGTCTCGCATCAAGATCTTGGCGATTCATCGAAAGAGGGCAGCTCTGACCGGAAACTGGACAAGAGGTGGCAGAATCCAGTCCAAGGCAAGCTTGAGCCTCCGCTTGCAGGGAAGATACATGTAAAGGATGGTTAGCGAGGTCACGTTCATGCTCAGGCAGCTCCCCAACCATCAATCCCAGCTGTTATCAAAACTCCCCCACGTGAACAATGCATATCACATCTGTAAGCAAGCGGCGACCCTGAAAAGAAGCCGGAAGGGCAAAAAAGCAAAGAAAGGGGTATCATCATGATAAACAGAGTTCGCCACGGAGGTAAATCGTCAAAACTGCGCTTCAGAGTAGCTGAATCCCGCCATGGCACCACCATCACGATGCGGTTGCAGATGTTTTCCGACTCTGCGGGGTCTCCTCCAGCTCAATGCTCGTGATGTGTTGACCGGGCACCACCACAAGACCAATGAATCGACTCGTCATATTTAATTTTAGCTTCTGTGAATCTTCCCGGGTTTCAGGCGTCGCGTTCAGGGCTGCATCTTGGACAGCGGCTGTTGTTGGATAGCGATACTCATGCGTGTTGGCGAGAATGATATTCCGAGCCTGCAATGTAAGGACGAATCAATTACGGACCATGCAGATAACATCACATTTTCTCTCGTCAACTTACCGCATCTGTACATTTAAAAACGCCCACGAAAATCCGCGTATCTGTCGCGTGCACTCGAAGTGTTCTCCCGATGAGCGACTCCAAATACTGTACAGCCTTGCTTTCGTCCATTGGGCTTTTTACCAATCAGTGGTCGTAATCTGACGATCCTTGAACTGGCTTCCTGGATGAATTTGGCCGTGAGAAGAAGTGTAGGCGACCAAACTTTGGCTGTTCTGGGTCTGCGAACCTAGAGGCCTGGGTAACATCTTGATCGTTAGCCACCTATCCAAAAGGGCAGCGGACTGGTCCAACACTGTTCGAATGATACAAACCTTTAATCTAGGTTCAGCTCGATTGTAAATGGTGAGCTGGCGTGATTGTGGTTTGAATGAAATGATTCCGTTGGAACTGCCTGGGACTTAGAAAGTGCGGCGTAGATCTTGAGTACTTGACACCTGGAACTTCAGGCAACAAGAGGCTGTTAGTTACTAAAAGTAGCAAGGAACTTAGGAACTTAGTTGACCTACTGTACCTAATTAGTCAGCTTATCCCTCTGAATGACTACGCTTCTAACAAGCTTCCAAGATGCTGACCTACAAACCACCTACTTGCTCCCCAGCCTCCCCATCTCCAAAAACGCTTACAGTTTATCAGGATTAGTCCACTCAAATTGCTCACGGCCGGTACATAAGCAATTTAAGCCTAG
Source organism: Aspergillus spinulosporus (assembly GCA_003574815.1). Classification (NCBI taxonomy): domain Eukaryota; kingdom Fungi; phylum Ascomycota; class Eurotiomycetes; order Eurotiales; family Aspergillaceae; genus Aspergillus; species Aspergillus spinulosporus. The sequence goes on along the minus strand of QPHH01000029.1, from coordinate 105,431 downwards.
CGGACGTCTTCAGGGCAAGACGGATAGCATCCGGCTCATCGAGTCGAATGAAGGCTAAGAGCCTGGAACAGCCTTATACTGTGTTAATACGTCCGAGAGAACCTCCTACGAGTAATTGGGATTACTTTAAAAGCCTAATCACATAAATTCCTATCGACGCCGGCTCCTCAGTACACTAGAAATGGAGGCTGGCACTGGCGGGTGAACCTCTGAATTTCACCCCATTTCTCGCTCAGCTCAACAACACCTAGGAGTATAGCTTCTGGCCATGGAGGGTTGGCTATTTATGGAATTTGCTGTGCACGACATGAGAAGCCACCCGCTAAAGGGCTGTGTGGCTAGAACATTGTGATTGCAAATTGAGCAACGTTGATACATGCCACCGCGTCCTGGAGACTCCGCTCAGAGTATCCGGACTGCCTTCGCCCTCATGGACTCCCTCGTGGTGTTGGAGATCCCTATAATGATTTCATACATTGAACAGATCATCTGGCTTTTCGAGGAATCAACGTTGTCGGTCAGAACCCTAATGGAACAGCTAGGTCTCCGTGCCAAAGGAGTACATAAAATGAAATCAGCCTTACCTATCGGCTACTGCGAGAAAAAATCTCACCTTGGAGCGCATACTCGAGGTACATTCCAGTACTTCCATCCCATCAGTGCTTGCTCCAGCGGTGTCATCGGCTCCCGCACCGTCGGCTACTGAGTCCCAGCTGAGCATTTATCCCTTTCTCACCATGTTCATGGAATATCCTGAAAACGCTCGTTATCAACCGCAATCTCTCCTAGGTCAAGTCATTGACATTGCAGCACCCTCTCAGACCTCTGCTTGCGCCGGCTGGAACGGGCCCCATACCCCATCCACCACACTGATAAACCCAAGAACCAGCCCTTGCCAGAGATAATCGAATTTCTAGCCGATATATTGGGGTAACCGCGGAGAAACAATACACCCTTTGATCGTTGTGCAGCGAATCCGCAAGACGCTGCTGTTTATTGACATGGATAGCTTTGCTAGAAGGCTGATTAGTTTCACACCAACATTTCTTGCGCATGTAGCGGGTGGCTTGTCGCTCAATACTACACTCACCAAGAATACTCGCCGACTCTTGCGGCACATGGGGTCTGTTAGTGCGAGGTGGCGAAGAAGCATGCGAAGGCGTGGAAGGGGATGGGTCTCCACGCGTAGCCATGACTATTTCCCTCGCTACTACAAGGAGGAAATATTATACTCAGCGTTCCTCTTTTTCTCAGAATCTAGATACATTTAGCAATAACATTTTTAGTCTATAAGTTACTGCTATTCATCTGACCTCACAAGCGTTGCAAACTAAGCTTCGACATATTGTTGTCTTTCAGCTAACCTGGCAGCTATCAGCATGTCCTATATAGATAGGCCATATTAACCAATTGGTAATATGCCAATTAATAATATTACAACACGAACATAAACCTATCCTGCAGGGGTGAGTAGATTATTGCCTTCAACCAGTGCTTCCAAAGTCTCCCTTGGAGATTCAAGATTAGGCATTGGACATGGCTTATGGAGCGCGCTTTACAAGGTATGTACTTAAAGCCAACCACTTTTATTACTACCACCATCTAAATGGCTAGTACCAGGAGGTCCGCGATCTACCTCATGACTGACTACACTCCAAAGCTGGTTCCGCGCGTTCAAGCGCAAAGCATACCAGCCTTGAGGAACGCAATCTGTATGCAATAACGATGAAACAACTCGCTAAAATAACTCAGCACAACGGAGAACACGCAAACGACCAAGAGAACCTCCAATGCCAACGACCAAAATGAAGCAGTTAGGCCGTTATAATAGTTGCATTTAGGCAGCCAAAACCCTACACTCGACCCCTCTCTTTCTCAACTCCCCGCCAACATTTCCATTTCCCACCTCCTCAACATAGTACGGCTGATTCGGCAACCTAACCTCCCATCTCTTCCTTCCCGGTAAATGCAAGCCCCTCAGCGGCTCCAAAAACACCGGCAGCTTCTCGACCGGCTCGCAGAACCAACTTCCGCTTAGGTGTAATGTGAAATTCTGTAGGCCCTTCATGCGCGTGACGGCGCCGCACGTCTCCAGCCACTGCTGCCGGCCTGCGGAGAAGTAGACAGATTTCACGGGGTCTTTGCTGGGCAGCCAGTGACCGGGGAAAGCCCAGGAGAGCTCGACGGAGCGGATGGAGTCCCAGAAATCGGCGGGGATTGTGGGATGCAGGTATGTGAGGGACCAGGTGTTGCTGAATTCGAAGGTATTGAGGGAGTATAGGAGGTGGATAGATTCGGTGTATACTTGCTTGCACACTATCGGGAGTGCGAGGAGATTGCTTCGCATCAGCATTTGCGGAGATTGAGACCCCTCTCTGCTACTGCTGCTGCTGCTGCTGCAGCTGGAACTCGATGAAGGCAGTCCACAGCGGCAGATATCGCATGCTTCCGTTTTCGTGGCCGCGCTGGGACAGACAACATGTCCCATGCGCCTGTCTGGGCGCTGGATGATATGGATGCGCATGCCGCCGAGGACCAGTTCCCAGATCATCAGACGCAGCTCGGGCGAAAGCTTTGACAGCAGCGAGCTCTGCAGTTGGATGTCCCAGTTGAGTTTTGGATCGGCTTGCGTTTGTTGCGGTTGCGACTGGCTTTGGCTTCGGGTGGAGACCGCGCTCTGTCTGCGAGAGCGAGGGAGGGCCGCGGGCTTATTGTCTGGTTTGGATGATTGATCTCAGTATCGGCTCGAGACAATGAAAATGGGAAGACGAAGACTGACTTTGATACCGATGCGCTAGTACATCCTCCCAGGAGAACACGCCCTGCTTGATCCTTGCCATCTCCGCTGGACTGATAGGGGGTGGGATTGTTCGATAGGGTAGGGGGTGGAAGCGAGCCGTAGGATAATGAGGGACAAAAGCCGCGTCAATAAATCATAATTATGATCAAGTCGAACAGAAGACGATGTCGGTTCGTGGGCCTTGGGGCGATTGGGAAAACACAAAGTCGCAATCACGCAAGAAGAGTTGGGGAAGTTGTTTGTGGCTGTGAGGGGACAGGAGGGGACAGGAGGGGGATCCGTGCCTTGTTTATCCTGCAGTATCCGAGATTCTGGGCGTAGGACCAGACAACAGCAGAAGAGAGAGAGCAGGACGTATTAAAGCGCTCATGGTGAACAAACCAAGGAGGTCGAAGAGTCGGTGAGGGTATATCAAAAGGGGCCGGGGATGGTCGTCTTTTAAGCTGAAAGATAAGGACTCAACAAACCTCTAAGTACCTAGGTATCTTTGATAAGGTCTTCGTTCCTCCACCAAGGCTCCTGCGGGGAAATTCGGCCCTCCAACCGATATTGATCGACTCTCCGGTCATCGCTATGATATTCCATACAGTCCTTTAATATAAAACACCCGGGGTTAAGCTGTCGCCCGAAACCGGAGACAAGGGGGCATCCCGTCACTTCCCGACTGATAACAAAATACAATACACCATAAGCACATATCCAAGGGTAGAAGATGGGCATGTGATGCATCAGTATTTACAACTCAACTTGAGGTCATTTGCGGCATGATAAAGCAGTATCGAAATACTGGTAAGCGAGCGCCCGAGAAAGATCCATAGATGAAAATGCAATGAAAGGCTGGCAGAACTCAACTGCAGAAACAATGCGCAGAGCCGACTGACTATGCAGTAGGCTGCGAAGCATTGGCCCCTAGGGTGTTGGTCGGACAAGGCGCCTTCAATCCCTCAGACAGCAGCGCAAGCCCTGTCGCATCCAGCTGGTCAACAGTCTCCTCCGCCGGGACAACCCCCACATACGCATTGAAGTTGTAGATGCCGCAAATACACTCGTCCACAATATCCTTCAGGCTCGTATCAGATATGATGGGTTCACCATCACGAACAACAGAAAACGTCTGCTCCCCGACCCCCATTTCCACGGCGAATGCACTTGCACCAGCGGATGCCTCGAAGCTGCTCTCTTTGTCCCCGGACGTGACTTGGATCGTGGCTGGAGACTTGAGGAGCGAGACAACAAAGACCTCATCCTGCATAATTTCCCACCCGTCAGGACGTCCGCGGAAGAAGTTTCCAGTCGAGTTGTCTGGACTCCCGCCCATGGTGGTGTCCGTTGAGTCGCACTCGACGTCTTTGGGCGTCGGCCGGTACCAGTAGATCAGCTTCTCGTCTTGGATGTACTGGTCCGGCGAAGTCTCGCCTGCTTTGTAGGCGGCGATGAAGGGACGTGACATTTCGAGCCAGCCATTATGTGGCCTGCAGAAGTCAGGATTATGGTCTGTCAAAATGGTTTGGAGGTGGATAGAATGCTGCTCACATGTCCATCACCCATTTCGAGGCCCCGTCGTCAGTGTGCGGAGACGACAAGGGCCCGATGTAATGCGACTCTCCGTAATCGTTCCAAGTAACGATTTCAACAAAACGAGGACCAAGCTCGAGAATCTCCCGCCAGCGGTTGTACCAAAGCAAATCACCGGGAAACACCCAGTTCTTACTGTACGATACCTCGCCTCCAAAATGGGTAAAAAACCAGCCCGATGCAGCTATTTGCATCAGCCACGGCGCTCGAAAGCTAGAACATTGAACTTACGCGCAACATAAGGCTTGTCCCCCAAGGCTTCGGTATATGCCCGATCACCATCGGCAACTGTCACATTAGCACCCGGCTTTGGTGCCTTGTTGTTGCCGTCATTATCCCAGGCCAACCAATTCAGGGCACCATCAACATCGCCAAAGTCGCCCATGTTAGGGTGATAATTAGGCGCCCAGAAGATGTCAGTTCCAGCACTAGACTCGATCTGTGCTATGTCGATACCGTCTCCTGCAAAGGAAGACACAAACACTTTGTCGTCAACTATAAGCTGCGCAGGCTCGCTTGCATACTGAGCAATCTTCGACCCGACAGCAGCGGCCTGATCGGTGTGGTACCAGTTAAAATCAAACGAGATGAAGACCTTCATATCGTTGCGGGCAGCCGACTCATAGGCGTAGCCCAGCTGGGTGTCAGTGTAAGGATCGACTCCAATATTTAGGGCGAATGCATCGATGCCTAGATCTTTCGCTAGCTTCATGTCGGCGTCATAGTCGTCAGCGCTCTCGCGGTTACTTGAGATGCCAATCTATACCGGTTAGCCTCTTCCAGTACCCGAAGGTCCGTTCAAGCTTACCATGAAGTGACAAAACACGAGTCTATCGGTGGTCTCGTTGGCCCGGGCAACTTTCTTCTGAACTTTTGGGGCCTTGAGCTGCGGAAAGGCAGAGGTGCACGCTACGAGGGACAAAAGAAGCGTTTTCAGATACATGATCTGGACCGTCAATTACGTCCAAGCTCTGCTTGGGAAGTAACTGTGTTGACATACCAATAAAAGACTTAGGTGAGAGCAATGGAACAAACGATATGAAATCGAATCAAATCTGATCTCAAAATCAATAGGTATCAGCAAACACCCAAGCAACGTTAAACAGACAAAGGAAAGCTCGAGTTACTCACAACCCAGAATGTATCAGCTCGCTGTCTTGTCCTTGTTTCGATCCTCCACCATCACCAATAACCTCCAGCGCCTTTATACCCCATTGCCCGGCCCATGGACAAGATTCTCATCCTCAATGACAACATCCTAACCCCATCACAAGATCATTATTCAACAACACGAAACCAGCAAGCAGCGAGCCTAGCCGAAATTCTCGTCCCGCCATCCAACCCCGGGAACTGGAAGGATGCCGATCAATTCCAGATAGAAGCAGAGGGAGGCTCTTCGTCTTCATGGCGGGGTTGTCAAGCGACGGGGTCAGGAGATCGAGGCGAGATCACTAGCGAATAATATCGGCGATGAGATTACACAGGGATAGCCGTGAAAAGGATTTGCTTTAAGTTAGGAGTAGGAGTTGACCCCTGGCAGTGATGACGTTGGCCTCGCGAGGGCGGAAGATGAAAGAATGTTGTTGTGGCTTGGTGTTGGGTTAAGTTGGAAATTGCCCTAGCGATGGACGTTTGCTTTGCCATTCCCCGGACTATACTGCTGCGCACATTTCTATTCTTCTTCCATTCTCATGCTCTTACGCCCTCCATTAGCTCTCAACAACCACAGTACGCATATCACTGCCGTCTTATCCTCCACACACTGGCCCCATCTCCAACAGCCCATGGTAGAATTTCTCCAGTCTGTCTCCTCAAACTCAATTCAAGGCTGTTGCAAGCGATCCTATCACTAACCGCCTGTTGAAAGGTATTCCCAGCCCAGCGTCGTCCATCCCTGTTGAACGGGTCGGCGCCTTGGGGGTTGTTATTGAAAGATCTTCGTGGTCAGGTATATTCGTACGGATACATAGTCCTCACTATCTACACGTTGGTCAGGCCTAATGCCGCTTCTAGGGTGTAAACTTGACTCCCCTGTCTCAAAAACCCCAAGTAGAGCACGACTTACAATCCTATGCATAGGCATAGGCATCAAACTGATGGAAGAGGCAGCCCGCCGGTCTCAATCCCGAAATGTGTCTAGAGTCATTGAGTACCGACGCCACTGTACGCCTTGGATTTTGATTGATTCAACTCCGCATCCGCTGTGTAACACCACCTATGCTAGTTGGATTCAACACCAGGCAATGTACGAGGAGAGGCTCTGCCTACCATAGCCTAGCCATGTGATGGGCAGCCGGACTCTAGGCTTGTTTCAGGTCTGTTCAGCTATCCTTGGTATAAACACAGAGGACGCGTATGAGGAGATGTGATTAGACAAATCGGTGTCTTGGTAATCAGTAGTGTGAAGGCCTAGAAAACAGGGTTTCCGAGAAAGGATCAAAAGAAGGAATGAGATGATCACATTCTGAATGCAGAAAGCTTGCCTAGTCTACCACCGAGGTTATCCTGCAGACCTGCGGTCATCAATGAATTCAACGATCAGCTGCTAAATGCCCACATCTTGTAGGTAGAGACAGATGCTATACTGTCCTACACCACTGCAAACGCCGAAACGTAGCTGACCGAGCTATCTTCGACAATCTCCCTGATATCCGAGCTGCGCTCGTACCGAGCAAAGTGAAACTTGCCCTTTCCTCCTTCCTGCTTCCCCGCGGCTTCAATGGCAGCCATAATGACACCGATCGGGTGACGACCACAGACCGTGTTCCCTGTTTTCTCGAGAATGTCGGTGAAGCGTTCCGTCTTCCCCGTGGCAATTGCGGCCATGGTCGCAATGTCAAACGACGAGATACTCTCATGGATAAGTGGCTGTCCTCTCCGGATGAGGTCCCCCCGCTTGAGATGGTGACCCGCACAGGCGGCCTCAATTTTGCTTTCAATTTCTGCTTCATCATCTTCCGGCTGGGGCAAATCATATGAGGATAACGGCAGTCTCGGTCCCGGCACCGGGGCTTGAGGAACGTAGTATGTGTATCGGAAGCGGAGGCCCCAGTGACAAAAGTCCGAACTGACAACAAATGCATTGCTTGAGTCTTCTATGTATGGAGCGAGTAAGGCGCCAAAGGCGGCTTCTGTCGCTTTAGAGGTGCTTCCTACCAATATTGGCACCAGCGGGGGGTACTCTGCGGTCTTCTTATCCGGGTGTTGAAGTTGCAGGAGACGATGAATATACGGTAGGTGAAGTTCGATGCTGTGTTCATCTTCGTCAACAGATTGAGACATGTCTTCGAACGCGATCGTGGAGCCATTAGGCTTAGTCGCTGGCGTTGAGCGGAGTTTGGCGATAAGCTCTGTATCGAGCGGGAGGGGATCGTCAGACAGCGGGGTATAGTAGCCGGTCAGCGTAGGAAGGGCTAGACTCGTGAAATAGTGGTGATGCGAAGGGCCGAGAACGAATATCCGTTTCCTGTCAAGAGTCTTTAGATCATGACGGCTCCTGAGATCGGATCAACTCACGCATTGGACAAATCCAGAGCCTTGTAGGCGTAGGCGGCGCAAGGTCCGGAGTAGCTATATCCCGCATGACTGGGATTCCGGGATCAGTATGTAAAGGACCAGAAGGGACACTTGCCGGTACATACGGGGCAATGATGATTCGTGCACCAGGTACTGGCAGAGAGCCCAACCCTTCGAGCGTACCAGGTACCCTGTCCAGCCATTGATCGAGCTGAAGCGCGAGGGTTTGGCGGTTGCCTGAATACCAGGAACCAGCGTGAGACGCAGCTCTAGAGCCCATTATTACTGCTCAGTCACTATCAAGACTGTTGAATATGTACAGAGGTGTTAGTGTTATTTAGAGTCAACGGCACTGGCAGGCTGGTGGTGTGTTGGTCGGTGCTGAGGGGAAGCGGGGAAGAGATGGAGCGAAGTCATATAGTACGAGGTAAGCTCTAAGGATCAAGTTCAGCAACCAGCTCACCTGTGTACTTCGAATAAAGGTTACTGGCCTCTATGATGCTTGTCAAAGAGAATTGCACAGAGGTTGCTAATTGGGCTGCGCTAAATTCATCGATTACCTCAAGCGACTGCTGATTAGCCTAAATTCTTCTCATTGTCATTCTTAGAGGCCGTATATATATCCCCGCACCGCTAATTACTACAAAACTCAACAGTCCGATGACTAGTCAACAAAGTCGTGAAACTACCCACTGGCAGGGAAATTACTAGATATCACAATTATTTTTTATCCATAGCACTACTCATAATTCTTGCAGTGTATATTTTCGCAAGTGGCTTGCCAATTAACCCTGATAGGGAATAGCGCATTCTCGTTCACGCGGGTTATCAGCACGCGTGGGTTCTTACCTCACGCGCACGACCAACCTCAAGCTCCTCCCACCAACCTCCCATCAAGAGCACTTTATATTTTCCAGCAAAGCCGCGAATCCTGCTCAAAGCGTTGCTTATTCAATTCAATTTAATTACCTCAATCATCCAGCCGCCCTAACCAGTTCGCTCCGTCCGCGTCCCTCTAGCTCGCTCAACATGTCCCTCAAGCGCAAGGCTTCATTTCCAAGCATCGCATCTCCACAATCACCTCAGATCGCAATTAACCGACGCTTCATGGACGACAGCCCGAAACACCTTCATTGCCGGACAAGAAAGCGCGTGAGAAACGACCGGCCTGACGATCAAGCAGTATACGGTGGGTCGTCTCGTCTGCTGTCTAATGGTTTCTTCGACAGAATACTGACGCAAGACACAGACAAAACCCTTCGATGGCTCTTCACAGCCCAGCAGCGCGTGCATCAAATACCTACTCCGCCAACGGAACCGGAACAAGACGAGGACATGGAGCCGGAAGCGCCTCCCGCATTCGACCCTCGCCAACAGACACTGCTACAGTTCTTTCGTCCCACCCAGCCACAGCCTTATCGTCAGCCCTCTCAACAGCCCTGCCCTTCAAATTCTATAGACCAGTTATCGAGCGAGCCCGGGCCCTCACGAAGCGGAAATGGGTTCCTGCATGATCGCGACGTCGGGAGTGTCTCACCGTCTACTGCAAGTGATGGCGAAACTATGACACCAGCTTCCCAGCTCGCTGATCATGACATGGACATGGATATGAATTGGCACGCCTAGTTTGGATCACGGATGGATGTGAAGATAATTATTTGCTCTAATTTGGGCAAGGCTTCTATTTGATGATATACCTGCGTTTTATACCCTGGTCCCATGATCGTGGACCCTGTGTTACTTTGCCTTCTGATTGTGTCTCGTGCATTTTCAAGCGCTCTGATTATAACGGCCAGTGATCGCTGGCGATCATAGTGTTCCGGCGATTCCTGTTTCACGGCCCTGCCTCTCATTTCGAAGTGTTTCTTTTGCATGTTACTACCTCTGATGCCATCATATATCATCGGTACCGGATACGCCGGACAAGCCCACGGTGTCTGTATAAAGGATAATTATACACTCTGAAGGGATATACTCTATATGGAAAGTACATGGTTTGAGTTGCATGAGAGTTAATTTCGTTGACCTTTAGCAAAAATAATCATCAAAGATGTTTTCCCTAGCAAGAGGTCTGGTTCATATACTAGGGGCGCCGACCTAAGTTTGAGCTCAAGCGTGAACAGCAAGACAGCCATGACATGTCATAAGTAGGGCACAAGGCCAGTCAGGTGGGTTAGACAATCCCAGTATAGAAGTCTGAGCAGCCAAGAACGTCGACCTAGAAGACAGCAAATCACTCAAGCTCATTGCTGTACCGCTACCGTACTCCGTACCCCGTGGATCATTCCATCGCGGTAGACCAACCGACCGAGGTCCAAAGCTGACACTGACAGAGTACAGACACAATTGTAATGTCAATGTCAACCCCTGAGCCAAACTCCAACCAGAACCATAAATTGAGAAACAAAAGATACGCGTCCGTACTCCGTACTACGTACGTACTCGTAACTCGTAAGCACTCGCCCTGTCGATCGCGGGACTCGGCTTTGCTAAATTGAGATCCGTGCACGAAGACTGGCCTGGATCCGATAAAGCCGGAAGCGCTGGCAGCTGACAGGCTGGTGATATTTATTTATAGTATGCTGAGGCTGGCCAATCAAGCTCTGCCACTGAACGCGGGGAAAACCTTGTTGTGTAGTTTAATCCGGGATTTCGATTTTAGGGCACTGTTGACATGTGGCAGTTTTCGATGATGGTGTTGGAATCAAATGAGGCTGGTAGCTGAGGAGCCGAGACTCCTAAAGGTATAATGGTGCGTGACGCTGGTGCCTGATCCTGATTCAAAGCCACGGTAACGCAGTGAGACAGTTATGCGAGTGATCGCCCATCGCAATTAAACCTGATTCAGGGTCAGGGCTGGAATTCAGGGTCCGGGTCGTTCTAACGCCCCACTCTCTTGTCAACATTTTTGAGGCTGGTAAATTCGGCTGATACATAGCGTAAAGAAATTGGAGGACTGTCGGAAGATAATGTATTTCCACATTGAATATGGACATTCACGCTTAAAATAAAAGGTATAAAGCGGTACAAGAGGAAATCAAGCCATCATTAGCGGATTAAAGTAGAAGAAAGGCATCGCAAAACACCCCATTCCATGTAAACCCCCAACCATAAAAAGATGACCGATTAGATGCATGTCGTATGCCATGAGAAACATGATTTGAAAGTGGAGATCCGTAAGACAAGGAAATAAGAATGAAAGGAAAGTCCAATAATGAGGTATCATGACAGAAAAGAAATGTATAGAGACCGTCAAGTTGTAGTATGTTATAATGGGGAAGGTCTGCACCAAAGGAAAACCTTCCCTGCGTCCTGTCAGATGGGGGACGTCTTGGGTCCTGGTTATGGACTGCTGCTTCATGTCTTCCAGATCATCAGTTCATTGATGCAAGAATGACATGTGCAAGGCGGTTCTTGAGATGATTCGTACAAGTCCGATAATGGGCTGAGGCCAGCCACAAGCGCGATCATCGGGAGGATACATCTCATGCGCCAGAAAGTTCTTCACCAGTTGAACGGAGCCTTAGCAGGCGAAGCCGTGATGACTGGCGGGTAGAGCTCACCTAGCTCAATGCTGGGTTGGTCCAACGATAATATGTAATAGGTTATGCAAATCTGTACTCCCAGTCGTGTTATCGGTCGCCTTGCGATCCATCGGGGCCGGAGTGGCCGGATCTTTGACGGCTGTTGTTCCAAGCCGCCTGGGGCTCCGCTGTCTGTGGCACCTTCACTTCGTCCGGTCGGGTAGAGGGCGAGCGATTAATTGGCAGGAGGTTTTTCAACTCCGCCGCAAGGGCACAGGCCGTGTACATGCGCAGTTCACGTTCCTCGCGCTCGTCTTCCTTGAACAGCCGCCTCTGCTCCTCCTTGGGCCGATTTTCGCGACGCATCTTCCGAATTTCCTGGATGATCCACACAAGCACCTCCTCAGGGACGCGCGACCGGGGTGCTCCGTGTTTAGCGGGGCACCGAACATATCGTCGAGTGACATCGGTTGCACCATCGATGGAAAAGGCAATGCAGTAGGATATTTTGCGACCCCATCCTAAAAAGAAATTAGCCTCGAAATACTAAAATGTCTAAGAAGAAACACTAACCTTCAGCATAGAGACGAGGTTGATCCCATGTCTCTTCGCATGCGTCTACATGAATCCATCGTTTCTGATGTTCAGAGTAGACCTCGGTCCAGACGTAATCTTCGGAGTTCCACACCCAGCGTACACGACCACCAAGTGCACGGCAGAACATGCTGAAGCAGTTCGCCCATTCGCCTACGCGACCCCGTCTGGTCTGCAGTAACTGCCACACGTCTGAGTAGCGAGGGAAACGTTCGAAGGCACCACAGGACGGGTCTGCACATCTGTACAATTCGACTCGGTTGGCACCCCTGGCGGCCTCATCCGGAGTCGGCGGGGCTCTGCCGTGCGCAATCGTCGGTGTTAAGCATCGCGAGCAAGGGGGGTTGTTGACCCAATGGAAAAAAGACCGTTTAAACCATCTGAATGATAGCCGTGATTAGTTATATCCAGATGTCGAACAGAAAGATGGGAACAGCGGCTACAAACCTTAACAATGCCCGAATGACACAGTCCTGGTAGCCCCATTCGGGCTTTCTCTTGAGACTCCGTGCCTGTGCCTGAATAATCTGACACTCCTCGTCTGCCTCCGAGTACAGCTTGTCTAGTGGAATCAAGGACAAAGCCTCATCAAGAAGACCAGGGTTTTCGTACTTGGTTGGCGTTACGGAGAGAACATGGAGGAGGTTTCGGAATTTGACTGCGTTTTGGTCTTGCGGGGGATATGGAACGATTGGAAGGTTTCGTAGTGAAGGCGATTGCGATGATGGTTGTGGTTGCGCGGGCTGTGTTGCTGGTAGGGGTGACGCTTGCGAGGGATGAGGTGGTTGCGACCGAAAGGGGGAAGGAGATGGAGACTGTGTGCGAGAAGATGACCGGGACTTTTCCAGCAAGCGATCGAATCTTTTGACGCGCATCAGCTGCTCAAAAGCATGAGTGAGCTCGGCGGGATCGAATGCGTCGGTAGTTGGCGCCCGCCGGCTATGGTGATGCTTGCCATCCGCCATGGTGTAGAGACCAGCAGGTGGCTACCAAGTGTCGAGTCTCCAGATTGAGTGTCTATTGATGATTTCCAAGTCGTTCGTTGTCGGGGTTGGGTTAACGAGCGACGAGAATTTAAAGGATTTATTGAAGGCAGTTGGCAGGGCGAGAGTTGTTGAATTGTCGAAGGGATCAGGGACGGAGAGCGAGACTTGAGAGGATACTGTCACACACAGCCCAGCCAGGCGGTCGCTGTCCTTGGCATTAATCAGCGTCTCGTATCGTAACCGACAATACCGCTAGCGATCGACCTCCAAAAATAACCTAATGCACGGTCGGCGCTGGACTCGACGAGGCGGCAATACAGCGATACCAGGTCGAAATAAGAGCTGGGCGAGCGAGCAGCAGATATCGAAATGCAAGCTAGGTTCGGGAAAGAACTTCAAAAAGAGAGAAAAAGAGACAGAGAGAAGCCGGAGCAGCAAGAAAAAAAAGGCGCCTGGAGGAGAAATTGCAGCAGCTTCCACGCCAGCAATGAGGGCGAAGCGTCGTCAGCCTGGGGCTCTTCCCCCAATCACAGCCCCGCCACCACCGCAAGCCGCGTGTGTCCGCCCCAAACGGGCTTAGGGCGCCAAGCTCGATGGCCGCATGCTCTCCTGCGTTTCTCTGGGGATCTAATCGCGAACCACAGGTTCTGGCAAGAGGAGTTACATGATCATCTCCGGTTCCGGTTGAGTGGTTGAATAGGGATATCGTCTCGAGATGTTTGGCGCTGGTGCTCGAGTACGTGGACATCGGATGCTCAGGTGCGGCTCCCGTCGTCTGTCTAACAGTAACTACAAAACGGAGATTTAAATGCTGTCGTAGGGCTCCACTCGCTATGCAAATAAGCCCCGATTATATTCAACACATAAGCTTGGACACTTATACTGTACAGCTAGAAAGTATGGGATTCATCCACAACTCCCCACTGCCAATGTACGTGTCGATGCAGCCTCGCACCTCTTATCCGGTCTGCGTGGCTCGGATCGGAGTCCCAGCGCGACGCTAAGCTGCTCAAGCCCAGGACTACGATGTACTCCGTAGGTGCGGTACGTGCGGTCATCGTCATTTCCCTTCCTGCCGACAGGAGGTATCACTACTGTCTTCAGTGCTTGACATGTCCATACCCGCGTGTAAGAGAACAAAGTCAGCCGGTCTTACGCGGTTCCGATCACGATGGGACCGTCAAAAGTGTCACCAACCCAGCATCCGACAGGGCTCAGAATATGCGTATTTCTCAGCAACGGAAACGCGTTCAAGAGAACAATAAAAGTGGTTCGGCCATGTCGGAGACGTGCGGCGGAAGGCCGCAAAATCTCCCAGACGGGCAATAAAAGTGCAGAGAGTGGGTACTTGCTTTTTCATGTTTGCCCCCAGATGACGAATCCCGGCCGGGTATGCGGTTGAGAGTACAACAAGGCGATTGCTCTCATGACTACAAGAGTAGTTAGTGTCCTTGAAGTGGACATGCCTGGAATTGGCAGTATATCGGGCTCGGAAGTATCGGGCAGACGAACGGCTCCAACTCTTCCATGCTCCGTAGGGGTAAGAAAGAATCGTCCATTGCTAACGTCAGTCGAACGGCATGAATGGCATGAATGACATGCGATCGAGCGATGATTCTCCGATTCGACTACCCGAGTCCACCTGCCACGAACAGCAAGTGACTCAACACAGGATTTAATTTTGTATAGATGACTGAGATTTTCCTGAGTGGTGAGCGCTCTCAACCTTCAGAAGTACACGCGGCACATCCACCCCATCACGATGCCCCATCAGCCGTGATTCCCACCAGGAGGTCAGACCTGCCCCTGTGAGAGGGACGCAGATGTAATGCGAGTTGCGTATAAATGCTGAAACCAAAGTTGTGATCCGTTTTTCTGAGGTACAGAGGGATACCGCAATCCTGGGCTCGAATCCAAGAATCAAGGCACATTGCAGCCCTTGATTACTTCAGGGTGATGTCGCCGACTCGCTCAGTGTTGTTGGTACTCGCACCGCAAGAATGATGTGGCGGAGACGCGCAAGCGTCCGTCTTGGCATTGGACGAGATTCACGCTAGTCTCCTTACGGTGCCGGCAGGGCCAGACCGATCCATCAACCACTCAAAGTGCCCTCACATACACTAAGAGTATGGGGGCTTTCACCCTAAGCCGACGGACAACCCGATCAGGCATAACTGCTTTACTACCAGATCCTGTTGCTGAATGAACTTTGGCGGCTGTATCGCGCTCAGTCGTGGTCACAGGGCTAGGGACAGAGCTCCGTCAGGCAGACTGACGACATCATCGGCTTGTATCCCATTTGGAAAGTGCTCAGTTCAGGACTAGCTTCATTCTTATGCGCTAGAACTGCGTCTAGACTCCAGTCAAGGCGGGATGCCAGATTTACCGCTTATGTCTCACCACACCACCTTTTCTATAACAAGGATCTGGGGTTCTCTGCAGAACACGGCGTACCCTGTTTTAGGCGAAAATGGCCCTGGGCTCCGAGCTTCTCGGCTCCATCGATCTTGAACCCTTGAGATCTCCCTTGATTTCCCCACATTCTAGAACGGTCTACTCTGAATATGTCTTCAATTCGATGCATGCTCTGGCGTGCCTCCGGGATTTGAACGACATCCTCGGGAACGCCTGCGTATGCTCTGTGCAGGAAGGGGTGCTGTATTCGGCTGCAACTGAGATCTATTTGCAGTGGCGGGGTTCCAGTGGAATCTAAGTGTCGAATGCGGTTCCGTTCGCCTGTCTATGCGAGGGGCGGTCGGTGTGTTGAGCCCCCGTTGAGCTGCTGTGGCATCTTCCATGACCGTGAAACGGTCCAGATCGCTCTGATGTCAGGTCACTTTTGTCTCCTAAGGGATCTCCTAAGGGGTCTCCTGGCTAGCTGATGCAGATGCAACCTAGGACGCCTCTAGATCCGATTAAGGCTTTGCCGACATTGCTCAAGCGCGGTCATGGTATGGAGAAGTTTACAGATCTCTCGGGTCTCGACTCAGAATCACCTGCCAGTATTCGCTGTTACCCCTCACCTCGGACACACCGTCAACTGTAACGAAAACGTCCTCTGGCATAACAGGAGCAAGCGAACCGGCTAGCCTTGAGATTAGGGTATCCAGTGCATACATAGATTGAGTGGCTTGTGCTATACCGACAACATCCTTTTTGAAGTAATTAGCGAGACGTGGTCTGACCGGTAGCCCTGGTACCTGTAGGACTACGTAGTGACGAGCCTGGGGGACCATGGCCATATTCTCCTTAAGACAGAATGAAAACTTACGCAGAAAACTTTCTCCAAATTCGTTAGAAGTCTAAGGACTGGAAATGTTGAGAGCTGAACATATATCCATCAGCTTTACATGTTTCTTCAGTACGGATCACAAGTAAACGAAAAGTCACAGATTTCCATCACACTTGGTTGTATCTCAGGAGATCTAGCCGGTGGGACACTACAACCATTCATGGCTCGATATTGGGGACTAGAATCATGGTCAACTAGCCTTATATGAGCTACGTAGCTGCACAGAATCCGCTGACTTTCACTGCCCGGTGCCTCATTATATATAATTGATAGGAGTGGTTTAGACGGCTAGTATAACCACATCTAGCTTTTTGGTAAAAATTAGTTGGAAATAACCGTCGCATATCACCCATCATGTGTATTTAGAACCGTGTATTCAAAGATCTCCTACTCATTGTATGCCCACCCTGACATGCCAATCTGAATAACCTGATGTGCTTCATTGGCGGAGGACCAGAGGCGGGAAGCGACATGATTGGCGAATGGTCGGCGCGTTCCAAGCACGACACCAAAAGACACGATCGCCCTCGATCAACTTCAAACGATACAAAGCCAGGATACTTTGAAACTGTTCCATGCTCCCACTCTCCCAATCCTCTCCGTCTGTCCTGCAGCGTAGTTGCTTTTGACGTGTCTCCCCCTCTGGCGACCCCTCTCCATCGTCGGCCCCTGATATCCCCATATCCCGACGGCTTGTCTTAACTCGACTCTACTTTGAGCTCCGACACTTCCTCTCAACACAATCACCGCACCTACCATTATCCAGCTTTTTGTTTAAACTATCCCACCATTACGCTGCCCGGCCTGCGTCCATCTGCCCTCCCGGATCGGGGGCCCTGTCCTCATTATGAAGGCCAATCCGTTGCTCATCGCCTGGCACAACGACAATGCCCCCATCTATTCCGTTCATTTCGACCCCAATGGCAAAGGTCGGCTCGCTACGGCTGGAAAGTACGTTCTCAACCACATTCTCGCATATCCTTCCTGTCTTGGCTAATACCTCTCGCTTTAGCGATAACAATGTCCGCGTGCG
This sequence comes from Aspergillus spinulosporus, assembly GCA_003574815.1. Lineage (NCBI taxonomy): Eukaryota > Fungi > Ascomycota > Eurotiomycetes > Eurotiales > Aspergillaceae > Aspergillus > Aspergillus spinulosporus. Next base: position 88,111 of record QPHH01000029.1, on the reverse strand, counting down.
TTCGCCCTCCCGGTGAACCCTCCTCGTACCTTCGATGATTCTGACTTTCAAGGAATTATAGCTGTGGAAGGTGGAATCAGTCGGCCAAGAACGAAAGGTGACCTATTTGAGTACTTTGGTGAAACATACACAAGCCGTCAACGTTGTCCGTTTCAGTCCGAAAGGTACGAAGTCCGAATCGAACGCCTTCATTTCGGGTTTGTTCTAATACTCTGTAGGGGAAATGCTGGCATCAGCTGGAGATGATGGAAACGTACTTCTCTGGGTACCGTCGGAGCTGCAGACACAACCGGGTTTCGGAGAGGATCGATCGGACGACAAGGAGACGTGGCGGGTCAAGCATATGTGTCGGTCTTCGGGTGCTGAGATTTACGACCTCGCCTGGTCCCCAGACGGCGTCTTCATCATCACCGGCAGCATGGATAACATTGCTAGAATATATAATGCGCAGACAGGTACGGCCCGTTCACTACGAGGTAGCCGAATTATTACTGATGATGTATGTGAAATTTAGGCCAAATGGTGCGGCAGATTGCTGAGCATTCGCACTACGTCCAAGGAGTAGCCTGGGACCCCCTCAACGAATTTGTTGCGACACAGTCCTCTGATAGATCCGTCCACATCTACAGCCTAAAAACGAAAGATGGGCAATTCACCCTCACCTCACATGGGAAGTTTCTCAAGATGGATTTACCAGCCAGACGGATTTCGCGCAGCAGCCCTGCTCCTCCTGACCTCTCTGTTCGATCTCAACCCGCCACTAGCAATTCCGTGGCCGTTGCCTCTCCTGCTCCTTCGACTCCAGGCACACCGATGGCCTCGCATCTGCCCATGGATCCCCCACCAGTGTCGCACAGTCGCCGTTCCTCCTTCAGCTCCTCACCAAATATCCGCCGCTCTGCATCGCCAGCGCCGTCCCTACCCCTGCCTGCCGTCAAACCTTTAGAAGTGACGTCTCCAGGCCTGGGTGGGCTTGGTGTCAGGAACGCGAACATTTATGCTAACGAAACATTTACATCTTTCTTCCGACGACTGACTTTTACCCCCGATGGGAGTCTGCTGCTCACCCCTGCAGGCCAGTATAAGACATCGCAAGTTTCGTCGACAGACCCGGGAAAGACAGTGGACGAAGTCATCAACACAGTATACATTTATACACGGGCAGGGTTCAATAGACCCCCAATTTCTCATCTTCCCGGCCACAAAAAACCGTCCGTCGCGGTAAAATGTTCACCAATCCTCTACACTCTTCGAGAGGCACCTGAGCCTTCCAAGCATATCACTTTGGGTACTCCGTCTGCGGAGGATGCATCGGCTACGAGTACTGGTGATGAGTCTAAGGACAATGTCACCGCTAAACCCTCTGAGTCCCCTACTGCCAATCAGCTTCCACCTCCTGTATTCTCCCTGCCTTATCGGGTAGTGTATGCGGTAGCTACCCAGGATGCCGTTTTGGTCTACGACACTCAGCAGCAAGCGCCGCTCTGCGTAGTGAGCAACCTGCATTTTGCTACATTCACGGATCTGGCCTGGTAAGTATCCTGAGGGAGTTCAAAGGCGTATTCTAACGATATTTAGGTCGAATGATGGATTAACGTTAATCATGAGTTCCTCTGACGGCTTCTGCTCTACGCTCTCTTTCACGCCCGGTGAACTGGGTCAGCCATACACAGCACCACTATCCGCGCCACAAACGACTGGTACGGGACCAGCGTCAGCGCTGCATACGCCCACGGACCCGACGAAACCGGTCCACCTCCAAACGGCTCCGCCGCCGCCGGCAAGCCCTGCGCGATCGAACTCAGTATCATCTATCGCGACGCAGCGCGCCTCTCAACAGGCAGAGACCGTCGTCAACAATCCTACTCCGACTCTTGGATCTGTGCCGCTAGTCACCGCGACGCACTCTGCCCAGCCACCAGCTACCTTGCCACTTACCACACCTCCTGAGACTCCGATGTCTCAGAGCGAAGCGAGCAACGCTGGTAGTACTGTTTTAGGGAAGCGAAGCGAGTCCGAAAAGGCAGAGAGTCAAGATTTGATCCCAACAGAGCAGGCGCAACCGCCAAAGAAACGCCGCGTGGCACCGACCCTGATTTCAGCGGGGACAGGCTCGTCAAACGAGGGGCCTCCTGATACAAATGTCGGGGGATAAGTTATGTCATCTTCAAATTCTCTTTTTTTTTTTTTGCAACCCATCGGTCATTTTGATGATTCACGCGGTACTTTTTGCTCTCGGTGGCGTCTACGATACCTTGTTTCTTTACGAAGTCTGATCAATCGCTTGTGTTTTGGTAGAGTCTACCCACCATCTTACGCAGCGCATGTAGCTTGACATGATAGGAATATTACTCAATCGGCTGGCTCGCTTTGGCATCATCCACTAAAACCTCCGTCTTCAAGTATAGAACGGCAGGTATTGCTGTGAACGCTGGAGGCTAGCTTAGGATATTGTCGCTGGAACAATAATCGCTACGTAAACGGGGTAATCGGCCTACAATTCGCCAAGCCAGGACGAGGTAAGACCAATTCGATGTACATCACTAAAATTCCAACTCCTCAACCTCCATTCCACAATCCACACACTTCTTCGTCCCTATACCCGTCTCAGGGTCTAATATCGACCTCCCCCATTGATGCACATGCCTTCCACCCCTCCCAATCTCATCGCCGAAATTCCCACCCGCAGCACCCTTGCGATTCCGCCGATACGCTTCAACGCGGGTCCGCTTTTTAAGATCGTCAAGCTTCGTCTTGAATTTTGCTTCGCGCCGGCGCTTCTTGTCATTCTCGCGCTTCTCGAACTCGGCGTCCAGCGCCTCGGGGGAACCCCACTTTTTGTCCGAGAACGCATACTCTTCAACTTGATAGCGTAGATACAGCATCATGTTGTTCCAGGTTGATTTGTGGGGATTTGGTTTTTCTAGGTGAGGGAGGAGTTCGGTGTCGCGGAGTTCGGCTGCACAAAATAGAAGAGTCAACCCCACATTCAAGACTCCCATGAAGATAGGACAAGATAACTTACGATCTGTCAAAAGATAATCCTCCTTTGCCTCCGTCTTTGTAAGTAAGCTATATTTCTCTGGAAACTTCTCCTTGCATGCATGACAAACGCGACATCGTAGTTCCTCCTCCCACCGCCAATCAATCTCGAGCGAGCCACACTCGCGACAGACCTTCTGCTCGCTCTTCTCATCCAGCACACTGATCCCTGGTTCGAAGGGACCTGCGCGATCCCGACGCAGGTTCTTGAGCAGCTGTTGCCGCTCCCACTCTTTCTGCGTCATATTTGCGGGCTTCTCGTCCTTGCCATCCTTTACGTGCAAAGCTTTGTTGAAGGGGTCGTCTTCCTCGGCTAAAAAGCCGCCCTTTGTGTCTGTCATCTTACTGAAGTCATACTCTACAAACTTGGTGAAGTTGCGTGCGGGCTTGATGGCGTTGAGCGGGCGTTCGGAGGCATTGTCGGCATCGCGGAGGGTAGAGGGGGTCTCGGATGTTATAGAAGAGTAGCTGCGTTTTACGCCTTTCGATGGCTCGGCGGCACGCTGCTCGGCTTCGCGTTGCTCGCGGATCGTTTTTGCTTTCATGCGGTTTAATTCCTGTTAATAAAGCTTACATTAGGCCTGGACAACGGTGGCGGAGTTAGATACATACGATCCTCTTGCGCTGTTCCGGGGTGAGTTCTCCTCGCGCCATAGTGTCAGTGGAAGGCGGCGGGGTGGATTGGGAGTCGGACGCCATGATTTCCCTCCTTTGTGAGCCTTGTAGTTCCAGCGAGATGTAGATAGGGAATCGAGGCGTGCTCAAAAATGTCATTGCGGGTCGGGCTCTCTGGTTATCGATAACGGACTGTCACGTGGAGATGCGTAGTAAGTATTTGTGCCAAGCTCTGGGGGATGGTGAAGTTATCATTGAGGCAGATCTACAATCTGTTCTTTTCAATATTGCATGGCTATGATGAACGACATTTCTTGGGTTAGGTAGAAAAAAAGTATTGTTCTTCATCACATATCCTCAATTCTCTCACGACAAAGCACTTTTAAGGAAGATTGGATGCGAACCTATGTTATATCGGCTCCCATATCGACTCGACTGCACGACCTGGCCAGTTTGACGCCAGACTCAGCCTTGTAACCTACCAGATTCTTAAACTGCCAGATACGAGGCGTCATCCCGGACATATTCGCTGGTAACTGCGCGTCTTAATACTCTACAGAGCCGAACCCGTGAGTCGAACCTGAGCATGGCAGGAACTCAACATGTGTTGAAGCCTTAGATACGTCAGTGACTGTGCAAAATACCTCGATGTTCAATCATATCATTTGTCCGGAAAACAAAGCTTTAGTAGAGTTTCAACGTAAAAGAGAGATTTCGTCGTGACTCGTCACAGGTTTTAACCCATCAAGAACCGTCTTTCTCCCACGGCTGCGCCATGATCAGAGGATAGCATCGGAATCAAAATGTCTAAGGCAGCAGGTTCTTTCACCCAGAATTTGTTCATCGTTAATCTTCCCCTTGCAGAAGAGAACCTAGAAGCGCTTGAGCTTGCACTATAGGGTTCGTATCTGGGACGGCAAGACCGATACTGAACCGTTAAGTTGATATAGCTCCGATGGGCTTTCAATTTCGTGAGGCATATATCGTCATACAAGCGGAACACGGCCCTAGTTTAGATTGTCGGCCCGGCTCTAGTTCTGACTATCTCTGGCTATACAGATGAAAAGTCCACCTCTAGCTCCAGCTCGTCTCGGGAATCGAGATCATCAGCCCCGATGGCAGCGTCAATCTGAACGCATTGGCGTCGAATCCGGGGACCGACTTAAATGGGAAGCTTTCCAGGCTATTGATAGGCTCATGAAAAAGAGGCCGCCGTCTACCGCTGTCATTGTGGCTGTAAGGTGGCCGTTATATCCGACTTGTTTGATATTCATTCAGATAATGTTGTCGTCCGTCGAGAGCTTTGGCAAGGAGGAGCTATGGTATAATTCGAATTGGGAGGGATATGTGTGGACCTCTTGCAGAACGCCCAGACGATGATATGCATTCGATCGTCTTTGCAAGCGAGCCGGCATTTTCAGAAGCCGTATCTACCTTACCATCAACTGTCCGACAAGTGCACATCCGCGCCCCGAGCAGGCTGCAGATGAGTATTAATTCCGAAAATGTCAGAGTTTATCGTCCGCAAAGAACGACTGCAAAGAAATAAACTCGTGAATGTTCCTCCAGGCGGAGACCATCGACAGACTGGCTGTGGAAAGGTGATCCGCGAGACGTGCGCCTAGGATTATCCAGGATGAGCACTAGACGCAGCATCTTCACCAAAAGCTAGACCTTTCCGGGAAGGTTCTCTAGCTGAAAAGTTGAGAGAAACTGGCGCTGGGCTAATAGAGAACCTAGACCGCATCGTGATGTGGGATGCTAACTCTACCCGGCAGACTCTGCTTGTGCGCTTGGCTCGAGCTCTACGGTATTCTTGTCGTGGGCTAAGTAATGTAGATATGAGGAGGATTAGCTGCTCTACGTCTCTGGTATTGCGCGTATGCATTTGCAAGAGAATTCAAGGCGTCTAGGTTGATACTCCAGTTGACGAAATAGTCACTTCTGCACCGAGGTTGCAAACCCTGTTCACCACATAACCACACGAACTTTAATGCTTCAGCAACCATCACTTCTGACTCGACTTCAATTTCCAAGGGTAATGGGTAATGTTCAAGACCATACTCTTGAGTCGTCAAATGTTGATGTCAGACTGATGCGACGATGACCTGTACGCTGAGTCGAGATCGCGATCGGGAACCATAGTCCAAGCCCTAATTCCCACGCCTTCAACTGGCTGATCGCGATCGAACAGGGTCCACCTGCAATTGTATACGCCATACTACGCCATAACTTCTATCAGCAGCTCTCTTCCATGGAAAACCATTGACATCAGTCGATTGCGCAATTCGAGTTCACTACGCTGCAAACGTCTTCTCTCAGGGTATAAGTACCTCGAGTTGCAGCGCCCTTTACATCCATATCAAACACATTCCTACCTACATACAAACAACCATTGTCCTATCCAAACCACTACTCTCAATCTCTTTTACCAACCGACCAAGCAAACCGCAAAAATGGTCCAAGGCTCAACATCAACTGGCGAGAAGTACAAGCCTAGCGGTACATCCCCCTCGTCCCTCTCCTCTCCGTTATAAAAACCCCCAGTACTGACATGGGCCATAAAGAGCACGGCGGCCTCCGTGAAGACAACCAGCCCGACAGGCGCACGCAGCAGCACCAGTTCGCCTACGGCAAAGTCGACCCGCACCAGGCTGGCCATGAGGGCGGCAAGGTCGGCGGCCACGCTGGGGGCATAGCGAGCGGGAAGGGCAGCACGTCCAAGTATAACAAGCAGGGACAGGAGCAGCTCGAGGAAGAGGAGCCTGAATATGAGGAGTAATTGTACCTATATACATTGAATAGTATGTATCGGCGGCATTGTAACTAGGAATCTGTCTTAAATATCTTAAAATCACAACAAACTGTCGTAATCTAGAGTTGCTTTTTTTTCTATTAAAGAGTTATAAACAGTGGCATCTTAGTCTGGTCAGTCTGTCTTTCGTGTATTCGTTGCCAGTGTTAAGTTCGATCCGTAAGCAATCCATTCTCAACGAGGGCCTACTTAGGGCTACCTGAGCTTACAGCTCTTTCCAATTTATATTCTGTATGCGCCACCGCGCTGGCCTGAATTTTGGCAGTTCAGGTATGTGACTGAAACTATAATAAGTAATGCTACCTTGCATATCGACTCTTTTCCCATCCATACCCTTGAGCACGATCTCAGCTAGATGTATAGTAACATAGTCAACCCCGAATACTAGAAATCAGTGAGACAGCTGGGCCCCTAAGTTAGAGGCGCACCTTGTCTACCTGGTCTGCCACTGGGGCTCCAGACCATTTACGGCTCAACCGAACCCATGGTTGCCTGCATATGTCTTGATGATATCACAGCCCCAAGGTAAACGCTCACACGGACCATAGACCCGGTGGTCTGTCCAGAGCTCTCCAGGTACTCAGAGCGACCACTATAAGTCCTTCTCCTCAACCACTATTTACTTCCAGACTAATCAAATCTTTAATCAATTACAGCTACTTATGCCATATATCCATGTACATAATGCGTCGCCCCTGGTTCCCCCATTAAAGACCACGCACACTCGCCAGTAATCATCAGCATGGCCTCTACGCAACAAAAACGGCCCTACAAAAACCAGAGTGAAGCCTGGATCGTTGGCAGCGGCACCGCAGCGCTTGCGTCAGCGCTGTACCTCATTCGACTGGCAGGCATTCCGCCGCAAAAAGTCCACATTTTCGACCCGCACGGCTCTCTAGGCCAGGCGCTGCACAACCACGGCAATTGCTCCTCGGGCTATGACCAGTTCGCTGGGTGCTTGCCAGTACCTGTGGGCGAGCCGCTGAAGAAGCTCCTTGCGTTGGTTCCATCTGTGCAGGATATGAACAGGTCTGTGATCGATGAAATCGAAAAGGCAAACGCAGAGTTTGAACGGGCCCAATCAGGGGCGTGCACGGAGAAGGTGAAGAGTGGGAAGAAGAAGGACAACAAGAATAAGAAGAACAGGAACGGCCACACGCAGTTCCTCGTGCAACGCAACGGCGAGCTCCTGACCATTCCGACTGACTGTCTGAACCTGAATATCCGCCACCGCGTCTCGCTGATGAAGCTCTTCTTTAAACGCGAAATCAGTCTGCAACGAAAGCAGATCAGCGACTGTCTACCGCCGAGTTTCTTCGGCAGCACATTCTGGGCGATCTGGTCTGCGCAGTTCGGGTTCCAGCCGAGACACAGCGCCAGCGAGTTCCGACGCACGCTCAGGCAGTATATCCAAAAATTTCACGGCCATGGCCTCGCGATGCTGAGCTGCCTGGACATCACGGGGCGGTATCAGTTCGAGGCGGTGTTCTCGCCGATATACCACTTCCTGCGGAGTCTGGAAGTGGACTACCGGTTCGGTGCGCGGGTGAAGGATATCGGGACGACGACGAGGGAGGGACAAACGGTCGTGAATAGGATCGACTACGTCGAGAACGGGTTTGAATTGGGACAGCCGGTCGGTGTGAACGATATAGTGATCGTCACGCTGGGGTCCACGGTGTCGGGGTCGACGACGGGCACGAACGACGACCCGCCGTTCAGGGAGTCGCTGCAGCCGAGCGAGGCGCTGGACGCAAACTGGGCACTGTGGCTGGAACTGGAGGCGAGGTATGCCAGGCTTGGGGATCCGTATAACTTCTGCACGAAGCAGAACGAGTCGATGATCGAGAGTTTCACCGTCACAACCGAGGACCTGGAGGTCTACGCCCGGTTCTGCGCGCTCTCAGAGGGGCCCGAGCCAGCGGGCCTAGGGGCTGGCTCGTTCATCGCGCTGCAGGAGAGTCCCTGGCGGATGAGCGTGTGCCTACCGACGCAGCCGGTCTTCTCAGAGCAGCCGGCCAATGTGCGCGTCTTCTGGGGGTTCGCCAGCCTCCCGGAGACCAAGGGCAAGTTTGTCCAGAAGGCGATGGTGGCGTGTTGCGGCGCCGAGATCATGGAAGAACTGCTGGGCCATCTGCATCTGGACCCGCGCCAGCTGGTCAAGCGCACGGTCACGGTGCCGAGGGTGATGCCGCGGATGAGCGCGATCCTGCTGCCCAGGGCGCTGGGCGATCGGCCAGCGGTGATCCCGCCGTGCATCTCGAATCTCGGCCTGGTCGGGCAGTTCTGCGAGCTGCCGCATCAGAGCTGCGTGGATATGAGCTACAGCGTGCGGACGGCGCAGCAGGCAGTCGCGCATCTGACGGGGCTGGAGGCAGACGAAAAGGATGAGCGCCACTGGTGTCATTTGAACTCGCTGTTCAGGATCCTGTTCTGGAAGTGATCCGTCAGGTCGTGGTATTGCCTCAGTCCTGCAGCATAGACTCTCTACCAGTCTACCAGTCTACCAGTCTGCCAGTCTACCAGTCTACCAGTCTGCCAGTCTGCCAGTCTGCCAGTCTACCAGTCTACCAGTCTACCAGTCTACCAGTCTACCAGGTCTATCTCCATCACTCTCTCCAGCATCTGATCTAGTATATCCTTATTTCAGCATCTTCAGTACAACCCGTCAGCTGTCTTGCTGCGGGTGCTGCAGCGCCGGTTCCTGGTCCTCCGTCGTTTCTTCTGTACTGACCGTGGCCAGATCACGCCAGGGGAGAAAAGAAAAGAAAAAGCCCAGTGGCCAGATGGCAGACGGCAGTCGGGCGAGGCGTGGGGGGCCGATACGAGCACTGGAAGGAACGTAGCGTGGGTTCTTTCCGTTCTGGTTTTGCCTTCGTGATAGGAGCAGGCCCGCTTTGACTCTGGCACCCTCTGACCGGTTCGATTGGTGGTAGAGTAAGCATCAGCCTATTACCGCGTCCAAAAACGTGCAGAGAAGGCAGGGGTAGATGTAGTTATAGGCAATCTACGGAGTACTCATTGCTACTTTCTCTGGTCCTCTGGTTGTGCAGTGATACTAGCAAGGGACCGATGTTACCTCGAAATGGGTCTTCGGTCGAGTCGAGGGATTTTACGGACGACGAGCCTCGAAAAGGAGCAGTCCTCCGTGGTCAGAGGCACCAATCCAGCAAGGAAAGACAGCACGTGTCCTACCGCAGTGGGTGACGAGTCAAGCAACGTCAAGAGTTGAACAAGAAGAGACAAGCGTTACAGGAAACTCTCAGTCCCTTCTCGCCAATGCGAATGACAGTCGGCGGCCCCACCACGTGCGGCATCGGGGTCCGCCATTGGCCGCCACACCAGACCCTAAGCTCTCCCTAAGCTGTCCCCAAGCGGCCTGCCAAGCGTGTGCCAAGCCGCCAAGCCATGGATCCGGTCCGATCGAGATTCGAGTCTCGGCGAATGGGGAAGAGTCCAGCGCAAACGTGGGCGGGCAGGCAGAGGTAGAGGTCAGAATCGAGAGACAGCGGCCGATGGCATGCAGCCTTCTGGAAACTGGTTCGGGTTGGCCGGGCGTCGAGACTCGGGCGTTTCAGGTCAGCTCGTGCAGCAGCAGCAGCTCGTGGGCGCTCATGGCCATCTACACGTAGGTGGTGTGCTGACAGACAGACATAAAAGGACTCGAACCCTTCCTGCTCTCCGGCCCCTGGTTCCTGTCTCTGTCTCATCCGGCCAATCTAGACTCTCCAGAAGCCAGTCAAGATGGTGCTCGACCAGTATACCTACATCTTCGCCATTGGCACCATCTTTGCCATGCTGGATGCTTACAACAACGGCGCCAGTACGTGACCTAGCTCCTGCTCCTGCTTCTCCTGCTCCTGCTTCGATTGCTGCTTCTACTTCCCCTGCTGCTGCTCTGTCCCGCCGAGGTACTGACCGCGCAACAGACGATGTCGCCAACTCCTGGGCCACCAGCGTCTCTTCCCGCTCCATCTCCTACCGCCAGGCCATGATCTTCGGCACCATCTTCGAGTTCCTCGGCGCCGTGACCGTCGGTGCCCGCACCGCCGACACCATCAAGAACGGGATCATCCCGCCCGAAGCCTTTGAGGGCAACGCGGGCGTCCAGATGCTCGCCTTTGCCTGCGCCCTCGCCGCCGCCTCCTCGTGGGTGATGTGGTGCACGCGGCACTCCACGCACGTCTCGTCGACCTACTCGCTCGTCTCTGCCATCGCCGGCGTCGGCGTCGCAACGGCCGGCGCCTCCTCCGTGCAATGGGGCTGGAACAAGGGCAACGGCCTGGGCGCCATCTTCGCCGGTCTGGGCATGGCCCCGGCCATCTCCGGCTGTTTCGGAGCCATCATCTTCCTCCTCATCAAGTTCGTCGTCCACATGCGCCGCAACCCCGTCCCCTGGTCCGTCTGGACCGCGCCCTTCTTCTTCCTGATCGCCGGCACCGTCTGCTGTCTCTCCATCGTCTACAAGGGCTCGCCCAACCTCGGCCTCTCCAAGAAGCCGCCCGGCTGGGTCGCCGGCGTGACCCTGGGTACCGGCGGCGCTGTCTGCCTGCTCTCCGCCATTTTCTTCGTCCCCTTCGCCCACGCCCGCGTCATTAAGAAGGACTACACCCTCAAGTGGTGGATGTTCCTCTACGGGCCCCTCCTCTTCAGCCGTCCGGCCCCGGCGGACGCCACCTCCGCCGAGCTCCCCAGTGTCCCCAACTATGCTGTCGTGCAGGACGACGACCTCCCACCCGACTCGCCTGAGACCCTCGTCGACGAGCCCCTTCCGCCAGCAGCCAAGTCGGAAAAGAACCCCTCTGCCTCGGCCACCGAGGCCCAGCTCGACTACAAGGAGCTCGTCGCGCGTGGTCAGGAGCGCTTCCACGCCAAACTCCGACGCGGTCGCGGCCCCTTGGCCTGGGCCATGCGCACCCTCCATGAGAACCCGATCGGCTCTGGAGAGATCTACGAGCTGCACAATATCAAGATCTTGCTCAAGCGTATCCCCGCCATGATCACCGTTGGTCTGCTGTACGGTCTGCACTACGACATCCATGCCGCGCAGTCGGGTATCCATGGGACCCCTGAGGCGGCCCGCATGGAGCGCGTGTATTCCCATGCCACCAAGTACCCCAATGAGGTCGAGCACACCTACTCCTTTGTCCAGATCCTGACGGCCTGCACTGCGTCTTTTGCGCACGGCGCTAACGATATCGGAAACTCCGTTGGGCCGTGGGCGGTTCTGTACTCTGCCTGGACCACCGGCAAGGCCAGTGAGTCGAAAGCGGAGGTTCCTGTCTGGCAGCTGGCTGTGCTGGCGATTATGATCTCGATCGGACTTGTTACATATGGGTACAATATCATGAAAGGTACTTTGCTCCCTCTTCCTTCCCTTCCGTCCGCCATCCAAGAAGACATGCTAACCAGATAACGTACAGTCATGGGAAACAAGATCACCTACCACTCGCCCAGCCGTGGGTGCTCGATGGAACTGGGTGCCGCCATTACAGTCCTCGTCTTCAGTCAGTACAAGCTGCCCGTGTCGACGTCCATGTGCATTACAGGCGCGACTGTCGGGGTCGGTCTGTGCAATGGTACCCTCAAGGCCGTCAACTGGCAGCGGGTGGGATTGCTGGGATTGGGATGGATCATGACGATCCCCATTGCAGGGACGCTGGCCGGGTGTCTCATGGGATTGATTTTGAATGCGCCGCATTTTGGCTCATAGATGGAGTCTAGCTTCTGTTTCTTTCTTTTTCTGTATATGTACATGAACTAGGGCTAGGCTTTCTTAACTAAGCAGAGCCTGTCCAGCTCGAGCTTCTCACTCTCTACTAAATGCAGGCCAACGGCGTAAAGTGAGGATCAATGTCTCCCCCTTTCTCAACTTCTTCACCCGGTATGCCTTCTCATCGCCTTCTCTATTCCCGTCATTGTTGATGGGAACTTCGACCTCACAGTCGAACCCAACCGTCAAACGAACCCTTCCCTCCTTCTCCCACTGGACCCTTATCTCCCTCTTGTCCCCATTCCCACCGATTCCAGCAGTAAAGATCCCTTCCCCTCCACCCTCCCAGAGCTGCAGCCTTGGTTCAAACCTTACCCTCCCGTACCCAGGCACCGCGGGCCTGAGCCCAACGACATTGGCAACTGTATCATAAATCGGCACACAACTCCACCCATGGCAGTCGCTCCTCGGCATCGCGGCCGACTCCGCCCACGTCGTGAGGTTCAGATCCACCATCTCCGTCCATGGCTGTACAAGGGTCCCGCGCAGTTCATCGTAGAGTCCGACTTGCACCGCGGCCTCCAGAAGATAGAAGGATTGCGCGTACGAGGCCTTTACATAGCCTCCCCTTGTATCTGGGTGGAGTGCGCGGCGGAGGAGGGCTCTCGCGCGGGACCCTGTGAGGGCGCCAGAGAGGACGGCGAAGACGGCGACGTGCTGGCTCCGTTCAGTGGCAGGGCTGTCCGGGCCGTCTACCAGGATTTCTTCACCGTCCTCGTCGGTACGAAAGCAATGCCGTCTCACTGCCTCATTGACGCTCTCTGCTCGTGTCCGATATTCCTCGGCTAGGCCGAACCGGCCGACAAACTCGCACACCTCCGCTGCCTTGTTCAGCACGTATGCGTAGAAGAGACTGTTGTAGCTCGCCACTCCCGTCCGTCGATAAGCAGGCGGGACAGCAAGGTGCTTGAAGTCCCCTCCAGGTCCGAGAACAGACCACTCGGCCGTCCAGTCGACAAAGGCCCAAATTTCGTCGTTGGCTGAGTCTGCATCTCCAAACCGCCCGACCATCCCGCGGTACGCATTTGAGATCCTCGAGTCAAAATAGTTCAGCACCGAATCTAACCCACCAAGGTACCTCTTCACGAACCGTTTACTGGCCTCGGTGTCAACCGTGTACATAACATGATCCCACAGCATGAGTACCCAGCTCAGTGAGAAGATCGGAATAGTTACCCCCGGAAATGGAGTCGGGAAATGCGTCTCGACGAGCCCGTCACTTCCGCGCCGCGAGGCATGGAACTCATTGATTGTCTTTTTGGCCAGCCGGTCGTCAGACGAGAGTTGGTAGGAATAGAGTATCTGGAGGCGGCTGTCGAATGCGAACTGGTTCTGCTCGTAAAAGGGGCAGTCGGTGTATGTTTCCTGCATGCAGTTGAGCAAAGTGTTCAGGCTGATGGTCCATTTCTTGGATTCAATAGAAGGTATATTCGAGAGACTTGTGGTTATAGCTAGTGGGTAGTGTGTGCGTCGGTACGTCAGCCTGGTTATCTGCAGGGGATGCGACTGCGTGGACACGGTCAACTGGACGTAGCGGAATGTGCGGAACCAGAAGGGCTCGTACGTCCACTCCTGCTCTTCAGTGGAGCCGTAGGAGACAGTATACGAGTCCTCTGGCCCAACCAGGATCCCTGAAGTATCAGCCCGATTGCCCTTGTTCCGTGCAAACGGGTTCGGATTCCCCTCTGGCGGCGGGTACTCGAAGCACTCGGCGCAGCGGACGGTGATGGTAGAGCCAGCGCCTCCTCTGATTCTCAATTCCAAAAAGGCCGTGATGAGGGATTCGTTCTCGAAGATCACTGCTGTGCGTGTGTTTGGTGGGATCTCGACGATTCCACTCCCGTCACACCGTAAAAGGCTCCTCCAGCTCCCCGCCAGATCCAACCCAGGCTGCTCAAAGCCGGGCTTGACGATATCAGAAAACCGCCCCTCTGTCTCCGGAAAGAGCGGGATGGACCGTGGCACAAGCCTCCACGGTTCCAAGATCGGCAGCATGGGCGTCTTCAGGCTCGACCGTTCCGCATCTAACCAAGCCGAGTCGTCGTAGTCTTCATCTAGCCAGCCCCCATCAGCCAGACTGCCATCGACCTCTTCGTTGATTTGCATGAATGCCGGTCCGAGGGCACGGTTCCACTCGTTGCTCGACAGGATCCGCACCGAATCATCCGGTAGACATTTCCAGCCTGAGCCTTCGGTGGTCGATACCCCCAATAAACCCGAGCTCTCATGCAGGATAAACCCCCCTATCCCGGCCCGTACCATACCCAAATTCCCCTCCTTGACGGGTGAGTAGCGGAGCACTTTGGCGGCCAGGACATTCTTCTGTCCGGGGACCAGAAAGGGTGCGATGTCGATGGTCTCGTAGTTGTATTCATGGAGGTAGGACTTTGCGGGGCCGAAGAGGATCCGCGTCCCATTGATGAAGAGGATGTAGCGCGTGTCTGCTGAGACGTGGACTAGTATCGGTCTGGCTAAGGGAATGGAGGTTGGTACGGTGAATTGTCTGCGAAAGAGGACGATGCGCGCTGTATTGTGTGTGGAGGTGAATGTCGGGGTCGACTCCGGGAGCCAGAGCCAGGGAGTCGCGCTTGTCCAGGCGGGCATTTTGCTCTCCAACGAGTGGTGTATCCGATTCAGTTGGATCAATGGGCTAGGGTTGGGAGAGGGAGAGAGTATTTGTAGCGCGATGTCGGATATCCCGGTGGGATGCGATTGAATGCGGGGATTGGCGGGGATGGACGATTCATGTTATGATCTCTTCTGGAACTTGTGGGGTAATCAAGAGTAATGCTATAGAGCACAGAAAACAGCTCGGTGCATTAGTAGCCGATTGGACCTGCGATGTGTGTAAAAGTCACTTCTCATTGAGATGTACATGACCTCACCACTTTGCAACCCTAATTCCGTGTTCGATCCCCGACAATCTGGCCAGCACCCAAATTGACCCACTGTCGTATATAACGGTCCAGGAACGAATTTACTCAGATGACTACGGTCTGGAGGTCAGATCTAGAATATAAACACCGCTTCGGGATTCATACACATATGTATATCTACATCTATACCCTGCACTCCAAAGGGGTCGGATATCCCGAGGCAATGCGGCTCGGCCCAACCGGCTCTCTGGGGCTGATCTGAGGTATATTCTTGTCTGTTCGGTAAAAATTTGGCCGAGAAGTATAATAGCCTATAATGAAGTCGAAAATACAAGGAGGGGATTTACATCTACATATATCTAGATGGGCAGCGATCTAGAGCCTGCATACAAGGATAAAACGTAGTGTCTAGTGGATTGGCTAATACATACTTACACGAATAGACGACCATGTCGTGCCCGCATGAGAGCTTATCCATTGGAAAAATCATGGCTGGTCAAGTGCAATGATCAGTAGGGAATCTCTGGGTCTACCTGCAAGCTACTTTGGAATCACGGTACCGGTCCCTCGCCCAGAGTAGGTTACTCGAACAGTTGCTTTCCTCAATTTCCATCCATCGGGCGGTTTGGGTCTTTTATTATCCCATAGTCTGATGTTACCGTCAATTCGCTTTAAGGTATAGAGGGTATAGAAAGTTTGAGAGCAAGAAGTGGATAGAACAAGGTTACCATAGTACGGGCTCATGAAATAAGAGAGAAGGGGGATGGTCACTTGAGGGATCCCTGCGATTGCTGCATGAAACAAACAAACAGGGACGTCTGATGTGGGATACAATTCTGATATCTACCTTCACTGCTCGTCCCAGCTTGTTCCGGACGTTGACGCCCCCCTGCTCAGGCGTGCTCAGACGTTCAGGGTGGTAAGGTTGATTGGTTCCGCAGAATTCAACAGCGAAACACAGACATCTCAGCTTACATGGGCATAGCTGAAGTGACACCCAGCAGGGAGAACTGGATAGCTTATAGCCTTCAGCGGATGCGGAGCAAGGCAACCGCTGCTCGTCGGCCCAACTTGTAGTGCCTTTGGTACACCCCCTAAGGTGTCGTGCGTTCAGGCATCGTAGAGCCATAGATGTAGTTTAGCGCTATAGAGAGGCAGCTGCTGCTCTGATAAGTGGAGCAACCTGTTTCCTACTTTTGACCACATTCGTCTGTATCCATAGACGCGCCAATTGAGAATCATCATCGAGAGCGCTTAACAAATCTTTGATGCCTTGAGCATCGTCACCCTCATCAAGTGATTCCCATTCCTCCAAGCCCAACTCCGAGCTCGCATCGGAGATGAAAGTGTTTACAGCTTCCACGCCCTCGCTGTTGAGTGCCCAAACAAGCAATTCCCGGGAAAACCGACCCTCTTTCTTTGAGCTAAACGCGGTCATGACGGAAACCACGTCCAGTTTGCGCTCTAATGCGAACGATTTCAGACAGTCGATGAAGGCGTGTGGGTTGCCTGCCTTTCGAACAATCCAGGGTATCGATTTGACAACGGAGCAAATCCCGATTCGTACCGGGGATTGACTGGCGTGTCGAGCAGGCTTCTCGTCCCAATCTTTGTAGTCCCGGCCTAGGATCTCATTTACGGTGAGCAGCTCTAGACTATTCTGCTTTGTTTCTTGAATCTCAGTGTAGAATCTATCAGCGTCCCATGAACCATCAGTTGCGGTTGCTTTGGGAATTAGGAAATCGCGAGCCAAGATGTCGAACTTAGTCACTTTGTCTTTGGACTTGAGATTGGCCGTGTCAATAAGGATTGGGCCCATCGCAAGTTTTGCCAACATCTCTTCATCCGTAGGCACCTCATTAGATTTGCGCCAGAGGCCCATTTTCTCGAGCTCGGTGACGACGAGCGAAGTACAAGACCCGGTGCACGCGATTAGGTTAGGCTGAGTGCTAGCAATACGTGGAAGAAACTCCTCGTCCGCATGATGGTCAATGCAGCCTAGAACAGTGAACTCTACTGGCAGGCTGGGTAGTGAACCTTTCCCCAAGGGAGTGTCCGAGTACCGCACCGGCAACGCATTCCAGTCTACCAGAACAGAATCAGCTTGTAACTGAGATTCGAGACGACGTTCCTTCACTTGGTTCGCAAAGTCCGCTACAGTCAGAAAGTGCTCTTTGAGCAACGAGCCCTCCACGGTGTTCCCCGCATCGGGTCTAGACAGTTGGAGCGCTTTCACGAATTCAGGACGCAACCTGCCAAGCTCGGGTCCGGCAGAGACATTATCGAGGTTGATCACGGGCACATGAGGGCGTGGGTAGTCGCGTGGAACACGATTGTTGGCAAAGTACGAGTAGACGAGGGCGGAGATGATTGAATCGAGGTCGGCGGAGGGATTGCCGATGACGTAAATGGGGGACTCCGCACGAGAAAGCGAACCGGAAACGAAGCGGTGATGGGCCTGAAGTGCTGTGCGAAGGAATTGAAGGAGATTGTGCTCTGGATAGGGAACTCGCATCGTCGCAATTGGTGTGAAAGGTCTGTTAATGAATGACTCACGTGGTTGTTGAGGAAAGAACTTAGAGTAAGTGCCTGAGGTGTCAACGAGGGGTCGGAGCGGAAGAAAGTAATTCCGGATACATCTCCTCCTTCCTTCTTGGGGACGTTCTCCCGCTCTTTCTACACCCATCTCCAAAAGAGCGAGAAATGGCAGAGCAACGATTGAAGGCCGCCATCCTGGTGGTCTCAGATACTGCATTTCAGGATCCAGCTTCCGATCGGGTCATCGGCACGCTGACCGATGTGTTTTCGGCCGACGGGCCTTGGGAGAAGCCGATCTCCAAGATAGTGCCGGACGATGTACTTCAGATCCAGCGAACTGTGTGCGACTGGGCAGACAGTCCCAGTCCGGTCAATCTTGTTCTTGTAAGCGGTGGAACTGGCTTTGCGGTCAAGGATAACACCCCCGAGGCTGTCACGCCTCTCCTTCACCGTCATGCACCTGGTCTTGTGTATGTACATTGATAGATTAGTAGAATGGTACTGACATACCCAGGCATGGCATGATTTCCGCGTCGTTGAAGATCACACCTTGTGAGTCTATCCGCGTGGACCCATTTCAACACTACTAACACATGCAGTTGCTATGATGGCTCGACCTGTCGCTGGGACCCGACATAAGTCACTAGTTATCACTCTGCCCGGCTCCCCTAAAGGCGCAAAGGAAAACCTTGAAGCTGTCATCAGACTACTGCCTCATGCATGTACCCAAGCGGCTGGTGCGGACTCGAGGACACTCCACGCTGGAGGGGTCAAGAAACTCGAGGCTGAAGCTGGGGTAAAGTCAGAGTCACGGCATGATCATCATCATCATCACCATCACGAACATACTCACTCTGACTCACATGGCCATGGACATGGACACGTTGTACCTAGAGCACATACAACGCCTTCTGAACGGCGGTCAAACGACCCCGCAGCAGGGGCAACCCGGCGATACCGCGAGTCGCCGTATCCCATGATCTCTGTGGACGAAGCACTAAGACTGATTTCAGCTCACACTCCGGAGCCGGAGGTTATCGAGGTTCCGGTGAATATTGACCTGGTCGGATACGTCATCGCGGAAGATGTTTACGCCGCGGAGGCAGTGCCAGCATACCTTGCAAGTATTGTTGATGGATATGCCGTCATTGCTCCCGAATCCCCAGCTGACGGCCAGAGTACAAAGGGGATCTTCCCCGTAGCTTCTATTACGCACGCCAATGAGGGGGGAGCGCTGGCACCGCTTGAGCCAGGCACCATCGCCCGGATAACGACCGGCGCTCCTCTTCCGCCCAACGCGAATGCGGTAGTCATGGTGGAGGATACCTTACTAGCGTCCTCGACGCCTGATGGTAAGGAAGAAGCGACTGTCGAGATTCTAACAGGAGAGATCAAGCCCAACGAGAACGTGCGGCAGCCAGGAAGCGATGTCGCACTAGGATCCAAGATCCTCCAGCGGGGTGACCTAATCACGCCTGTCGGTGGTGAAATCGGCCTGCTGGCAGCTACCGGGACCAGGACCGTCAAGGTATTCAAGAAGCCCATCGTGGGTGTTTTGAGTACTGGTGATGAGCTCGTAGAGCACGACGACCCCCGGTCTCTTCAGGGAGGGCAGATTCGAGACTCAAACCGGCCCTCGATCCTATCTTGCCTGAAATCATGGGGGTTCCCTGCCGTTGATCTAGGGATCGCGCGCGACACGCCTGCAGGCGAGCTCGAACAAAGCCTGCGGGATGCTCTTCGCGGAGTCGGCAAGTCCAACACTAGCGTCGACGTTATTATCACTACAGGCGGTGTCTCTATGGGGGAGCTCGATCTGCTAAAGCCCACCATTGAACGCTCTCTCGGCGGGACTATCCACTTCGGCCGCGTCTCCATGAAACCAGGCAAGCCGACCACTTTTGCCACCGTTCCGTTCAAGCCAACATCCTCTGCACCTGGCCAACAAGAACGCAGCTCTCGACTGATCTTCTCCCTCCCTGGCAACCCAGCCTCAGCACTCGTCACATTGAATCTCTTTGTCCTCCCTTCTCTACACAAGCTCATCGGTCTCGGCCAGAAGCAGGCTGCATTAGGCATCACGCCGGCGCTTGGACTACCCCTTGTAGCAGTAACCTTGTCACATGCTTTCCCGCTTGACCCTAAACGCACTGAGTACCATCGGGCTATCGTTACGGTGTCTCCTAAAGATGGACGGCTTTATGCCACAAGTACAGGGGCAGAGGGCGTAGGACAGCGTAGTTCTCGGGTCGGGAGTCTAGCCAGTGCCAATGCTCTCCTTGTTCTTCATCCCGGGAAGGGATCTATCGGGCAAGGGAGTCTGGTCGAAGCGTTGATGATGGGGCCTGTTGCGCGTGAAGGCGCTGCGGTTGCACCCTAACAGGGGCGCTCAGTGTGGTACCAAAGAGAACACTACCTGCTCGTGAGTACGATATCAGCTTGAGAGGAATATAGACTACTTGACACGCTGCCTAACTCTTCAAAAACTTATTCGCGTTGTCATCGTATCTCTTTTCAACTATTATAAGCGGTCCTTCCCGCCCCTCAAGTGCCTGGATAGCTTCTGGACTCACACCTGCGGATTGGATGCTGACCGGAAGAGATCTCACTGAGGAGCCGCTCTTGACTTTATGGAAAAGAAACTCAGTCCCTGTCTACCGCTTTTCTCTTATTAGCAATGACCAGTTTAATTATTGCTGCCGCTTCCTTAACTGTGGTTGGGTTGCATTCTACTGCCATGACTTTTGCTGCTACCGAATGACTACCTTTGCTCTTCCTGCCACTGTGCCCTTAGCAGGGCGAGTTGTCATAGATACTATCCAGATCCTTTGGAATAACCCCAGCATCAACCGCGTCTACAAAATTAGCCATGCACTCCTAGATTCGAGGAATGAACTCACCTTTATACGACCATCTGTAGTCCCCCAGCTGCGCCTTCCACGACCAAAACACCCAACCCTCCTGCTTCTCATATGCAATCGCCTGCGCCGCAAACCACCTAGCATAAAATTCCGTGTTGGATGATGGCTCCCAGTCCGCAGTATGCTCGACATTGTCAGGAACACTAAGACTCCACTCGCCAACAATGGTCGGCCAGTTGCCGCCGCGGTCGTCTGCACAGGAGGCGCTGATATAACTCTCCTTGCCAACGGCGATGCTGGAGTCGTACTTTACATAGCGGTGGTCATCGTATGCGGCGAAATAATTGTCTGTCAGGGATTGAGTCGGATTGCCAGAGCCCCATTTCTCGTTCATCATTTGGATGTGTAGGTAGTTGTTGCTGGTGATGCCGAGAGATGATTCGGTGTTGCGGATGCGCTTGGAGACGTCAGTATACACTGGCTTGACCGGTTAGGAGTGGAAGACAGATGGGCTTACGGTGAACGCGTTAGGGTAGTAGCTGTTGACCATGGAGGAGACCTGGTCTGGGCTTTGGACAGGCTCATTGACGATCTCTAGCATACCGACATTGCGGAACTTGTCATTCTGGTGGATATTTGTCGTCATCCACTCGAGGAACTCCAGCGCCCGGTCGTACTGGTAGTCCTGGTAGAAGCCGGGGGTAGGAGCATACTGCATACATATCCAGTAAGCCGCTCTGCACCAATGTCTAGTAGGAAACTGCCGCTTACCTGCCCCGTAAACGGCTGCTTAGGCTGCTGTGCCCCAGGAGCCCCATGCAGATCTATGATGATATACATGCCCGCATCACTTGCCCACCCGCAAACGTCCTCGAGATACTTCATTCCCCCTCTGGGGAAGTGCTCCGAGTCCGCGTAGACCAGATCCTCTTTGAGCCAGTACCCTACCGGAATACGGATTGTGTTGAGCCCGAACTGTACCATCTGGCTGATATCTTCCTGCGTGATCCAGGATCCCCAGTGGTCCGCAAAGGCCTGATCAGCAGTATCCTGCCCGAGGGCCATCACACAGTCGAACTCGGACTGTTGCCCACCACACCCCATGTTACTCCATGCCGTGTTGGCCATCCACGGCTCGATGACAAAGTGGCTGCCAAGGTTGACGCCGCGGATCTTGTTCGAGGCCGGGAGCCAGCGTTTGCTGGAGGTAGATGTCACATTGAAAATGTTTGTGCCTGCGGCGGAGTAGATGTCTCTGTCAATGCCTGGGAGCCAGGCGAGAGCTACAGGGAGAAAGGGGAGGAGAGGGATGACGGACTTCATATTGCAAAACAACAAAGCTCTGATGGAGGACCCGGAAACAGATTACCTTCTCAGTGTCTCGCAGCCCGATCCGAGCCTTCAGGAAGGACTGTGGGGTATTTACCTGAAGGTCATTGATTTCAATACTTATAATGCTTCATAGAAGCTGAAACAAGGGACCACCGCACAGCCACCCGGAGCCGGCACTCAGTCCTGCAATTTGGGGGCGATCGACAGCCCAGAACACGCCGACGAAACCTCATACGGAAGCAAGCCTGGAATAAGCAAAGATCGTTTCACCAAGCTTCCACTAGCGCAAGGTATTGCGCCGTGATTGGTTGCAATGTTCTGCTCGAACTTGATCGAGCGGCATACTCCGCTCGAGGTTGTGCCCTAAATCCGCTGAGGTCGGCTAGGGGTCTGGCGTTCAATCGCATTGTGATGAGTGGCCACTTTTTTAGCAGAGTCTTAATGAAGGGACATTCTCTTCGAGTGAGGCATTGTTATTGAAAGTAAGGTATCTGTTTTCTTTAAACAGGCTTCTCTACCTAGGTAGCTAACGTGCCTTATCTAGGTACCTGAGATCGACTAGATATTCGTAGATTTCGTAAAACTCCTTAATTAGACCAAATAACCAATCTCCAATATGTCGATACTTCGGTATCTCCGCCTCAAGTGTCCGGATCATGAAGCTCGAGGGGCTGAAAGCAATCATAAAGGACATTGGAGTCCCTCTGTTCCTGATTGCCCTGCAGTGCCAGCTCAAAGGTCGAACTCGATAATCCTAGCCGAAATGTCCTAACCTTACCATTAATATTAGGAACTGCCGGGATGTGATAGTTTTTAAAGGCCTGGGCGAAGCGAGAAGGTAGCGGTCGGAGGCTCAAGAAATGACCTCCCTTCAAAAGAGATGAGTAAATGTCCCATGCGGGAAGAGGCTTCTGTACAGGAGAAATCCCTTAACAAAGATGGTGTCATTATCCATACGGGAAAAATTCTTAACAAGGTCGCTCTCTCAGGACACCTAATATTTGAACAAGAGGCCCAGAGCATGGGCTGTGACGTTTTCAGCCTTTGAGGGAGCCTCCCCTCTAATCAGGAAACCTAGCAGTGCAGCCTTGCCATAATACTGTATAAGAATGCACGGCGAAGGTATAGCGGAACGGGTAGCAAAAGGGAACGTTAGCCGTCCTGCTGATCCCCAAGACAATCACGACAACCGGCGCTTAAAGAGAAGAAAAGTATGACACCTCCAGGCTAAGGGAGTTGGTATGAAAGCGCCAAGAGTTGTGGTAGGATATCATGGTTATCATACCAGTGGCTGGCTAATGGTCAGTGGGTTTAACTCAGCTGCGGCTTGGTGGATTTCGACCTATATATGAGGCCCTCCCTGGATTTCGATAGGTATGAGATTCTCCCTGCCTAATCAAAGCGACTGGTTACGGCCGGTCGATGTTGTGGTACAGAGGTCGAGAAGCTGATAGGAAGCTGCTTCATAAGGCTTCATAACTTATCTATAATTATGGTATAAATATTATAGACTGGTATAGAGGTTACAGAAACTGTATAGATATTATAGAAATGGGACAATATATGGCTGGTTTGGCGATCTATACTTTCTCAAAGGACCGTGTCCAGTCACGATGGTCTACCAGAGCATCCGTTAACCAATGCCACAATACTGTTCAATCGTTCAATCGATTCCCATATGAACATCATGCCCGGGTATCTACAAGTGAAAGATCCGGCGTAAAACGGGTATGATCGGCAAACACATGCCTCGGTCTCGGCTACGACCCGGCGAGTGCTTCACTGTTCTTTCTCTTACCACTCTGAGTACATGCATCCCGTGGCCCGGTCCTATGAGCCCTAACGCTGGTTTCCTTCTGCCTTGGTCTTAAGATCGGTATCCGTATATCTCGGTCTGGTCCAGCCAACTCCTTGGCCGAAAGTCCATGACGCGGTGGCCAGCCCTAGTCAACCGTGCCATTCGTCCGGTATGGTGTCCACTTACTCCAACTGTCGTCATTCAGAAATGGGACATTATAGCCGGTATCTCTTCAACATGATTGCACAGTTTTTTGACTTTCAGTCTGATATTCTTGAGAAAAGGCGGGGAAGAACTTACTTGACCGTTTCCTTGATCTACCAGTCAGTATGGGAATCTAGGGTCTATCCCACTTTGCGTGGGGGTGGGGGAGACTGCGTGGGGGCTCCCCAGGCTGGGGAAATAGAGAGTAAAAGAGAGACCGTGGGGGTGCACAGGCAAACCCTGCAAAAGCCCTAGTCTGGATATTTCCAGGATATATAGCAACGGCACTCCCATCACTGCTCTCCTCGCACAGATCCGCTCAAAACCTAGAATAACAAAGACACAAGAATAAGTAATGGCCGCTCCTCAGGCCAAACCGGCTACCTTCCATGTCGAGGGCCCAGAGGCCCTCGACCTGGACCCAAAGACCGTCACTGCAGACCTCATCCACACGGTCCGCGTCCCTCTAACAGAGGATGACAACAAGGCCATCCGCCGCAAGACGGACAAGCGCATCCTCACCATCCTGATCTGGGTCTACTTCCTCCAGATTCTCGACAAGACCGTGCTCGGCTACGGCGCCACATTTGGTCTGAAGCAGGACGCACACCTGACCGGCAACCAGTACTCCCTAGTCGGCTCTATCGCCCCTATCGCCCAGCTAGCCTGGCAGCCCTTCTCGTCGTTTCTGATTGTGAAAGTTCCTCATCGCATTCTGATGCCTGCTCTGGTCTTTGGCTGGGGCGTTGCGCAGGCGTGCATGGCCGCTTGCCACAGTTTCGGCGGGCTGATGGCGACCCGGTTCCTGCTCGGCCTGTTCGAGGCCGGATGCCTGCCGCTGTTCAGTATCATCACGAGCCGCTGGTACCGTCGTGCTGAGCAGCCGCTTCGCGTCGCGGCGTGGTACAGCACGAACGGAGTCGCAACGACGGTTGCGGCGGCGCTCTCTTTTGGACTGGGCCATATCAGGTCGGATGTGCTTGCTGAGTGGCAGATGTAGGCCACCCCGGCCCCTCTGCCCGCCATTTTCTACCTTTTACTTTACCAGTATCAGTCTCAACCTGGACGAGAAGGGCTAATTTTGATGATATAGTATCTTCCTCTTCGTCGGCCTGATCACCGTCCTCTCCGCTCCATTTATCTATATCTTCCTAGACAACGACATCCCATCCGCACGCTTTCTCAATGAGACTGAGAAGCTCCAGGCCATGGAGCGGCTCCGCGCCAACCAAACCGGCACCGGCTCTCGCGAATTCAAGATGCACCAGGTCGTCGAAGCAGGGCTCGAACTCAAGACTTACCTCTGGGTTGCCATGGCGCTCTTGCTCAACATCGGCGCGGGTGTCACCAACGTCTTTGGTCCATTGATCCTCAGCGGGCTGGGGTTCGACAAGTACAAGACCACGCTGCTGAATATGCCATTCGGCGCGTTTCAATGGATATTCATCCTGCTGGCCAGCTATCTCGCACAAAAGGCGCGGCTGAAAAGTGTCGTTCTTGCGCTGTTTATGCTCCCCGTTGTCGCGGGGCTGGGAGTTCTCTACGCCGTGCCACGCGATGACTCGGCGCAAGGAGCCCTCATGGCAGGATACTACCTGCTTGCCTTCCTCTTCGGCGGGAATCCGATCATCATTGCCTGGGTCGTGGGAAACACGGCTGGCATGACCAAGCAGAGTATAGTCACGAGCCTATACCAGGCTGCCTCGGCTGGCGGAAACATCGTGGGTCCTTTGCTATTCAACGACAAAGACTCACCAGAGTATCTCCCGGGTCTGCAGGCCTGTCTGGGCATCTTTTCGGCCTTGGTTGCTGTCGTGGGAATGCAGTGGCTGCTGCTGTTCTGGATGAATAAAGGCCAGGAACGGCGGCGCCTGGCGAATGGGAAGCCCGCGAAAATGGTGGACCGCTCGATGCATGGGAACTTTCACCAGGCGGATTCGGATGAGGGCGCAGTGAATGTGGGTGAGGATGGTCAGGAGCAGCAGATTGGGAATAATGCGTTCTTGGATTTGACGGACCGGGAGAACGATGAGTTTGTGTATATCTACTAAGTAGGAGGCCATTCGAGTGGACGGAAACCTAGCACTAGCTATCTGAGATAGGCGGCCATTGAAGTTGATTCAAAAATCCAATGATCATTTACACTAGTGAATTCGTCGACGGGCTGCCACTAGGGTCCTGGTATTGTCATCATCCAGACACGAGAATCGCCATGGTGCCTCGTTCCCAGACCAGTGTAGCTGGTCGAATGTGGCATCCACTGCGTTTGATCCACGGGATACAGCACAAGGATGGCGAACTCGAACTCGTACGGTTCAGGCTGCATCTTATAGTATAGAAGCACGTTAGGTGGCATAGGGAGCAAGGGGGCCGAGCAGTTGGTACCAGTGGTGATCTGCGCAGAAGTGCATAGAGATATCTTCGTCCGTTGGTATGCGAAAGACGACAACGGCCTCGTGAGCACCCACTACTGATCAGAACACTCTGAGCACATCCTATAATGTGCAGAATGGTACCCAGCTACAAAATGCCCACATCAAACACGTACTGGCAGGTAGGTAAGTTCAAGAGTTCGAGAGATAATACGATAATACATCCAAGACATTAACCAAAAACCCCATTAATCCAAGGCAAGAAACAAAGACATTGCATCACTGAGTAAACCATCAAAGCAACGGAAATCCGAACATGCCTGCATACTCCTCCCTGTGCTGGCTCAGCTCCGCATAGTCCCTAGAAATATTGCCGTGTCTATCCGGCTTCCTCTCATCGACGCCAACATCCAAAAGAAACCGGACCACCTTGGTGCGCCCCTACTCGTCAGCCTTGTCCAAATCGGCGCCCTGGGCGGCCAGAACGCGGACGACACTCACATGGCCGCCTTTCGAAGCCCAGAAAAGGGCCGTCCTGCCCTCTGAGTCTGTATGGTCAGTTTGAGCGCCCCTTTCCAGCAAGAAGGAAACAATATCAAGATGACCCCGTTCGGCCGCTAGTAGTAACGGGGTTGAGTCCATATGATCGGGCCAGTTGATGTTGCACCCATAGCCAATTTCGAAAAGATACTTGACTGCACCGGTTAATCCCGCGATGGCAGCGTGGTGCAACCACGCTTTATCCGAGTCCGTGGGAACATACCTCGGCCTCGATAATTTACTGTAGTGCACAACGTGTCGCATATCAGCGCCCGCAGCAACGAGAATGCCTAACGGGCCTGTGCTCTTGTTCTTCATCGCCGCGAGGAGCGGTGTTAGCTCCAAGCATCCGGCGCCAACTTCAGAAGGGATCCCGTCGGCGATGGCAAGCTGGCGAACGATACGCGTGTTGCTGCTTGTGCAGGCGGCTGCTAGGGCCGCATAGCCTACGTCCGGGTCAGATTTGAACGCGCGTCGAATCCTAGGGAGCAGTAGAGCCATTTCCTGGTGGTTATCAGTCGCAGAAACGTGCTTGAAGCTTACTAGAACTTGTTCGATGGGAAGTGAGTCGTATACTGGGACGCTGAGCGCCCTGAGACGGGCTGAGGTGCGGACAGAGGCGGCAAGCGCGGAGGGGCCCATTTGCTTGACTATCATGAGGAGGATTTCGGTAGGGAGTTGGAGAAGGGTCAGGCTGGAGGCGTTGGCAAATGGCATCTTGATCCTTGCCAAAGGTTGTGCGTCTAGCCTTTCTGTGGTTGTTTGCAAGTAAAAAAGTTGTAAAAGAGAAGTAGATATGGATCAGATAAATGAGACTTGGGCTTTAGAGGAATTTTAAGGCCAGTTATGCACGTATAGTAGCCTTAAAGTACACTTGCATTGATCCTTCACTATAAAGCCCTGATTGTCTTTCACTTTTTAGATTAAAAGTAGGTACTTTGTTAGTCTTAGAACACAATTCAGAATCGCATTCTATTGCGTATTGTGTAGAAAGCATGAATAGCACTCCTCATTTCTGAAAACAGTGCTTTGTGAGATTTTGTATATTATATGCACAAAGCCAGTGTTGCATTCATTTATCAAACAAGTGCTTTATCAAGCTCAGTAAATTGAAGTTTCTTGCAGTTCATGAATAACATCTAGGAGAGTTGGTAGAGCCTTACCCTGCCTCTACAGTTGATCATGTGCAAGTATATTTCACCTTCTTGAGGCTTACAGTATCAACATACTGGTGGTCCAAGAGAATAAGGCATATCTAAATCTCCCGTGACTTAGGGCTTTTTGAGCAGATCATGCCGTTTAGTCCACGTCACGATATGCAGAGCACTAGCTTACCATTTGCATAACTAATTGCGCAATGTAAACATTGGAAATATGATTTCGCATCCATAAATCAATCTTTCGTGGTAAAACTGCAATGGTGTCATAGACGGGGATCTGGCTCCATGTAAGAGACGTGTCCAGGCAAGCATCTCCCAACTGGGCCAACAAGGTCGACAGACCCCATGGCCTGATCTGCCTGCATCGCACCTATAAGCTGGTCCGCCGTTACACTCCAGCCTTGGAGTACTCTGAGTAGATCTCGCACCATTAGTCAGTCATACGCCACAGATGAGCCAAAAAATGTATATATATATATATATATATATAAAATAAAAAAAATAAAAAAATAAAAAAATAGAAAAATAGAAAAAATAGAAAAATAGAAAAATAATAGTAATGCTCCAGTAAGCCAATTGCATATGTGGGTCAGCTCTAAGCCTTCCAGGTATAGGAGTGTGCAGCACACACTGTCTAATCACTTATATACCCCCGGGCACCGACCCTCGCTGCAGGCACCAGCATTCTACAGGGGTTGAATGCATCCAGGCGAAAGTGCCCCCTGTCCCCACACATCAGCAACTTGCATAAGGTTCCACCGGTGTGCTAATATTAAGCTTAACTCTGCAGATCGGCTTATGCTTACTTATTGTGGGCCACAACGCCCAAGCAAGACCAACGGCTTCAAACTGCAGTATATAAGGCCAATAGCCTCCTACGCCAGTCTCTCACAATCATTCACCAGATTTCAACCAGCTCTCTTCAAATCTAAGAATTGAGAGACAATCACCGCGCGAACCATGCAACCTACCCTTGCCGTCTTAGGCGCCCTGACCCTAGCCTTGCCCTCCAGCGCCCAAAACATGTCCTTCGGCGCCAACAACTTCTACCAGAGTCCCATCGTGACCACCCACCCGATTACTTTCCCAAGCCAGTATAATACCACCATTGCTGGCAACCTCTTCATCCTCAACAACATCAGCCTTACGGACGCCCATCCCGGCATCGTCGTCAGCCACCCCATGGGCGCCGTGAAAGAACAGAGCGCCAACCTCTACGCCACAAAACTCGCCGAGGCCGGCTTCGTCACCGTTTCACTCGACCTGCCCTTCTGGGGCGGCAGCGAAGGCGAGCCACGCAATGCGGTTTCGCCGGATCTCTACGCTGAAGCCTTCAGCGCGGCAGTTGACTATCTGGGCTCGAGCGCCCAGCAGTTTGTCTCTATTGACCGTGAACATATTGGTGCCGTGGGTATCTGCGGAAGCGGGGGATTCGTCATCAGTGCCGCGAAGATCGACCCACGCATCAAGGCTGTCGCGACAGCGAGCATGTACGACATGGGTGCTGTGAACCGCAACGGCCTACACCACTCTCAGTCCCTCGCGGCGCGGAAACGTGTCATTGCATCTGCGGCTCAACAGCGATGGGTTGAGGTGGACGGCGGAGCCACCCGGTACACCAGCGGCACGCCTAACGTTCTCACAGCCAATTCGACCGACATCGACCGCGAGTTCTACGACTTTTACCGCACTCCTCGGGGCGAGTTCACGCCCGAGGGCACAACTTGGAATCTGACGACGCACCCGACGCTGTCGAGTAATACCAAGTTTATGAACTTCTATCCATTCAACGATATCGAGTCCATCTCGCCGCGGCCACTGCTGTTCATCTCGGGGGACCGGGCGCATTCGCGCGAGTTCAGTGAGGATGCGTATAGGCGCGCGGCGGAGCCGAAAGAGCTGCACTGGGTTCCTAATGCCGGTCACGTCGATCTCTACGACCGTGTGGAGCTTATCCCGTTTGGCAAGCTGACACGTTTCTTCCGGGAGCATCTGGTTAATTAGAGATGTATAGCGGATAGATGCTCGGTCTTCCCTTTTTATTCAGGGGGTTTTGAATAAATGTCATGCTAGTCAACCTTCCCGTGTGATATAGAGTTGCTCAAATAAAAATTCACTGCTCATCTTCATCCAGACTGGCTTCTATGACTGCTTGTGGGCTTTTTGAACTTCATCGCGAAGTCAGTTGTTACGCCTGGTTTCGATCCAAGTCGAGTAGTAGTAGGAGAGTAGAGTAGGGCGCAAAGAGTCACCTGACTACGTCTAACAAAGGCGTTACTCTTAAGGATCAGATAAGCATCTAGTGGTCAAAAAAGGCTGATATCCCTCGGGGCTCACAAGCCAAAAGCTATGCGCCTGAGATTCAGCGTGTGTTGTAACCAGTTCAGCGGCCTCATTCAGGGTCACTAGAACCCATCATTATCATTCATGAAATACATGGATGGTGGCCTCCCGTATAGGGATCTCAATTGACCTGCTGAAAAAGCCTAAAATTGTCTACTGTTAAGTAGTTACCCTTGTGTATAACCGCCGTTGCATGCTCTGACGTTCTTGGACAGGAAATAAAGGCAAACAAGAGTTACTTCGGCATACAATAATAACTCGATGCAGGCGGTTGCTTCTGAAATGAGGAAATGTTGGTGCAAGCAGTCGGGATAGAGCCTTTGTATAATAATTATGGGACCATAAATACTT
The DNA here is from genome assembly GCA_003574815.1 of Aspergillus spinulosporus. Classification (NCBI taxonomy): domain Eukaryota; kingdom Fungi; phylum Ascomycota; class Eurotiomycetes; order Eurotiales; family Aspergillaceae; genus Aspergillus; species Aspergillus spinulosporus. The sequence goes on along the minus strand of QPHH01000029.1, from coordinate 57,491 downwards.
CCTTCGCTTTATTCTGTCGTGCTCGTCAAGTTTGGGTTAGTGGATACGTGCAAGGTAGACAGTACTAGATACCCTCTAGTAGCAGCGACGTGACCCTGCATTGATCGGACCCACTATTGGTTATCTGCTTACCATGTACTATAAATGTAAGCGCAGCCAATAAACACAGAAGAGTACAAACGCGGCTGGATCATACCGCTTATTAAGGGGAAAGGCCCCAGACGATACAATGGGAGACCCCAACCCTAACCTTGGAATGCTCCACGGCTTAGACTGATGAGTAACGCGCAATTTTACCCCACAGTAACCGAAACTTGGCAGTAAGCCATAATAGAAGGATAAGGCCTTTTGTTGTCACGCGCCGGTGGAAAATGTAAGTAGAGTGAGACTCAGGACTTTGGAATTCACAGCCAGCTCAAGCACTATGGAAGGCTATGTACTCCTCGTTCCCTTGTTTGAATGGTGAGAGCTGATTTTTTTTAGCACATCGTGCTCCGCCACAGCCGGCGGGCGGCCGCAGGGCGTGTCTAGCCAGTAGTTCATCGCCGAGGGCTCCGCTTTGCGTTTCATCTATAGATGCATTGTACCATCGAAGGACACCATATCTGCCCGCGTCACAGAAGTTGGCCGAGTTCCTGCATCAACGTAGCCAGGTCCATGCGGGAGCAAGCCTTGATGTCTTCAGAGAGTATCTGGAGATCTGAAGAAATGTTCGAGCAGGAAGAGGACATTGGATGTACGAGGGTCGAAAATGGATGGGGGAGTGTTGTGAATGCATTAAAACGGAGATGAAGGTGCTCATTAGAAAGTACTAGGCCAAAGACGCTGGGAGTATTCCATTGTAGACTTGATCGATTGTTAATGATAGATATTTTTACATTTAGCATATGCAGTATGGGAGCATGCAGAGTATGGTTAGTTGCTACCGCTGCTACGCTGGTAGTCTGAGCTTTCTTATACTTGTTTAAGTAGTCACGATCGGATCGCATTGACACAACATGTCCGGCCTCGCCGCGTTAGATAGAAAAATCAGCAAAGGAATCCTGATATCTCCTTTGAAAGATAATAAGCCAGATAATACCTGCGCCAGCTTTCCCAGGAAGAAGTCTTGTGACATTCAGGACTATCTCCAGGAATGTGGAGATAGACACACACTTCTTCTAGAAAATGGATAGGGCACATTTCCACCGCAACTGGAGCTTGTACCTAGCTTGTTCTCGCTTCGATGGTGCAGCCTAAGCACCATCCAAATTCAGTAACCATTGAAAGCAAGAACAGCCTTGGGGCAGAACAAAGATATTAGAGACACAACCGTGCTCTTAGAGTCCACTGATACCTTGATGAGTTTACCGCGTAGTGAAGGAGTGGCTTGCAGGGCTCCTGCCTATCGAATCTCGATGCTGACTTACAACAGAATACAAGATAATCTTCCCTTCTTTCTGTCCCGAAGGCCTGTCAGGGTAACGGATGCCCTGATGTCGCGAATTGCCATAATTGACACGTCAGGTGACCTTCGCGGCCCTATTGGATTCTTTAGCCATCCTCTGGCGCAATCCCTAACCAGCTGATCTTTCCATTCGCATCAAGCAATCAGACACGGATTAACCATTCAATATCATCTTTTCCACTTCTTCTTCTATGGACTTACCAGTAATAGTGAGCAGAGGACGAAACGAAGCGTAGTAAAGCGTGGTTTATTAGGACAATCCAACGCCGAGCCGGTTTTCCACAGGGAGTAGGTTAGATTTCGGCGGAGATGGACGGAACTGCGTATTACTAATAGACAAAGGGTTCTTTTTCGCTTCGGAATATGGTACTATGCATGGTGTACTCAGAGCACTCTGACTGGGAACTCTACATAAGAATCCATCAGTTGTCATTGGTGGTAATATGGGCCGTGGAAATACCAGTGCACTAGCGAGAAAGCGCTATGGAGAGTTAGGGCTGTTTTCCTGAGGGCGGTTTTCTTGAGGGCGAGTTTACTGACAACCAGCTTATCTTAGCCGCGATCGGTTATTTACATTATCTACTTTCTTCATCAGGTTTACTAATCTACAGATACGGCTGAACCTTCTGCCTCCCGTTCCCTCTCGTAAAAGATCTTGGTGTCGTTCCTGCCATTAGAGAGCGACAGGGCTTACCCGTCGACCGCGAGATTCATGTATCCTTGGTCATAGTTTAAGAACCTGTCACCCCAAACTCCAGGCTCTCAATCTCCCCATTCCCCCAGTCCAGGCGGAAATAGGCACCGAGGCCGACCCACCAGGAACGGCTATACGGACAAAGACCCCGACCGCCATATGTCTCGCCCCGGCAGCACCGCCGCAGTCAGAGGCGGATAAATGCGTAAGAGGACGCTGCCAAGACGCGATCTCTGCTGACTGCTTCACTAACAGTTGGAGAAGGCATGACTGGCCAGGTCGTACTGTGGTGAAGGGCTGACGATGCTGATCGAGGGACGAACTGAGAAAAGGAGTTCAGCTATGATAACCATATCGGAAGGTACCAGCTGGGATGACATAAAGAAGATATTTATAACCATGGTAATCCTGATTCATTCCAAGCCTCCTCCTCGTCCTCTCCGCCGTCCTTGTCTTCGTAGTCTCCACCCAGCCTCAGCCGCACGGCCCCCAAAAGGCTCGGCGCAGGCCCGGCGGCGAGACCAGGTCAGCACTAAGCCCGCCGTTCTTCATCTTTGCGTAGAGTAGTGGGGCCAACTAATTTCCCTGCAGCCAGTCACCCAATCAGCCTCTTTCTGCGGCGGGCTTAGTGCGGAACGTTTCGAACGGGGCTTGACAGTGGTCGAGCTGGGTCGGACCAACACCGCTAGGGAAGGTTGAGCAACCTTCGCCAGCAAAGAGCAGCTTCTCGTAAGCCCAAAAGCAATGAGCACAGCCTTGCAAACTGCCAATTATCGTTAGACAGCGGGCCTCAGGGTTCGATTATCCGATTCCAATTTTCTGCTCGGCACAAACGACCAACAGCCTGACAGTCTCGGGCTCCCTATTATGAAACGTAGGTCCCCGACCCGCTGACTTCAAACTTCTCTCATACTTCTCCCATACTTCGCCCATACTTTCCCAAAATTTTTTTGCATATATGCAATCAATCTATCCGGCCATCCTATTGATCCATACACAATGAGCTCCGACGATTCTGATTGCATCTCCGGCTCCGAAAACTGCCACTTCAGCTGCCCCTCTGGCGGAACATGGTATGTCTGCCCGGAGGCGCCCTACTTCGTCGGCTGCTGCAGCTCCGATCCATGCACCAACACCGATTCCAACTCAACCAACCCATGTCCTGACGTCTATGCCGCCTCTTTTGACGGGTCCATCTACGACTCCATTCGGCCAAACACCTGCATCGGCGAGAGCAACGATAACTGGTACACATGCAATTTCACCCAACCACGCTTTTTGGGATGCTGCAGCATCAATCCCTGTGCGAACGGAACGTGTCCGCAAGAGAATGTCTTGCCGGCCGCGTGGAGTCAGAGTCGCGGCGATCAGTATAAGTTGTTTCTGGACGAGGAGAGCACGACAGATGAGAGCGACGGAGGGCTGTCCGGGGGCGCGATTGCGGGAATTGTGATTGGAGCTGTGGCTGCACTCGTCTTGCTGCTAGCCGCGTTTTGGTTCTGGAGGAGGAAGAGACGTGGTGCGGATGGGAAGGGCGGGTATACGCCCGGTCACGGGACGGGGCCAGCCTCGGAAGGCGAGTATGGGTATCAGCATCCGACCTCGCCATATCAAGGTATGCTTCCTCTCTAGCTGCAGTTGACCCTTAGTCCCCAAGTCGCATTCGGGTCCTGATACTGATCGTCTGTATAGACTCGCACTTCTCCAGCCCAGGCCAAACCACCATTAGTGCAGGGGCGAAGTACCCCTCTGGCTCAACATTCAGCCCGTCGCTATCGCCGCCATTGCCCTCCGAGAGCGGGCGCCCGATCTCCGAGATCAGCGGGAGCGACGAACATTTCCGCCAGTCGGGCCCAAATCACGGGCTCGGTGTATTTGCGAAGCCCGACCCGATCCCAGAACTTGATAGTGCGGCGAAGCCGCCCGAGGTGCATGAATTGGATGGGCTTAGCCGGTCATAAGTGTCATGGTAGGAGTTGGAGGAGTCAATGTTTGTACTCTATAATATGTATGACTTAATAAGTAATAACGAACGGAACAAAAAAGTCCTCTAGAAAAGCAGGTCTATAAATAATTAAGTAGAAAGAGGGGTCATTACATTCCCCGGTTGAACTCAACCTTTCCGTCCTTTCCACCGCGGTTCCAGAATTCCTCCTCCAGCGACGCCGCGCTGATGGCCTGTCGTTGCGGGAACGCACCCAGGGCCAAGGGGAGGGCGAACAAGGATGTGGCGAGAACAAGCCCCAGGTTGGCTGGAAGGACCATCCGCGGACTAAGCAGCTTCCTCTTTTCCAGCTGCACGAGGATCAGAGGGGGAACGACCATGATCGGGGTCGCGTTCAAAACTCGGCTGATAGCTGTCTCACCGACAGCGATCTTAGCAGCAACCTTACTCCGTCCGAGACTCTGGACCGGCTCGCCTTCTTTCTCTGGAACGGGGTATACGTCGATACCCTGGCGGATCTCCTCGCTGCGCATGAGGAATACGTTGAGCGCACTGGCGCTCGAGACGGCAGCGAAGGGGACGAGTCGGCCGAGGATGAGCTTGGTATTAGGGGAGACGTTCTTGAGGCGGGGGACAAGAGCATTCAGGCCGAGTGCGACAGAGCATGAAGCGGACACAGCCATGAGGTAGGATTTGGCCATCTGCGAGACGGAGAGGGGGGTCGATTTGTTCGAGTTGGCATTGTTGATTGCGACGTTGAGAGATTGATTGGCGATTTGCCAGAGCAGAGTCCCGGTGGTCTAAATCCCGTCAGATAATTTATTCTTCCATATAAGCGACGCTGTTACCCTAAGTCCCGGTGTGAGCATTCCGGCCGTAACGACCAGGTTGGAGAGGACGTAGCATGACATGCGGAAGGGGAGGAAGACAGGCTCGCCCGTATCTATCAGCAAGCACAAGTTAGCCAAATTCCAGTGAACCAGCAACAGGGTTTGGATCTGAAACGTACCTGGATGTAATGTCGAATCTACCACCTTCTTCGCCCTCCATAATTCTGCATTCATTGTCGGGATCTCGTTCTGCTTGTAGGAGGAGATAAGGCGCTTCGCCTGCTCCAGACCTGCTGAAGAGACGAATAGCATCCTGCCCTGTTAGCCCGCAGTTCATAAGCAGCATACGATAGGATTTACCTTGGATCGGAAATATCGGCCGCATGGCGCACGCGACCCCAGTAGGTATTTAGGTCATATTGCGAGTGGGGAAGCTCCCGGTCGCCGGGGAGCGAGGCGGACATTTGCGGCCTAATAAAGAGTGACGAGGCGCAATGAGAGAATGACGATAGCGAAAAGGACACTAGACTGGAGGAGAAGAGAAGAAAGAGTCATAGGATGCGGCGGGCGACAAGCGGGAGAAAATGATTCAGTGTTTTGTCGGAGGCGGTGAGCCCGATAAGCGGGGTTGGCCAATCGGAACGCCTTAGTCGCGGTTCTGGCTCAGGGACCGAAAATTACTGAGGGCTGGCCCCTCTTCCAAACTCCATTATTAGTAGCCAGTGGCCGAAAGTGGCGGATTGTCGAACTCGGACAAACCAGCCCCGAGACTCTCCGAACTATGCCCAAGCTCCAACAAGACTCATACAGAATGCCCCCAGGAAGACCAGTGCACATGCAATTACTCTGCTGCGGCCACGCAGCACCTTCCAGCTCTCGTCACTCAAAAAATCCTCCGACAATAGCTCGATCAACGAGGCGAAGATTAGCAGCCCTGCCGAGATGGCGTTCATTGTGCCCACCAGGAGCAGTCCGACCTCTGAATCGGGGCTATAAAGCGAATGCGTTGCGATACCGATTGCTTGGCCGATGGGTGTACTAATTTGCTCAGTAAAGATAACCATTTAACGTTGGGGGAACATACGTGCATCCATAGGCCAGTGACATGAGCCACGGCTGAGCGGCCTTGTCAGGCCATTCCAAGCTCGCGATACGAGAACCAAGCGCGAGGCCTTCAAAGGTTTCTAGACTCGTTAGAAAGTGTTATATGAGAAAGAAATGGGAACATACGATGAAAAACAATGGCGATCAAGAGAACCACAAACTCATTCCCCACCGATACACTTAGAGACATGCCGATGAAGACGCTGTGAAACAGAATTCCGACCTCGAGCATAAACACTTGCATGACATCCTTATTGTATTTCTGCTTCTCCGACAGCTGAAATTCATCCACGCTGCCTTGGCGGTCGGTAAACTGCTTAACTTCGCTAATTCGTGGGAGAGGGCTGGCTTCGGGGGCAGACGAGATGCGGTGTATCCTGTCCGATTCCTCGCCAATGCGGTGAATAGCACGGCTGAAACTAGCAGCTCTCCCGACTAGTGGCCCTTTTGGACGTATATGAGGACTTCTATCGCAGTTGCATGATTGTTCGTGGTTGCCACCAGAGGGCTGATCCGTGCCAGCAGTAGGTGCCGACTCTTGATCGGTTTGTTTTGAGACCTTACGGGTAGCTTGTCGAACGGGACTAAAGACCATCTCAATCAAGGAGACAAGGAATATTCCACCCAGGGAGATAGCCCCCGGCATCGCAGGGTAATCGGTGGTCCAAAAGCTAGACAAACATGGGTCACCTAATAAAGTAAAGGCCGTTGGGAGGAGGTGTACGAAGGCTGTGGCAATGAGGACGCCTGTACCGAAATGGCGCACAAAAAAGAGAAAAGCTGGTGGTATACGCAGACGAGAGAAGCGGATAGCCAGTATAGGCAGAGCACAAGCGAGAGTCGACACCCCGAGGATGATGAACAGAGCTCCCACGTGTAGCGAGGTATTGTATTCACTACCGTCGACACCGCCGGAAGCACAGGCTTGTCGCTTAGCATGCCTGCGCACCTGCGTAGTCCCTTTGTCTACTTCTAGGTATCCAACCGAAGCCATAGTAGTCTGTTGAAAAGGAACAACGATCCTAGTCAACCAGTCAACAAAACCACTGGTGGAAATTAAAAGGGCTGTGACCAGCACTGAAAGCAGCCATAAGCACCAGCCCTTTATTTGATCAAAAGATGATCGAGAATGCTCTACTCGATCTTTCGGGCGTCCTGTCGGGTGTTAATGCATTGTCTATAACCCACAGGGTCCTTTTAAGCCTACCTGACTGGGTCAGAGACGCCCTCGGGTGCATTTGCCGCAACACCTCAGGTTCGCGCTTGCGAAGAGACAATAAGTCTGCGTCGTGCAGACAGTGCTGCATGGTGATGACCCCGGTCCCGGCATCCTTAAACTCGCGAACATTGGAGATGCCATTGAGATCCTGACGAGTTGTCAAGTCAGGTGCCAGAAACGGCGGGTTCTGGTTCCAGTCGCAGTGGGGGAGCGTGTCATCGGTGCGGGATGGACAATTCATGGTTTGATCAGTGGAAGGCTGGTGTTGCAGTGCCACGTTAAGGATTGCAGACCTGTAAGCTAAAGAATATGGCATCTTCACATGACGTACCGGGTGGCCTCTCACAGAAACCTCCGCCCGCACTCCGGGGCGCCAAGACTTCCTTCGGGCCGGCCATTCCCGACTCCGCTTGACGACAATCAAACAGCCATGCTGATACTGCCATGATGCTGAGCCGGAACTACGAACTAGACGGATTACATTATAAATTCTACGACTACCATTGGCCTGGTCATGCACTTACGTCGCTTCGCAATGCACTTTCACAATACCAGATCAGGTAAAGTGAGTCGTAGTATGGAAATGGGGTATATTGTATCGCAGGGGTATGGACATTCGTCACATAAAGTCGTCAAGGAAATTCGGGTCCCGATCCTGGTTGTTGCTAGCCTCCATGTTCTCCTCCGAAAACAAGTCATCATATGCATGATCCTTCTGCCATTTCAACTGTTCCCGCTCCCTCTTCTCCTGCTTCTCCCTGTTCTTCTTCTCCTCGCGGAGCTTTCTCTCCTCTCTCTGAAGCTTTTTCTTGTACTCCTCCTTCTCCGCTCGCAGATCGGGGAACTTCTCAACCTTCGTCTTATTCAGCCGGTTCACGATGGCGTTCTCCCGCTGTGCGACGAAAACTTTCTTGACCAATTTGTGGTTGTGGAACGATACCTGACCCGTTGCCATGGAGCCATCTTTCATCAGATTCGACCAGGGGGTATAGATGACCGTAATATTATCTTTCTTGTTTCCTGTCCGCCTATTAGAATCAGGCCAAGCTGGGTCGGAAGTCGGATTGCAGCTGACCCTCAATTGAGTTTGCCTTGGTAAGCTGTGCGCAATCTACCAGGAGCTCTTTCGGGATGTCATCCCATGATTCGCCGTCGCGGAGTCGGACGTAGACGTGTGCGCTCGACAGGTTATCGACGTGGAACTGAAGATGTTAAGCTTGGTTTGGGAGAAATATTGTAGATATTACGCGACGAACCCTGCGAGTTGAACCTCTTCGGTTAGCGTCAGCTCAATAACAGATGGTAGCTCTGAGAATCCATACCAAACATCCTTCTCCAACCCGTATTTAATCAGATCCTCGTCTGTTGGCGATCAGCATGGTCTCGCTGTGGTGTCGAGGCAGTCGTGCGTACTCTCGAACTTGTCCTTCCCCATATAAATGTAGGCAGACGGCTGCACCACATTTGACGTAAAGTAGTAGACCATGGCGAATAACGTTTTATATATTTTGGCAAGTCCAGACTACCTAGAGCCGAATTATTCTCCTCAATCACGGGGATAAAGATTGATGCCGCTCGGAGCGGAAAAACATTTCGGCAGGAGACCGCTGTCCTTCCTAATTCGGATTTCTCCTTCCTCCACCTGGACACTACCCTAGCACCTAACTTAAACCACATCTTGCAAGGGTGGTTTTGATAAGAAACAAATCTAGCTCTCTCGACACGACTACATCTGGGTAAAATGGCTCCTTCAGACCCCCGCCGCGTTGCTAGCATCATACTCTCGTGGTACTCGCTGGATCTTGTCTCATGTACCACGCTACAGACTTTATGGGCAGGATATGGACATATCTGCGCAATCGCTACCCGAGCCACCAGCGACAAAGCGGCCAAGCATCTTGACAAGCTTTGCGGAGGAGGATCAGGAACGGCTGGGTCTATCTATCATCTTATCCTGAAGCACATTTCTCCCCCTCAGAAAGGTTCCAGCAAGGCAGACGAAGGGCATCTGCGCAAGATGCTCAGCTATGAGGTAGAGCAGTACTTTTATACTCAAGTGGTGCCATTGCTCGGTGACGAGGTTGCCGTCGCCAAATGTCTTGCCTCGACGCGGGACATGAAGGGCCAGAAGGGTGAAGAGGAGCTGAAAGGTTCATTGGCCACTATCATGGTTGATCTGCGTCCAAAGTTTCCAGTCGCCGGGGAGAAAAGGGGCGTGCTGAGTAGTGTACAGGTGCATGGGGCGCTAAACTGGCTGGCTGGCTTCCACCGTCGTTCATGGGAGCTGCTGCCGAATAGTCTTGACGGATATGTCTTACCCCCGCTTGAAGAAGCCAAGCGAAGACAAAACGGAGAGAAGAATGTCGGGAACGGGCTTTGGCTTAACGGTGGGTACACGTACCTTGCGACGCGGCGAAAAGAGTACGCTTCGCTCGTCCAAGACTCTGACTCGGAGTGGTCAAAAGCCCTGTGCACCCCCCTTGAAGGCTCCTCACTCTCTGTAGCCGAGATGGTGGCGTTGTTCTTGACTCCTTGTGGTAGGCCGCTAGAGTCATACATTCATGGTGATGTCAAGTCCGAGAACCTCTTCACGACAAGTAGTGGAGAAGGCGTGGCCTTCTTTGATTTCCAGTACGTCGGGCTAGGGCTGGGAGTATGTGACCTTGCCAAACTGTTTACATGCTCAGTGCCATTACACATGCTTGTTGCCGATGAATATGTACCTGAGCAGCTGGTGATGGGCGACGGTGAGAGGCAACTGCTAGATGCATACCGCACGAGTCTGCTGCGAAGTAAAGAACCAGGATTTTATGAATGGTCCACGTTTAAACGGCATTGGGAAACCGCCCTGGTTGACTGGTGTCGGTTTCAGGCATCCTGGGGGTTTTGGGGAAACACCGAATGGCTTGAGGCTCGTGTGAGATCGATCTTGAGCGACCAAGGGTGGAGAGACTGGTTGCGTCAGAGCATCGACACCAAGCAATAAGTAGATTACTCTATTGTCAGTGAGAATAGAATCCCGTAAAACACCAAGCTTCTACGCAGCTAAGCGGTCCAGGGTCTAGGCAGTTGGCGAAGTCTCAGTCAAATAAAAACTATGAGCCACATTTTTCCAATTGCTCTTCAAATAATATGGAATAGCCAACTCCGTGCCTCTAATACTAAACCCACGTAAGTGCCAAATAGATTTGAGACAGCAGAGTCGACACTGGAATACCAAGACTAGAATGCTGATAAAAGGATCCTGGAACGAAGGGCCATGGAGGACTCGGGATGCCAACTGCCAGCCACATTTGCCAGCAACCTTTGGCAGCCATCTTCAGTAGGACAAAGGTGCCCCTGCGACAAAGAGGGGGCATATTTCTGTTTCAGGGTGAGAAGAATGGGCTCCAACATTTTATGCCGTTTGACAGCATTTCTGCCGGTGAAGCTCCAGTATGATCTCTTTTCAGAGCAGTGTAAGTACAACCTCAGCTACGGACGGTCTGCCGGGAGAGTCTAATTTCTATCTTGACTAACGAGCAATAATCGAAGGGAATACTGCCAGTGTCTGACCTGCAATACATTGTCATTTCCCTACCACCTCCTGATACATATCCAGCATCTGCTGCCTCACAGAGTTCGACAGTGGCCAAGTCCGTCCCAGCACATTCAATCCACCTATACTAAGCTGGATTCTCGCCTTGATAGCCTCCTGTTTCTCAGAACCAACAACAAGAAGCAGTGCTGCGGTGTGCACAATAATGCACATGGCGAGCGCACATGTGAAGAACGGCGTTCGACGGTGAATGGGGCTCGGAAGGGTTGCGAGACCGGAGAGGAGATCTGCGGCGCGGAGGAGCTTATGGGAGTGGAGGTCGAGGGATTGAGATGGGCGAAGTTCAGAATCACAATATGATTGTGTGGTTGATGTTTCTGGTAGCTGCAGCCGCGTACAGGTGGTTGGGGGGTTGGCGTGGAAGGAGGCGAAGCGCATGCCAGAGCGCGGGTGGTGGAGATAGATCAGTGCTCTAATTACCGTTAGTTTTGGTCATTACCTCTTAGTGGGGCAGGATTTGACTGACAAATATAGGATCATTTGGGCTTGGAAGATCATCTCGTCCTGATAAGAGCTGTCGTAGCCTTCGCCGTGAAGGGGCGGGAGAACCATAAGTGAAGAGGCAAGATGAGCATCAATGGTCTCGATATGGGACTCTACACCGTCTTCGAGTGAGCGGTTGAGCCCTAGAACGGCGCCTAGCTTCTGCATGGCGCTAATACGATATGCAAATGTTGAAAAATCCTGCCCTAATGACCAGTTGTTCTGGAGACTTTCCAGGGTCTGCCCTGATGGTAACACCTATACATCTGCGTCAGATTTACGGCCTTTTGTGCCTGGCTAGTTCACCCCTACCTCATCACCTTTATACATCTTCTCGTCGCAGGGTAATTGCACGTTCACGGGCTGGTGGTATAATCGGAACGAACTCTGCTCGCGCATGGCAGCTAAAAGACCATCAACAACATAAAGCTCCCAGTAAGTCCTTCGCCAGCTCTCTTCCAGCACGGAATGGCCGTACGAGTGCTCGCTAGCGAATCGCCGGCGGTTCATGCCCGTCTCCAGCGCAAGGTTGACTGCTGTTTGTATCAACCGATGGGCGCTTTGCTCGTGGCAGAGGCTGTGGTCGGTGATAGCTAGCAGCAGCAACGACTGAACTTTGAATCCGGCCTCTACCGACTGGTCAGAGGGAGCGTCAAATGCTGCTTGACGAAATCCCTGCTTGAGAGCCGGGTCCGGATAATAATGAGCACCAACATAACGCATGACGGAGAGGAGCTGCGGAGGGATCAAGAAGCCCAACGAAGTGCCCAGTGCCCTCCTGGGCACCATGAAGGGATGGGAGGGGTGGAAGTTCTCATAGTAAAGCTGGATCATCGGGTCATATGCCACCTTTGGAGTGAACAGTTCGGCCTCAGGAAGGGCAAACGTCTCGTCGAACGAGAAATCCTGGACGATCGATCCATCATGCGGTGGCAGGAGCGTCTGCGCTGCCTAGCCCAAGTCAGCCTGCATCTCAATACCAGAGAGGGCGGGTTAGGGCTCGGTACCTCTATGCTCACGTCTGAAGGGAAACCAGCATCGAGCCAGTCGGGCATGGTATCGGCGCGGATTGAAAAGACATTCTCGTCTAGCGGTTTAGATAAAGATTTCTTGTCATGGCTCCGCAACCCCCTCCTCGAGCGAACATATTGGCATTCAGAACCCGCTGTCCGACAGCGAGTGCAAGCGGGCAAAACGGCATCGCACTTGACATGGCGTTGACGGCAAGAAAGGCACGCCAATGAAGACGGCCGCGATGAAGGATCAGTGTTGCCAGGCATTTCTTTCTCTCTTTCTCTTCTTCTCTTCTTCTCTCTTTCTCTTCTTCTCTCTTTCTCTTCTTCTCGTCTTCTATTTTCTCTTTCCGTCTTTCCTTGTTTGGGCGTTGGCTCATACGAAAATGTATAGTACTCTATATGCTGCAACTGTAGAGGGTCGGCCGTGCTCAATACTAATACCACACAGTCTCGCGAACAGCAAACTAATTCAATAATATTATTAGTCCTGACTTCAGCTCCACGACGGACCACGCAATTACTCGGCTCATCTCGAGTCGAATTTCTAATACTGTAGTCTTCTCGTTCCCGAGATCCCCGAGTCGCCGACCAACCCCCTTCATCCCCGGCCCGTCTCAGCGCACCGCCGCACGGCACCACTCGCCCTGAAATTCATGGAAGATCTTCCGACGAATCGGGGCCCTGCAGCAGGTTGGGTTCGAACCCATCCTTCTCTGAAAGTGTGGAATCCCGCCTGTTTCACGTTCCCCACCTACCTCACTTCCGCACTTGAGCCTCCATGGGCAGCAAGATGCGCCGATGCCGCCTCGATGTTCCCCCCTTCCTTGAGTCTTGGTATCACGTGTCCAGCATCTTGACAGACCCCCTAGTTAGAATGGTTGATGTGGTTTTGCCGCAATCATGCCATCCTAGGGCGATGTTTTAGGAAAGAACCGGGCCTGACTGCAAGGAAAGGATGCTAAGCTGATGACGCTAGGGCCAAGTCTGGTCCCCGCGAGTGGGAACGGCGTATTGTTCGGGGAGCATCCCTCCCCGCGACAGTTAATAAATCCTCATATTAAAGGCCGCTGTGGCGCCGCCGGCCGCACGTGACACATACTGGGTTCCTCATGGGGATGATCTCCTGGGTGCGTGGCCGTTGACTTTCGGGTAACGTACACTTGTGGCCCAAAGACGGCTTTGATCGCATAGAACCGACCTTGCCATGAACAACTTATACTTGGCCCATCGCTCCGTCAAATGCAATTAGGCATCCAGGATTCATTCGAAACTCTGCATCTGTAGGCTCAGCTGCGAATAACCCCGAAAATGGTCCCCGGCACCCCTCCCTGACAATGATCCGATCTCGCCCTCCTGGGGCCGAGTGTTTCACTCTCGTCTGCAGGTGCATACTGATTATAACTGGGGCCAGTGAGGCCTATTTCTGTGAAGTCCCCCGGGGAGTCGAAGAGACTCCACTATCCGCAGGCTTGACCCAAAAAAAGAAAGAAAGAAAGAAAAGAAAAGGAAAGAAGAAAAAGGAAATATACGAATGAATGGTTGAATAAAGTAAGAGAAAAGGAGGGGGCAGGCTGCCGGAAAGCATTAATGTGATCTATGCGAAATCTGCAACATCACAGGACCGTCGGTGCAAACAGCAAAGCGATGGCTCTTCAGCATTGTCCTCTTATGTATTCGAGCTCAGCCCAAAGGGCCACTCTAGCTTTCTTTTCTGGCTTGACTCATCGGCATCCTAGAGTAGCGGTGTGCCAACTGGGACGCCTAATATAGACTTCATGTCCAGTCCTGTCTCGGTATCCCTGCTGCAACAAAGCCAGAACGGTGCGAGGTGCTCGAGGTGCTCGAGGTGCTCATGCTCTTTGGACAGTTCAGCGGATGAAATAATCCATCTCCCTGGACCGCAATGGGCCTTCTTCGGATACTCTGTACCATGGGAGCTTACTTGTAGTGGAAGATATGAAAATCTCCCACTATTCAGGAAGTTGCACCATGAGTCCTTGCCTAGAGCCAGCCCGTCGAGGGGATCCAGTACTGTTTCTCACTCCTCTTCTAGAGGGCTAAAAAAGGAGGGATTTAGGGGAACCTAACCTGGCAGAACTCGCCTGCCCAAGCTCCCGCTTGGATTGACTTAGCGAGGGTGGCTACCTGCGATTGTTGCAGTATTGTGGGTGAGGGGAGAAAATTTTCAGAATTTTGACTTTTTTTTGGGCAGTCCAATCTGCGAACAGAGATTAGCTCCTTGGGCCATTAGAATCTGGTAGTTGACAGCTCTTCCTACCGGGATCTCCTGTATGGATCCAGGACGGAGAAGGCGTATGATGCAGCAATCAATTGGCGAGTATAGCTGTTCTACAGCATTTTGAAGCCAAAAGCAGCAATGGCACTACGAGACGCCACGAGACGCCACGACGCCAGGGATTTGTATAGTAAACGTTATATCCTCTCTGTATTTACGGGGCTTTCCGTATGTCCCAACTTCTTGGCAGTAAGGAATAACAGCATTATGCCTAGCTCGGTGGCACGTGCCCTATGCATATGAATTGTGCATGAATGACTAATATTGTACAACAACTGGCGACGTCATTCTCGAACCAGCTCGGCCGCAGTTGGGTCCCGTTCTCTCTCTGCTTTTCTGCTAAGATTGGTCTGCTCGCTCCTCCAACCAAGACGACTAAGGACATTGGATGATGGAGAATGCGAGCCTCGACCAAAATCTGATTGACCAGCCTCAGCAGCTCGCGACTCCGCTCGACTCCGACCCCGGTTCGCCTTTGCCTGCGAACAGTAACACTGCCGGCGCCCGGCCTCCCAGCAGGCCGAGTGTCAGTCCCACCGCAGCAGAGGCCAGAGTACCCATCCCCAGACTCGGCGCTTCAGAGCGGGTTCTCGGGCACACGCGCATCCCCCGCGCCTGCGCCAACTGCCAGAAGAAGAAGACGAAGTGCGACGGCCGGAAACCAACATGTGGCTTTTGCCTCCGGTCAGGCGCGGCGTGCACGTACACGAGGTCTAAACGCGAAAGCCAACAGCTGCAGGTTCAATCCCTAGAGAAGAGGCTGGCTGCCTATGAATCTGTGTTGCGAGAGATTGTCTCTCGCAGCGACCACGACCACCGCCAGTCGATTCACCATGCCATACGGGTTTGTTTTGCTGATTGTCCTCGTGCTGGTATCAGGAGTTGACTTCAAGCAGAACCACTTCCAGGCGTCCCCCGAGTTCTTCTCGACCCTCTTCTCTGCGCAACCGCTCTCCGAGCAGCAGATACCCTCGCCCAGACCCGGACTCTCGTTGAGGCGAATGCATCAAGCGTGGCAGTCGAATGAGAGAAGCAGTGCGCTGGTGCTTTGTCGAGAGCCCCCGATCAGAGTCACCTCGATCCGGCATTGGACGTCATTAGTCGATGATGATGTCGCTAGCCATCTGCTCTCTTTTTATTTCACGTGGGAAAATCCCACATGGCAGCTCATCGACCAAAAGCTATTCGTGCATGATCTAGAGCACCGGCGCACGAGATTCTGCTCCTCCTTACTCGTGCACACGCTCCTGTTTTTCGGTTGTGTAAGCTTGTCGATGGATGGAGCCGCTCGGAGGCTAATTTTACCCAGAGTTTCTCGTACAACCTTGACCGCATCACCGATCGTCGAGAGGAGAAGATGCTGGGTGAGAAGCTTTATGCCGCTGTGCAGCGTCTTTGGCTGCAGGAGAAAGAGAGCACCGACCTTCCCACCGTTCAGGCCAGCATACTGATCGGCCTCCTTTGCTGCACCTTTGGCATCGACAAACTTGGCACCAGCTATATTATCCACGGAGCAGAATTGGGCGCGAGGTATAATATTGATAAGACTGACTGCCCATACTTTTCATGTGATGATGATGACAATCCAACTACAATCTTGAACTCTCAGAAGCTGGTTTCCTGGGCTATTTTCGATATCCAAGCGTATGAGTGCCTCTTGGTTGTATATGTGTCCGCTAACTCATCCTAGATTAGCGTGCCAGGTATACAGAAAGAGTTCTTCTTGCAGAGGGCCTCCAGCTATCAAGTTCTTACCAGATGAGGCTGAAATATTAGATGAAGGGGTTGAATGGCGTCCCTATCCGTTTGACACATCAGCCATGCAGCCATTCTTTTATACAGCTGCGAGGGTAAGGAGTGACCTCGTCACTATAGTCCACGACATTGCCCGCTTTGCCCTCAAATTTCCCGCTTCAGCCTTAGGCAAGGAGGACTGTGACTATGGGAATGGCTTGTACCAGCGGCTTCTTGACTGGAAAACGACGTTGCCATGGAGCGTGCTCCCTAAACATAATAGTACACCGCACATAATATGCTTACAGTAAGCCGTCATTACTGCCAGGGGAAATGAAACACTGACATCGCCTAGTCTGTACTACCAGGCAACAATTGTGTCTCTGTGCGAGATCTTCCTCTTGAATGCAGATTCGACCTTGACTCCATCCCATCTTTCTTTCGACCCTTCACGAATCAAATCCCAGGCCTTGGACGTCATTGGCTCCCTCATCCTCTTCTACAAATCAACACACGGGTATAAATCCATCCCCATCGTCATGCTCCACTACTTTTGCGTGGCTGGGGTCCATGCCGTCTCAAAGCTCCACCCAAGCGAGCCCAAATGGGCTCTCATCCTCGAAGGTTCAGTCCTCGGCCTCTGGCACATGAGCCTAGGCTGGGGTCGTCTCAGCAAAGCGTTTTTACGCATCATCGACCTGGCTCTGAAAGCCAGGCGTCTCGACCGATCCTTTATTCCGCCGAAGGTATCCGCTATCTGTGACCAGATTAATGGAAACCTCTGGACAGGCTCGGATACTGTGTCCCTCGCGGCCGATTATATGGTACATCATGATCCAGTAGTCCTATGTCAGACATCGGGTGAGGGGTCTAGGCTTAAGGCCCATGCTTTGCAGGAGCTCCTGGTGGTGATGGAGGAGCTCACCGTGTCTCCGAGTGCGTCTGGTGCTGGATGAGCCGCGGATGCATTTACGGGTCTAGCACGCTCGCCGACTTGAGCGTCTGTAAACCCTTTATATCTTTGTCCCGTCATGGGTTCCTTTGATATTCAAGTGAACTAGAGTTCCCAGCATGCCCATCCTCGGGCCAAACTCTGATCGCACGTCCCCTGGTGCTGCAGAACACAAGGGGAAGCCGGGCGGCTTGACTAGGGTATTCTTCGTTGGGCTCCTGGTACCTTGGATTGACACAGACTAGTTACCTCGAATGGAGAACCAAGAGGTACTGGGTACAGTGCTCAGAATCTCTAACTCGACAAAGAATATGCACTTCGCTGCTATTCGTGCAGAATACTCCTGGGTGCGAGAGGTCGGGTAATAGAAGCAGAATGCTACGTAAAATCTGATCTGCAGAATCCCCGGCCCTTGATGAGGATCTATTGGACATCATATTCCAGACTCATGCCTACGAGCGTTGAAATAACGCTTCGTGCTGGTAGGGTTCGATCAAGCCATGTCCAACATAGAATACTAAAATATATATAAATGCACTCGTCTCACAGTGACCCTATCGCGAGTTAAAACAAGTAATTCAACATAAATGACTTTGGACACCGATTGCAACCCGGTGTATTGAGGTTGATCCTGGAAAGCTTGCTTACTACCCAGATAGATTTAGGAAAGTGATATGTAACTGAACTACAAATGGCTCTAACATATCTGACATCGTGCGTGCTAAATAGTTGCCTTACAGTGTAAAACAAAGAGACTTGTATTCAACAAGTTTCCATAGTCTAGTGGTTAGGACGGCGGTCTCATATTAGTATGACAGTCCCTATCTAAAGGGATTGGAAATCCGCAAGCACGAGTTCGATTCTCGTTGGAAGCATATTTTTTTGGTAATTTTTTTTTCTGGGTTGTCTTTCACGATATTCGTCTTTGCTAAGTACTTGCATTATATTTAACGATCATCTGGCGGTCTCTCGATTTTGTTTTATATTTAAACCACGAATGTCCCTCCGTGTCCTAATTTCTCCCAAGCCCAAAATTGATTCCGCTTCCAGGAGCACCATCATATCCAGCGGAGTTCCAGTATACAGATGCTCTTGGGAGCCAGAGATCCTATCTAAAACTGTTAATATTCCTCGCAATACTCACAAATCATGGTAGCGGGCCTTGGTCACGTTGTGGGATTCCTAAGTCGGGAATTGCCGTACCCGATCGGCCCATCTAACTAGCAAGCGCCCACTCAAGTCTGAACTGTTCTAAGCTTCCCGACGTCGCACCCTGACCCTTGGGGATACGCGAATACGACATCCTTAACCCTACCATATCTATGTGCAAACACCATCGGCGAGCTGCAGTGCCAATCAACATATGACCCTATAGGATATCCGCGTCCAATAATTGCGCTGGCAACTGCGACATTTGTTTGTGAGTTGGACCTCGTCGGTCCGATGATAAATCATTCGCTGTTCACCCCGAATGCCCTCACGTCGCAGCCATACAAAGTCCCGGAGGGGTTGTTTTCAATGTAAGCGGAGACATGTCAAGGTTTGTGCTACTCGATCTCTCTTGATTTTTACATCCGCACGGTGGACCACTTACCAAGTTCATTCCGCGTCATGTCTTACAAGTTGCCCATATCGGATTACCTCTGGGCTGAGCCTCGCTGACGACCAGGCACAGTGCGACGAGGAGCTCCCCAAATGCAGCCTGTGCAGGAAACGGGGCGTAGACTGCGACTACCCACAATCCGGGGACGCAGATGGCCAGCTTCCTCTCACTCCACAAGGCTCTAATCTACATAACGACACACTAACCGGCTCTGACGGCTGGTCCACACAGACGCGGATGTTAGAGATGAAACTCTTCCATCATTTCACCATCGAAGCCTCATTCACACTGCGGCAAGATGTCCTTGAGGCCGACCACTTCCAGGTGGCCGTGCCGCGCCTCGCAACATCAAATCCCTTCTTGCTCGACATCCTGCTCGCCTTTGCAGCCTTGCACCTGGCGTTCCTCGAGCAAGGCGATAGCAAATGGTTGGAGATTGCGCTCAAGTACCAGAGTCGTGCATGCTCGGCCTTTAGTCGGGTGCTGGCCGATCTTGCGCCCGAGACGCTGGGGCCTGCGTTCATTTGCTCGATCTTCATCATGCTCTGTGCATTTGCGTACCCGTGCGTGTCGCAAAATCGGGATACGTTTGATCCGCTTCTGCAAGTGCTGGAAATCAACCGGCTGCTTACCGGGTGCGCGTTTCTCTTTGAGCAGCTGGATAGTGTAGAGCAGCCGGAGGAGATCAAGGCGTGGTTTATCTACAAACGCAGAGAGGAGTTCTTGAAGAGGGGCCAGGTAGAGGAGTGAGTCTCATCAAACACTGTTCCGCGCCTGCCCGGCATTACTGACAATGCGTACAGCGCACAGGAAGACCCCGGCCTAGAGCAGTTACAACGGTGAGCTCGCATCCTTCTCAGATCCCACATTGCGCGAAAAAGCTTCTAAACCACCTAGGGATCTACTCAAATCGCTCGATCGTCTCCGCAGCTCAATAGACTCAACAGAATCCCCCCATAAAGCGATGTACCTCAGCACCTGGGACACCCTCCAAGAAATGGTCAAGGAGTGGCCGCGCGGGAAGAATCAAGGCGGAATTCTGGCGTTTCCAATCCACATTAGCAAGGAATTTATGGCGCGACTGCAAGAGGGCGACTGGATCGCGCGGATTTTATTCTTGCACTACGGTGTTGGAATGCATCTTCTTAGTAATAAGTGGTATGTGGGAACCTGGGGCCGCCGCCTGGTAGCGACGGTGCTTGGGCCGCAGGAGGAGGTCCCCGCGGTTTGGCAGGATACGGTTCAGTGGGCGAGGCAGGCGGTTGCCTATACGGTGCCGTATGATGGAGAGAGACAGAAGGAGAAGAGCGAGATGGGGTTGAGGTAACGAGGATGATTTGGGATGGCTTGTTGTACGTAATGGGCGAACACTCTGAGAACTATGAGCATGGAGTAGACTGCACTGTGCGGGGGGATCTACAGTGACCCCGACCCGTGACCCTCAGAATGACAGGTCGAGTGTGTCGGGTCGAGTCTTGACCACCTAAGGCTGACGGGGCAACGGTCCGTGATACTGATAGTGTCTTATCTGCCTCGCAACAGAAACCCAGGTCTCGTATCGGCGGTCCTCGAAATTGGAGACGGTCACGCTGCGACTCCAGTGCTAGTTTCACGGCCTTATCAACCACTCACACTGTCGCTAGCCCTTTGCTTATCAATGTCCACGAGCGTCTGTCGGTGTCTGAGAGGCGATGCAGGCTAATTCTCCAAAATGGCCGCCTTTCGCTCCAGTCTATTCTGTATCTTTCTTCTCCAACCTGCCTGTCACCTTGCAAGATCGGTAGAGGACGAGGCTGTCCAGTAGAGGGCGATGCAACTGCAGGGGTATGACGGAAACGCCCAGGATGTGGAGAAACAGGTACGAACAGACACAAAATCAGCCTCGCGCCGTTGTTACTGTTACTTAATTGCCCGCTTTGTTGAAGACCCAGGCATTGCTAATATTAAGCTATTATGGTGCAACCAGCCGCTTCTCCCAAGCCCTGACAACAAACTTCTAGTTTCACTTTCGCTCCAGAGCCAGACGCACAATTCAGGTCCAACAATGTCGCCGTCGCCGTCGCTATCGCTGTCGCGCCTTTTGAGGCTATCCGTCTGTACCACGCTGTGTCTAGTGCTGGTGGTCTTCCACGTGCCCAGTGTCCTTCCGTCACCGCTAGATTCGTACGATCGCTACATCCACGCCCACCAATATGAGAGGTCTGCAGAGGCTCATGATGGAAAGAGAGGTGCCGTCGCGAGCGAGAGCGCGATTTGTAGTAGGCATGGCACGGATATTATCCTGATGGGCGGGAATGCTGCTGATGCTGTGAGTTCTCCTTACATAGTACTTGGGTTCTTCCGCGGGTTACCGGCGTTTTACCCGCGTTCTGTTGAACTTCTTCAGTCGGGACGGCTGTTGATCCCGGTAGATGGTCGCGACGATGCTTTGTGTTGGGGTTGTTGGTGAGATCTACGCGTGGTCTTAGTACCATACAATCGGCTGACAGCATCGACCTAGGGATGTACCACAGCGGCATCGGAGGCGGCGGCTTTATGCTTGTCAAGTCTCCCGATGGCTCCTTTGAGTACATTGACTTCCGGGAGACTGCCCCGGCCGCAGCCTATGAGACAATGTTCAATAATTTGACGGACGCC
The DNA here is from genome assembly GCA_003574815.1 of Aspergillus spinulosporus. Classification (NCBI taxonomy): domain Eukaryota; kingdom Fungi; phylum Ascomycota; class Eurotiomycetes; order Eurotiales; family Aspergillaceae; genus Aspergillus; species Aspergillus spinulosporus. The sequence goes on along the minus strand of QPHH01000029.1, from coordinate 35,933 downwards.
TCCACGCTCGGGGGGCTGGCAAGGTACGGTGACTCTGACGCCCTGATTGACGGCTCTGACAACCTCCAGCGGCGTGCCTGGTGAACTCCGCGGCCTGGAACTCCTTCACAACAAGTATGGCTCCCTCCCCTGGTCTGTGCTGGTACAGCCGGCGATCGATACCGCGCGCAATGGGTTCCCAGTCGGCCAGGACCTGGTTCGGTACATGGATTCCGCGGTCGGCGACGGAGAAGACTTCCTCGTCAATGATCCCTCCTTTGCCGTTGACTTTGCGCCTAACGGCACGCGCGTTAAGCTCGGGGATACCATTACGCGGAAGCGGTACGCGAAAACGCTTGAAATAATTGCGGCCGAGGGCCCGGACGCCTTCTACTCGGGTCCGATCGCTGAGTATACGATCAAAGCGCTTCAAGCTGCCAATGGTACTATGACGTTGGAAGACCTGCGCAACTATACTGCTGTTGTGCGGGATCACTCACAGATCAATTACCGTGGGTATCAGGTTACGAGCACGACTACGCCGTCCAGTGGTAGCGTTGCGATGAATATCCTTAAGGTTCTGGATACGTATGAGCCGTTGTTTACGCCAGAGAATGTCAATTTGAGTACTCATCGGTTGGATGAAGCGATGCGGTTTGCGTATGGTCTGGTATGCGGGCGATCAGCATAGGAACGGGGTTGACTCTAGCTAATTATCTTGCTATTCTAGCGGACCGTCCTTGGAGACCCGGATTTTGTCGACGGAATGAGCGAGTACGAAAGGTATATGATCTCTCAGAAGACTGCCGATGAGATCCACGCGAAAATCTCCGACCTCCGCACACAGAATGTATCTGCGTATGACCCAGCTGGGATCGAAAGTTTGGAAACGTGAGTCTCTTATTGACTTTGTTTTGGGATAACATCTTACAAAATACTTCCTGCAGACCGGGAACATCCCACATCGCCACAATCGACCGCTCCGGCCTTGCCGTCTCAGCCATTACTACCATCAACCTTCTTTTCGGCAGCAGAGTCGTCGTGCCGGAGACAGGCATCATAATGAATAACGAGATGGACGACTTCTCCGTTCCCGGCTCCTCCAACTCCTTTGGCTACATTCCTTCCGAGGCGAACTACATCCGGCCAGGCAAGCGCCCTTTGTCCAGCTGCACCCCCGCAATTGTCACGCATCCCAACGGCACAACCTTTTTCATCGCAGGGTCCGCAGGTGGCAGTCGAATCATCACCGCCACTGTGCAAAACATTATCCACGCCGTGGATGAGGGCTTATCTGCCGCCGAGGCGCTTGCCAGGCCGCGTTTGCATGACCAGTTGATCCCGAACCAGGTAGCGTTTGAGTATGCGTATGATAACTCGACTGTTGCATTCATGGCTGCGCGCGGGCACAATGTTACGTGGATGGCGCCCGGGACAAGTACGGCACAGGCGATCAGGGTCTTGCCGAATGGGACATTTGACGCCGCAGGAGAGCCGAGACAATTGGATGCGGGGGGCTTTGCTGTCTAAGTCTTCCAACTAAGGTGAATCAAGAGACAAAAATGTGCATTGTGAGGGAGAGTCAATAGTAGGTATAGATTTGCAGTACATATGCGATAGGGTCAGCTTAGGAATAGAGCTCGGTGGACAAAGGACATATAAAATACAGTACATACATGATGGCTCTAATTTCCAAGCCAATCTGTCAAGCCAATTTGTTGCTATTTGTTTTTAAAGAGATTTTGTTGTTGCATACGTACTTGATTTTCTAGGACCATTGATGGCCTACTCTTTCCGTTTTAGTGCTCACCCTTCGCCGCTTTTTGCTCACTGAGTAGATCTGAGCATGCCCTGAGCAGCCAAAGGCGATCACTGAGTATAGGGTGAGCGGGAGACTGAGTGCCCTGAGGGAGTAACCTCAATAAACTGCATCTCGACTAATAATCACCCCCTTGCCCGCTTCTCTACTCGCAGTCCACTCTTGCCCGCCACGCTCCCCCAAAGCCCATCACTACCATCAGGTCTCTTTCCCCAGTAGGTAAATGCTGTGGTTACCACTCTGCACCAGCATGGCGAGGGCTATCATCGTGGTCAAGCATGTTACCCACTCAACTGCTGTCTGGCCGCTAGCCTATATACATCATACCTAGGAAAACCAGGTTGACCGCTTTATTTTCCCGATTATTTTTTGAGGGTACTGAAAAAGGCTCACTGACGTAACGCGAGAAACGGACGTTCTAGTTGAGCACGTGAGCTTATTTACCGCTGAAAACTGTGAGGCTCTCATGTCCTGCGTTTGTTGGACTGCTGGACGGCTCAATGGAGTTTGATGAAGATACAATGTCTACTTTCACCTTCAGTGACCGGAATTTAGATAACAACCTCGTTGGCTCGATATCCTCTCTTATGAATGCTGCTGGTGTCTCTAATTTACTCTGGGGCAACTATCTACTGACTGTCTATGGAGTCCCCACCATTGTTGACGTTAGTGTTGTCTCTCCGTACATGTTATTAATGAGTGACTTCTGATCCTGTTCCAGGGCATTTCCTATGTTGTGCCTGATGCACTTATTGAAACTAGTCTTTCAGCTCTCTCCCATGCAGGCTTTCCCTTATGCACACAAGGTGCAAATTGCCCACACCAAACAGTAGCCCCATGTTTGGCAACTGCTATACATCTGCATATCAGTGATGAGCTTGTGATATCACTACATAGGAAGTCCGATGTACTTTGGGATTTTCCTGACTTTGAAGTCAATGCCAATAGTACATATATCATGTCAGCAGCCGACCCTCGACTACCCCCAGCAAGGCTTGGACGCGGCCAAGGGCGCTTCCCTCCATCCCTTTCTGACGTACGAATCCCGAGCGCTGTCCGGTATTGCGAAGCTATAATTCTTCTACTTTGTCGAGACCATGGAAGCTCCTCCGAGCCCTATTGGATGGCAATCTTGACATATCTGCTAGAATTTGTCGTTGAAACGGATATCTTCCAAGAGGATTGGTTGAGGGAGGGCTATAGACAATTTTATGGGGCTATGAAACAAGCAGATCCGAAAATGTATCTACACCTAGAGATGCTTCGCGATGGTTTCATCAAAAGCAGTGTATGAAGATTCAAACGAGCTCTTTCTTCTCATAAACCAGTCAGTCTCTCTAAAGCCACAAGTCCTCTCACGCGCGTCAAAGCTCGGTGATCTTCGCCCCATCCAAACCAATTGACGGGGAGAAGTAGTATCCTCTCTGGTTTGATAGCACTCATTTGCCAGTCCTTGAATCTCTGAAATCACAGTTGAAGTGGGTATGTCCAAAAGCCCAAAGGGTAACCGCTTCGCTTTTCCAGCAACGTTCCTCTGATAGATCCGTCATAAACCCAGAGGATAGCTGGCTGCTTTCATGCCTAGGATCAACCAAGTTTTGGTCTGTAGTAGGACAATAATGCGTGAAAACGACAACTTTCCGACCAGGCTCTTCTTGGGAGATCGAGTCAATCTCCTTGTTTAGCCAGGTAAGGTCTGCGCGATGTGCGTTTTGGTGGGATTCAAGAGACCAATCATGGGTGTGGTAGAAATCATTTAGAGCAAAGCTGACGTTTTCCAACTGGTCTTGAGCGACGTGGGAGAACAATGTGCAGCCAAGGATTGTGATGGTTGGTGAGATGTCATAGCGAGTTTGATCAAGCACAATCGGTTTCCCAAGCGCCTCAACACCCGGATGTGCGCCACGAATCTGCTCTCCAAAATTCTCCACCTTAGCTTTTGTTCAGCCCAACTGCTATGATACGGCTCGTGATTGCCTAGGACCAGAAAGACGAGTCGGAAAGCCGTTAACTGCTTGTGAAGGAAATCGGAAGCCCTTACCTTTGACGTAACCCACGTCGCCGAGCAAAGCTAACAAAAGGCGCCTTAGGGGTGATGCTAAAAGATGTCATAGGGTCAAGCGACCTGATATTGCTGACTAACTGTCTTGGCGGTCGCATGATTAGGGGCAGGTGTCGGGAGTAAACAGGGCAGCCTGTCCGTCGGGTCGGGCTCGCTTAGTCATCATTTAGTAAGCTAGATATAGATAGGCGGCCATGCAAACCATCCAATAATGACAAGTTTGTCCGTCGCTTTCCACAGTAGGCGTCACGCGTCCCCTTGGACTGGAAAAGTTCGTATGACCTGTGTACTCCAACCTGAGTGCTCACTGAGCCTTGACCGGTGATGAGAAATACTCAGTGAGCGACCCCCTGAGCGCCCTCATTAAAGCGGCCTCATCCAAATAGGGAAGGTCACGTTGATTCTAGAAACTCAAGTCTGTCTGGGGGGTTTAGTGGCATACATAAAATCATAGTCTTATGTGGTCCGTGCACAAAGGCTCCGCTTAAATCTAATCAAACTTCCAAACTTCTTCCCCAGATTTGCCTAGGTCGATGCGAAATGCACCGACTCGTTCACCTCTTTTCCATTTCAGCGCAATGCCACAGTCGTCATATACGGGGCTCGGTCGCCGGATGTAGAAGCCGAGCGCGTCGTTAATAGCTGCCTGGGTGGTGGACTATCGAGGGGTGGATTGTGGATAGTCGTCTCCTTCGTGTGAGTGACAGCAATTTGAGGGACTTTCCCGCCTGCGTCTATCTTTGTGTTTGTTCTTGTATTTTCTTTCTTCAGGCCATTTTATACGTCTTCACTTCACCTGCTTTTTTTTTTTTTTTTTTTTTTTTTTTTCTTTTTTTTTTTTTTTTTTTTTTTTTTTTTTTTTCTACCTACAAACACTTACCTGCACACCTATTGTCAGATAGTCAGAATCCAGATTGCACACAAGCGACAAGAATATAGAAATGGCGAGGATCGGCCGCGAAGAGAAAGGAGCCTCGTCCTTCTTCTCCTCTGTCAAACCTGTTCCCTGCAAGCCTAAGACCAAGAGCAAGAAGAAAAAGAAGAGCGGGACAAGCGCCGATAACCGCGCAGTCAAAGAGCAAACCGATCTCCTGATCACGAAGGCTAAATTCGATGACAACGCCCAGATTAAAATTAACACAAAAGAACTCGAGCCGGTGCCCAAACCAATACTTATATCCTCCGTTGGAAGAAATCAAGACAGCGGAAAATATGAAGGACGTGGTGATGACTTTAACCTCGATGCGGATCCCTTAATTTCTACGGCTTCTGATGATGATACCTACTCGCCCCTTCTCAGATTCATTTGCGAGCACAGTTTCATGCGAGACAAGCAATACCCTGTCTCGTTGTCTTCGCGTCAACAATTTGTCCGGGACGTACATGAGGAGGCTCGTGAGCTAGGATACGAAGAGAAAGAAGTTGATAGGGTGCTCCTTGATATAAAGCGGTACTGCCTGAAGAGTGTTGGATCTGCAGCGGCATTTTCCGATGGAATAGAGTTTGGAGACGAGGTGGATGACTCGAGTCCAGCTTCGCATGAAACTGAGGTGCCGGGCACGAGTAATCAGAAGACTTTCAAACACAAGAGGGAAGAAGCCTTGGCTAGGGCTGACAGCTTGGTGGAAAAACGGCTTGTCAATACCACGAGCCTCTCTCGACGGATTGCGCTAACTGCCCGTGACGCCTCTGATTACAACGATGTAGACGAGAAGGGGAAGCTATCAAAATTCCAAAGGAAACGGAAGCGAAAGCGCGAACGGAGACAGGGTCCAGACCAACCCATTTCCGAAGCCCACAAGGGAGCGAGGCAAACTCCGATTACCATCGACCTTGAACATCCTCAGGTTGCTCTTCTGAACAAGGCAGAGAAACCATTAATCTCCGGTAAGGGCAAAATGCAAGAAGAGTCGCGAAGTTGGCCAAAAAAGAAGATACAACGCACCGCTAGACGCCAATCCTCGCAGTCCTCATTAGAGATCCGTGATTGTAGGCATAGCGGTGCAGTACGAGAAGATCCTATTGTGCTGGATTTTTAAGAACCGATGATTTGCCGGGGTTGACAGCCGGCGATGAGGTGAGGTCGAAATATTTTATGTACCCAAATATTGGGAACTACAAGAACGGAAGAGCTGCTGATTCTGAATCTTCGCCCCGGGTCCGCAAACATCGCTCTATTCCAGACCATGCCTTGAAGATGGCCGAGGACATGAACATGCTTTCTGACATTTTGCTCTCCGACTCAACTTTGAGTGATGTGCCCAGCGACTTTGATCCCCTTCCTGGTAACCCTCGTGCGTCTCCTGATCGATCCCTATCGCTTCAGCGCTGTCTCACGGAGTGCCTCGAGGAGGTAACCCAGACTCCAAGCGAACCTGTTACGCCTATACGTTGCGTTACTCCCTGCGATGCGAGGGAGCATACCTCACAGCCACTTGACCTTCCATTAGGTCACTTACTCATACCAGAAAAAAGGCCCCGTCTTAAACCAACAAGGATATCACGCTATTTTCAAAGGCCGTTCGTCAACGAAGACTCCTGTCTGCCGTTTCCTCCAATCGACGCTCCAGCCTTTGGTTTAGTACAGGAGCAACTTGCCCACGATCCATTCCGCTTACTCCTCGCAACGATCTTCCTCAACCGAACACGTGGCGGTGTTGCGCTTCCGATTTTATTCCAGGTCTTCGACAGGTACCCCACGATCGAAGCCATGGCCGCGGCCAACCCACACGAGCTGGTATCTATGATCCACCGTCTCGGCTTTCAGAACCAGCGCGCAAGGAAATGCATCGCACTAGCGCAGACATGGCTTAAGAGTCCGCCTTCCCGCGGTAAACGGTACCGAAAACTCAACTACCCACGCAAGACTGATGGCAGGGACGTCAAAGCCGGTGAGTGCATCGACGATGAAGATCAGCGGACAGCTTGGGAGATTGCGCACCTTCCTGGGGTGGGAGCTTATGCTTTGGATAGCTGGAGAATCTTCTGTCGGGATGAGTTACGGGGTCTGGCTAAGGACTGGAGAGGGAATGGTGCTGCGTCGGCTGGGTTTGTCCCCGAGTGGAAGTCGGTGCTGCCGCAGGATAAGGAACTTCGCGCTTATTTGACGTGGATGTGGTTGAAGGAGGATCTGATCTGGGATCGGGAAACAGGGCAGACTGCAAAAGCGAGCGAGAAGGTTATGCGCGCTGCGAGGCGTGGTACAACGGCTCACATTGAGGATGGGAATTGGGTTCTTGAAACGTCGCCGGTCAAGCGTCGGTAGACCGAGCTGGCACGGCTTTAGCTTACTATGGGCTGTAGGACCTATATGATGAAGCCTTACTTCTGGGGATAAAATTTGATAGCTAGTCTCTCCCATTCTCCTTAGCATCGTACCTTGCATCGTTAGAATAATCCGGCCTCGTCACACTATAGCAGTATTTGTGCCTAAGGCATGAACACTAGCTTTGATGCCTCAGGATTTAAAAAGGCAACGAAGGCAACAAGCGTAAAGACAACACGATTTCACCAGCAAACAATTATCAGCCAACTGTCCTTGTATGCTCTATGCAACTTTCATGGTCAACAATCCATCCCAAGTTGATCAACCCTTCATGCTCAATTCAATCTAAGCTCTTCATTCTCCAACGTTTCGTTAGGCTTCCATGCAGCACGGTACACCAAGTCGCTCCACAAAGCCCACCTTGAACGATCCATCGAACTAAACCTCGCCATTCTCGATTAAACGGGCCTCAGCGGGGATCTGCCTGGGCCCTACGCTACCCTACTTCACCGCAAAATCCTCCACCAGCCTTCCTTCGTCAATCATCCATCACTTCGCTGGTTCCTGGTTCCTTACTTCACTTGGCTTTCCTTTTTGCTGCCCCTACGTATTCTCATGAGCGACAGCATGTCGCATGAATCTAAAGATAGCTGTTGGTGATCCAGTGACATAAGCGCCTAGTTACGAACCCAACCACTCAGATCTGCGATCCTTACGTCGCCCAAGCGCCAGACGACCCAACCTACGGAATACTCCGTACGACTACCGACAACACGACATTCCGTGGTTCGGCTCAGCGACATCTCCAGACTACAATTGATAGCCTGCTTGTTGTCGACGGATCGTCCGACTGAGAAAGCCACCATTCACTACTACGAGGTAATTAGAACAGTCACAACGAAACCGGAGCAGGGAAGACTTCCCCGGCCGTGGTCGTCGTCTCTCACCTTCCATCCCACGAACCTCCAGCTTCATCCGCCATGTTTCTACCCCTGAGACTAAATGACCGCGAACGGAATAGGAAACTCTCATCATCGTCATCTGCCTCGCTCAAATCAAAACATCGTCCACACCGGTCCTCGTCCCAGAAACAGTCCAGCCGCCCGTCAACCAAGGATCCAGACGACCCCGAACCACCGGTCCGTGCCTCTACCCCTTCCGCCTCCGCTCCCAAGTCCCGCAAGCAGCGTCGGTCCTCTATGCCTGGCCTCGACAGCGCCAGCCGCTCCGGCACGGCCTCCTTCCTCGAGTCAAGAACGAGCTTGCCGTACCCGACCTTTTCGAAGGCTCATAGCAGGGAGGCCGTTGGCAAGCCGGGCGTTCCTACACCAGATCCGACCGACCTGACCGAACACAACCGGGATGATGAAGATAAGGTGGATAGCAAGCAACAGCGCCCTGCCAGTCAGAATGCGCCGCCGAGCCCGCCCTTGACGAGCGTAGACCAGCACTCGCGCAAAGGAAGCACGGTCGACGACAAGGGAGAGAAATCTACTGAGAAGGTGAAGGATGGAAAGACTAAAATCAGAATCAAGACAGAATTGAACCGGTCGTCTTCTAGCCTACGCGCAAAGAAGGATGATAGCAGCAAGTCCAGCAAGGTTACAGTACGACCAGAGACTCCCAAGTCGACATCAAAACGGTCAAGCCATAGTAAAGACTCTCCAACTCGAACCACCAGCCACAAGCCTTCCAAGTCGAAACTCGACCAGGAGCGCAAACGCACTACTGTCTCTCCTTCTCGCTCGCCGCCAACTGTCCGTGATGCAGGGCTGGGATCTGCGAACGGCTCCGACGCAACCATCGCTGCCCCTCGTCAATCACCTTCTAGAGTCAAAAGTCCTGAGAAGCCACCGTCTCGCAATCAAACGCGCTCTTCCATGTCAAATCGTCCGGCTTCCGCAAACCGCAATCGCGCGCCTTACGAGGTTGCGATGGAATATGGACGCCCATCAACCGTCGGCTCCACCTACGGCACCCCCCCTCCGCCTCCTCCTCCCCCAGATGTTCCGGTCTCAAACCCACGCGTTGACTATCTCCTCCAAAATGGAGGCTTGGACTACCAGGTTCCCAAGTCGCTCCTTCTAAGCACCGCCTTCGGCGATCAAGCACAGCTTCAGCCTCATCTAGCGGCCAGTAAAGTTTTTGAGCCCTTCAGTCGTCTTCTAGATGACTATCAGACTGTCATGAATAAGAATGGTTCACTCGCGGTAGCTACCGGGTCTCGTTCCGTGGCTCGTCGCCTTCTAGACCGACTAGAGGCCGTTTTTGCCCGCGATATCTCATCAGAGTCGTGTGGCTGCTTGGTGTGTGAGCAAGATGAGTTGGAAGATATCCCATCAGGCGTTAGTTGGGGCGAAGTATTGGAGTTGGTTTCCGGGCGTCGGGAACTTCCTAACTGGCCGCCATTCCTACTTACAGCAGAATTGGGCGCCGCGGACCTGTCTGGTGAAGAGCATATTCCTATGCAAAAATTGGACATTGACGTTCCGGAAGAGTATCGTGACCATTTCCTTCGGCAGTCCCGGAAGACCAAACTCGCCGTCGATAAGTGGCTGTCTGAGCAAGTCGAACAGCCCACAAGTGCGCCCGAGGAGGTAGATGATGAGACACTGACTTTTGCTATGTTGACCCACCTTGGGACAGAGCAACGGCCCATGTTCCGTGCCCTGCTTGGGATTTCGTCGACATCGCCTACTCCACGACCAGATGGACAGCCCCGGGAGCGACCTGCCGCTCTAATTTCGTCGTCTTATGCGATTCAACGCCTGTACCGTTTGCCGTCTCGACCCAGGGATCCCGAAACTGCGATGTACATGCTGAACAACCCTGGAATACATCATGTTCTAGCCACCCTCGCAGCCATCAGCGACGATGAATGGGATATACTGATATCAGGCCGTTTCGACGGATTCCTCCGCAGTGGAGCCGAGGACTCTTTACCCAACGGAACACCCAACCGCTGGAGCCACAGCCGTTCGAACACCCCATTCAGCGCTGGCGGAAGGATGTCACGAGGCCCTACACCCAGCCCGCTCGACCGCCCAATGAGCCAACCTTACGGCGGCCCAGGTTCACCGGGCTCATTTGGCGGCCCAATAGCCCTAGATGAGGAGATGGAGATTGCTGCATTAGCCGAAGTTGAACGAGAGATTTACGCAGGAATGGAAGCTCTTGAAGACGCATTCGAAGCACTGCATTGTAAAGCAGAAGCTGTGCGTCTTGCCCTTCGCGAGCGTGGCGCGGGACTCTCCATCGCCAACCAGAACCGACGTGGGACGTATGTTGAAGCGCGCCTGGGTACACCGGCATCGCAATACCCCTGGGAAAGTGGTACGGATGACGATTTTCTGGACGATACGTATTCCCTCGCGCCGGATGACTCGGCTAGCAATATTAGCTCTAATCGCAGGCGGCGCCCGAAGCGACGCACTGAGCGCCGCACCCCGGCTCCTGTTGAGGAAGAAGATGAGGGTGAAGAAGGGGAAGCTGTTGGGCGGCGTGATAGTCGGAACTCTAGAAGACGATAAATACATACCTTGTCGCCCATTCCGCTCCGCTCCAGTTCTCCGGATCATTGTTTATATTGTTGATTCTTGCATCTTCTCTTCTGTTGATACACTATCGCTCATTCACTCCCCGGTCTATTCCTTTTTTTTATATTTGCCTTTTCATCAGCAGCGTTACGACACGAAACTTGACGACGAATTGAACCCATGCCATGCCATTCCATGCAATGCAATGCCCTCCGTCAATGAATGAACGGGGACACAGCACGAATGAACCAAAATCATCTAAGATACCAAGAGTTAGCTTGTATTTATGTATGTCTAGCAGCGCGGAAACCCCGTCAAACAATATTGATTGATAGCCTGTTTAGTATATCCACTCCCTACTCTGTCTGATGCAGCTGACAGACTGGGAGTTTACTGCACTGCATTGCATTGACCTCGAGGTCGTGTTTGACCGCGGCAATGAAATTGTATACCCAAGGCTTATCATCCTGGTCATTTTTTTTTATTTAGACTACTCTGCCTAGATTGAGGAACTTCAGCTGTAAGCCGCTTATCTTGTGTACCTGCAGGCGCACAGGCAGTGGTACGGTTGTTGCGAGATTTATGACCTCTTGATAATCAAGACTATTACTACGACCGTTGCCTTTTACTCCAATGTAATATTATTGAGTTCGACGCTAGGCGGAGAATGCGCACAGATGCGGAGTACCCGCATTGACTTGACTCATCGTACTCGGAAGAACTTCCTGGTCCAGTTGGGATACCTCGAGAGTGCTGATCTGGGTGCTGTATGTGATTGAGCTCTCGGTGGCCTCTGCCTTATATACATACATCTAGCTACATTTACATCCGAGCTGGATTTCAACATACTGGAATGCGGAGAACTAAAGGTGAGACAGTCTGAGTAGGATTGTCTGTCTACGTAAGCATATAGCACAAAGGGGTACTCTGCTTACTTACCATTGCTATATGTGATTAATGACTCAATAAAGCAAGAGAAGGAGCTGCCAGAGACGATAGCTTCGAATCAGGGAGCACGGTATCTACACAGAACTCCATTGTCTCTGCTTGGCAGACGGAAAATTCGAATCTTGATGAGACAATTCGCCCTGTCCACTGTTTCCAAAGGAATTGTGGCGCCAGAAGGGGTCGCCCACTGTTCTGCGCTGCAAGTTGAACGATTATCGGTGAGGAGAGGCACCCGCGCAGTTCCTGCATTTGCCTTAGTTAAGGCGTCCAAGGGAATAGTATCTCCACAGCCCGCAGGCTCAAACGGGAAAGTGCATATTGCACACCTTATCGCCAAGATTGGTTAGTTCGGTGGCTAATTCCAGAAGCATTTTAATAAGCGTTTGCGGTGTAGTAACGTTAGTAGGACGAGGAGGAGGAGGAGGAGGAGGAGGAGGAGGCGGAGGAGCGCACAGTCCCCGCGTTTGATAGACATTGGCCTCGTTCGATATTAAAAATAATTGCGATGGCATAGTATACTTTCAGGACCCAGACTATGTAATAAATCCGAGGTGAGGCTGGCTGTGATCCGCGGCGTTTGAAGCCCAGTGTCCAGAGTAGGCAATTGAATTGGCCTCAGCGATCAAGCCTTTCGCATTAAACTTGACCTTGGCAGGATTGTAATTTGTGGTGCCAGATTTATTCCGTCCATTGTCCGATTTTTCAGCTATCGTATGATGGGTGCCTGGAGAAGACGGTACTGAACAGGGATTATCTAGTATCGTGGATAAAGTATTTCCTTCGCTCATGGCGGGGAAGAACTGATGATCGACAAGTCCTCCGATTCAAAGTCCAGATACACGTGCACGTACCGCAATTAACCCTTGGGGAACCACGAGAGTTAACGAACGACTCCTGCGACTAGCATGGCAGCGGGAGGGTCCTGGTCAACGTGCGAAAGTTGAAGCTGGTGCCAAAAATCTTGCCACCCCGGCTATCCATCCCTTCACACAGTCTCCGGGGTTCCTGTAACGTTCAGTGTGGTATTTATTGATCGGGAATTGGGGGTGAGGTCTCTTCTGTTGCACCATACGGAGTAGAAGGCACTATCCATGCGGTTGTAGCATACGCTGTTTTTTCGGCGGCTTCCCAAAATAACCGAACAGATTCCGGGGCAACAGCCCAACAGGGCGGGCTCTTGGACCGCCCCAAGAGCCCGCCCTGGATGTCATGATGTTAAGGGGTAGAACCATAAGAAACTCTATCCTAAGGTAGAACCATGGATGGTCTCCAAGCGCAGCCCCAAGACCCAATGCGGAAAAATCCAGAAACAGCAGATCACCATTATCCACGTCTGCTGCATGACAGCTGGAACCATGGGTCTCGATTCGAGCAATTATGATTGACAGCAAGGACCGCGGGATTGTAGGCTGGTCAACTGAGTCTCGTCTCTCAGACTCTGTGGTCACTCATCCGAGTAATTGCATCCCAGCGCCACGGCTTTCGCCTCCTTTCGCCTCCACACGAGTAATTACTCCAAACCGCCGGGCTAGGCAGTGCGGGGTCAGGGAATAGTAGAAAGTCTGGATCGATCGTCCCGGTGTGATTGGACCTGAAAAACCGGCTAGTGAGTGACTCGCTGCGCCGAGACTCGAGAGAACCATATTTCATGAAGCCGCTGGCTTGCGCCCTGAGGTTTGCTTGCGTCAGCAACTCGTGGTTTCTGTGAGGGTCAATTCGAGTCCACAGGTTGGCATGGGGAAGCTTTCAGTCGTCGGGGCCGCTGAGGGAGTGGACCGGAAGAATTATTATTCCGCCAAACGGCTCGGCCACCGAGGCTCTTTGTTGTTCAGAGTAGTCCACTATGTATGTAATTAATCTACCGGCCACCAATCAACCTCAAACCGACTAAACTCAACGGCGTCAGCTCTTTTGATCCTATCTCACCAGCGCCCCGAATTTTTCAGCTCCGGCTTACTCCTGTTATCAATTGCGACGGTGCAACGTCACACTTTGGCAGTATTCGAGGCCCGTTGGGACGCCCGATCAATGACAGTGTCAACCATGAAACATCCGAGATCCGTTATCGTCAATTATTGGGAATTGTGGCTGTCATGTCCAGATTGAGTTCCAGGAAAGGAATAGGCTCCAAGGTCACATGGGCGGCGTGCCATTCATCGTGCCTCTCATCGCTCCCGTCTATCTTTCAGCACGGCTCCGCACGCACAACTTACGGCATTGTCGAAGACGAGTGGAAACACAATCAGACATTGCTCCTCGGCTCAAGTTGCCGGTACGGCACTGGGCCCCTCGAGAGGCTGAAAGAAAATATGAAGATGGACTCACAAAGCATTTGTTGGACCAGAGAGAGGCCCTTTTCGATTGAAGCCGACCCGAGTCCTGACTAGAAGCACAGATCGTCGTTCGAGAAAGAGTACTTTGTACAGGCTGCGTACTAGAAATGCCCCTTTGAGAAGGAGAGCGGGGATCTTATATGCCGCTTGTCCCGAAAAAGTGCGTTATATCCGGAATGCGCTCCTGACTCTAACCGATCGGCGGGAGGTGTGGGCCGGTGTGGGCTCGGCAGTCATACTGCACTCGGCTGAATTGATGACGGCCGTCTGATTGGGGAGCACGGAGAGGTGATCCTAGATTGCCATGCTAGCTCGTGGCCGGGTCAGTTTTCCACCCTTCTGTCTGCGGGGTTACACGTAAGTTGCATTGCTACCCTTTCAATGTGCAAAGCCCAGGCAAGCTTTCGACCCTCACGCTAATCTGCTCCAGTGCTGGGCATCACATCAAGATGCTTGGCCGTATATTGCGAGCACACCAGCGCTGACGGTGTCAATAGTCAGACAGGGATTCGAATTGCGGCGCTGCTTATTGTTTGGTATGTATAGGCCAGGTTCCAGCTCCATCGAGAGGACTCGAAGGCTCGACGGGCAGCACCAAGTACAGAGTACACCGTATTGTAAGTGTACTGAATAGATACTGTTGGCTTGGCCTCGCCGTCGTTGATTACTATTACTACTATACAGCAGGCTAGCAATGTCTCTATCCGGTTGCCGGTAGTTCAGCGTCGTTGCCCTGCCGTTTCGCTTCCCACTTTCCACCGTTCCAGATGCAGTATCCGTACTCTCCTATCTGTACTGCTTCTTATTCGCTCCCTGAGCTTCCCCCCTGTCTGATTGATGGGTCCATCTCGTGTCGGACTCAGCCGTTCACGCCTCTCGAATTCGAATCAGATCCACCTCGGTCTGAAAACTGGTACACTTCGTGGGGTTGTTAACTGCGCCTGTCGTATGGCGCCAACTCAAAACTCGTCCCAGGCTCAAGGATTGCTTCTGTACGTCAGTACTAGCTTCGCTACCTGGTCCCTTTTGATCCTTCAAAATTTCTTCAACCACAGTATTATTATTATACCACTGTCGCCGCTCCTTTTAACTTTTGTATTCAGTCTGTGAACGTGGGTAGATCTGGCGCCTAGGGTGAAGAAAGGGATAGGATCAGAGGGCATCCCGAGCTTATTGACTAAATCTGTGAATCCACTCCAATTTCTATTTCAAATACTCAGTCAGCCCCAACACATCTTCCCGAAGCGCGACTTCTTGCCACAGCGCAGAAGTACAACGACCTCGACAAGTCCTCTCGCGGATGATGCTTGTGGCGCTTCCAAGCATTATACCGTCCTAAACGACCACGATGAGCCTTTTCAAGGCGTTACTCTCCTTAGCCAGCAGCAATGACGGCAGCCACGCCCTCTTCCCAAGGGTAGCCTATGTGGAGGGTGATAATGGTTCGGGGCTTGATATTGATCCTCTGCCGGAGGAGCATCGCAAGGGTCTGGTGGCCGTTTTCGTCATGGCCATTCTCTCTACAATCGCTACTTTCATGTTGATTTCGTTCATTACTTACAGACTGATCTTCTGGCGCGGAAACTATCAACGGTACATCGGTTACAATCAGTATGTCGTTCTCATTTACAACCTGGTCATCGCGGATATCCAGCAGTCACTCGCTTTCTTGATATGCGCCAAGTGGTATGCGGACAACAAAATCTCCGCAGATACGGCAGCCTGCTTTCTTCAGGGATTTTGGCTCCAGGTCGGAGATCCAGCAAGTGGAATCTTCGTGCTCGCTATTGCATTCCATACCTTCTACCTAGTCGCCTTAGGTAAGAAGTTGAGCTACCGGGTCTTTGTTACCATTGTGGTCGGCCTTTGGGTGTTCGTTGTAATCCTTGTCATAATTCCCCTTGCGGCTCATGGGAGACGTGTGTTTACTCCCTCTGGTGCTTGGGTAAGCTTTCTCTTTTTCGCTCTTTTCGCCTGGTGGCTAACTTGGGTAGTGTTGGATTGACGAAAGCTACGAACCTATTCGTCTTGGCACGCATTACTTTTGGATTTTCTTCGCGGAGTTTGGCACGGTTTCCCTATACGCTATTTTATGGTTTCAACTCCGTCGACGTATCAAGCAGTCCGCCATTTTGGGAAGCAGTCATATTGAGAGCCTAAGGCGTCTTCGTCGCGTGGTCGGATACATGGTTATATACCCAATTGCTTACATTATTCTGTCTCTTCCCCTAGCCGCAGGACGAATGGCAACCGCACGAGGAGACACTCCGAGCGTCGTCTATTTCTGCGTCTCTGGTGCGCTCATTACAAGCTCTGGACTAGTTGATGTCTTGCTTTACACGCTCACCCGAAGGAATCTGATTATCGAATCCGAGCCCAGCTTGGACAAGAGCTATCAAAAGTTTGCCAGCGGCAAGAACCGCCTGAACACCACTACAGACCCGAAGAACATACGGACCGACATTAGCGCTCTACACACGTACAAGGGCAACGACGAAGAAGAGCAAACCCGGGACGGCTCGACGGACGATATTGTGAAGAACACCGGTGGCGGCGTCGAGCTGGCTCCTATAGGAAAAGTGTACCAGCACACCACAATCGAGATCACATCAGAACCCGCATATCCTTCGAATGGCGACGCTAGTGGCCGATCAAGTGCTGATTCTCTACAGCCAACAGGCAAAATGTCCCCTACGGCAAGGAGATGGGGAAGATAGAGTGCCTTCTTTTCGACTCACGCACGCATTGCTTTTGTTTCATTCCTTCTTTCGGCCGACAGCGCCTGGCCGACCAACTACACCTCATGCCCAAACTGTACCTTACGTGGTTTAATGGATGCCCATCACTTCGAGACTCTCTTTGATATACTACTTCGGTGGTCCTTCTCGTCTTAAAGAATAACGGTTTCTTCTTGTCCATCGTCAATCTTCTTTGATACTGTGTCTATATTTTACCTTCTCTCCTTCTTGAAGTCGACTGCGAGCAGTTATACCCAACCTGGTGACGAGTTCAATGAGCGGATTCATTTCATCCTTTACAACCCTTTCTCCTGCTGCGGGTGGTTTATGTGATATCTTCCATGTTCTTCCTGTATATAGAATTTCCATCTCGCCTTGTCCAAGGGTCTACGGGATAGTCGAGCGCCTACGTATATATTCCCTTCTTGTCTACAATTAACCTTCTGTACAAACCCCGTTGGACAAAGACGCTCTGTCTCTACTATCTCCACCTACCCCTATCCAGAAAATCGGAACCCAGACAGACGGGATCATTGTGCACGACCACTCCGTAGCTGCACAATGCCCTCGATGTTGATCATGCTGATCGTATTTGGCAGTCACAGGCATATGACGGCCTAAGCGGATCAACTGATCGGCCAAAGGAATACTCGTGCGCCGTGCATGTTCGAATGCCGCTAGGATTAGCGCAGTGATCAACGGGCGGATAATTAAAGTTCAAACACTTCTACAACCGCGGCCTACAGAGTATTCTTTTCCGATTTCCGTCACCGACAACCTGGTCAGGCTCTTTCTTCACGTCATTGCCTCCCTGGCGCGTCGATCAACTCAGTATAATATCCTCGCTTTGCTCAAAGCAGGCACCTCATGACACTGGTCGCTGGGACACCGGTTTGGGACTGGACGAGCGGCTGAAGCTTGATCTTCATCCATTTCAGGTCTCTGAATCAGTTTTGCATCCTAAATCCTGCTCCCACCGCCGGGCCGGATGGTGCAGGGCCAGATAGCAGGATTTGCGTTATTCTTCATGTTTGACTACTAGTGGCGCAGATGCTCAGGCTAGGCTGGCTAGTGCTACTAGCTGGCAATCTAGTGTACTGCAGTAAAGCACCGGTTCAAGAACCGCGGCAACTTGTTGTTGCCACTATGCCATCGCATGTGTGCGGCCCACTCTTAATTGATCCTTCGCCCGTTAGGAATTCTGCAGCCTTCAGGGCTGGGCCTGGAAGCTAATATTATCATCAGATAGTGGCTTTAGTATCAGATCCGTTGAAGGACATATATATCGCACTCGCCGCTTTATAGTCTTATGCACGGAGTAGGAATACCGGCAATTGACACCCGGCTTCCGATTCCTGGCTCTCGGATAGGTTCCGAACAGGCTGGGGCCAAGGTTTAAAACCGTGTAAGACGCAGTGCACAGTGATTAGTAATCGGCATTGCTACCAGGACCCGAGACTGCCGACTGACAAATACAGAGCAGAGTATATCAAAGTGGCGGGAGCCGGTGCCATGGGACATGAGATGTCGTTGTCTCTTGGTGGATTCCGATTGTCTCCTGGTACGAATCATGCCTTACTAATTGATTACTCATACCTGCGTCGATTATCTGCGGTGTGAGCTGAAGGCTGAAGGGTGACACTGACGAACATGGTATACTCTGTACTCTGTACTAGCAAAGTCTGCTGATATGTTGATCGGCAACCCGCGGGTTGATCATCAAGTCTGGGCAATCTGGAGAATGCAGGTATATCCTGAATATTGCCGATTGCCGTGCTTTCCGTGGTACTGGCCTAGCTAGAGAGCAAAAGGTAGACTAGATTTTCCTCTGATCTGTGCTGCACTCTACACTGCAGGTTGTGTAGATATCTGTCACCATCACGGGCGCAACCGGACCCAAGAACAAGCCCACCCGAACCAGGGACAGCACTGGGCACGTTGTATCGACGGAACCGCAAACTCAAAAGCATTCTGTCGTAGTAGTGGTTGTGGGACCCTGAGGTCTTCTAAAACGGGTGTTGACGCGGAACAACTGGCCAGATAAAGTTCCCTAGGCAGTCGTGAGTGCGTGAAATGGGGCAGCCGCCCAGACAACGACAACATTTGGAGAGGGGCGAGGTTGTAAATTGTGCATCGTTTTTAATCTCCGCGGGTGCGATCGGCGATACCACATGGCGCTGGTCCCTGAACACTGTATTACCGTGTTCGGCAACTTCGGTCGGTTAAATGACAAATACTAGATTGATCTCGACGATTACTATACTGTAATGGGTTAGAAATGAGGCACCGGACAGATGAATGCTAGAAAGTTCTAGTGATCGTTGGTGCCGTGTATCTTAGAAACAGTGCGGAATAGCAGAAGCGAGCTAGAAACTCGTCGAGTGTGACCGTGAATATATAATTTGTAGCTAATAAGCTATAATAAGAAATGGAAACTTCAACAAGTTTCCATAGTCTAGTGGTTAGGACGGCGGTCTCATACTAAGTATGACAGTTCCTATCTAAAGGGATTGGAAATCCGCAAGCACGAGTTCGATTCTCGTTGGAAGCACTTTCTTTTTCCAACTTTTTTTTCTCCTTTTCATGGAGAGTCATGTTTTGCTTGTCAATAAGAACTCATATGAAATATGCGGGTTTAAGAGTACGTCTGGTCACGAAGCAGCCGCATGCTTCTTTGGGTGTCTGTCCGTCTGCTCCTCTACTCTGGTACCTTGCCCAGGGACATATGAAATATTACCCCCCGCCTAAACCTTTACATACCAGGCCCTATCATCATCGAACGGCCTGTCGTGATTAGAATGAAACAAAGGCACTGCCGCCGTTATGTTCACCCTCCCAACTCGGTGGCCGATTTTCTCTCGCTCTTCCCCATTCACTCTCTTCGTCTCCCAGAACCAGCTCCAGTGTTCCTCCTTCCGTGAAGAACTCATGCCCGATCCAACTCTTCCCGTAGGCCTCTCCATTCAACCACGCCTCCTGAATATATATACCACTATACCGCGGATCGAAGTTTCTAATCCTAATAATCGCCGTTCTATTCGTGACTGGATTTGTAACGGCAACCTCCTCAAAGAACGGCGGAGTGATGAGATACACATTCTGTCCGGGATTCGGAAACAAGCCCATCATGGCAAAGGCCGTGAATGCGCCCATTGCACCAGAGTCATCATTCCCTGGCAGCCCAGAAAATGAGGAATTGAAGCGGCTGGGGATGTAGCTGTGGACGCGTTTGGCGGAGAGAGCTGGGCGCCCTGCGTAGTGGTACTGGTAGACTGTTAGGAAGACTGGCTCGTTGCCTATGTCGGCCAGGCCCGAGGTGTGAAAGAAGTCGAGGCGGGATGTGAAAGCAGAGTCGCCACCGAGGGTTTGGATCAGAGACGACATGGCGTGGGGAACATAGCTAGAATTGCAATGTTAGCTTAGGATGGTTGGCTGGATGGGCCATGTACAATTGATACTCCCAAACACTTGACTCGAACGTCTCAGAGGGGTTACTCGTGAGCGAGCACCACGAGCCAGAAAGCGCACTGCAAGCGATAGGATCCTGGTACCCCCAGCTCCCATTGAGGTATCTTGGCTGGAAGAACCCGACAAATCCCGTATCTGTCCCATTGACAAATGAAGTCTGGTCCTTCTTATACAGATTTCGCCAATTGCCAGAGCGAGCCTGGTATGTTTCATATTCTTTCTGCTCTTTTCCAAGACCCCGTCCCACAGTCGCCACGCAAAAATCGTTATAGGCGTATTCGACTGTCCGCGAAATACTCCGCGAGTTCGTGCCAAAGCCCAGATAGTCAAAGTCCAGGTACGGGATGTACCCCAGACGCTTCCAGCTCTGCAGCCCGCCGCGGCCCTGGTATGACCACTCCAACGGCTCGTTTTCGGCGTCGTTGACCATGGCCTCGTATGCCAGCGACCAATCTATCGAGCCGGTGAGATTCTTAACATATGCATCCGCAAGGACGACGTCTGCATTGGATCCGCCCTGTGTCCAGCCCTTGCAGTGGCTCATTCGACAGTCTGGGAGGTAGCCTTCATGTTTGTATGTATCTAGGAGACTTCGAACCATGCGGGACTGGGTCTCCGGGTCGATGATGGTCAGCAACGGGTGTTGAGCTCGGAAGGAGTCCCATATACTACCACCCATGTCAGCGGCCCCTACTCATAAGGGCGACTAGAAAGCCTACCAATAAAACGAGTCATAATACGGCTCATCACTCACCCAGAGCGGATTCTCCCCCGTCATGTCCTGCGGATCTAGCATGTTGCGGTAGAGCCCGCTCCAGAAACTTTGCTGTAGCTCCTCGTCCGCGCCGCCAGGCGTGATCGATACAGGCTTCAGCTTCTCCCTCCACGCTTCTTCAGCTTCATCCCGTAGTCTGTCAAAATCTTGCAGCGGGGAAGGGATCTCCTTTTTGGCGTTGGCGCAGGCTTGCTGACTACTAACGTAGCTGACCCCGACTCTTGCAGTTACAGTCAGATTTTCACCCCCACCATCTGGCCGATTGAACCGAACGAACCCGCCAGCTTGCACATAGAAGAGATTGAATCCCCTCGTCACGTACAGACTTTGGACGTCCGTGCCCGCGCGGTCATTTACCCAGATCCCGCTATCGCGCACCAACGCCCCGTGAAAATCCACGCAGGTGTAAGCCCTGTATGAGCCAGCGCCGAAAGACGGGAGGAAAGTCCCGTTGGCTAGCATCCTCGCATCTTCAGCAATGACAGAAATAGAGGCGTTCTGCCGGCTATCCCAGAGATCCGTCAGATCGAGTAAGATAAGCGGACTTCCCCCATTCTCAGCAGAAGTCGATGAAGGAAAAGAGAACCGAAACAACGCCGCCCTTGCGGTCACCGTCATATCAACCCCAATTCCACTCTCCAACTCCAATCCAAAATAACCCGGCCTCGCAACCACTGACTCATTCCGGTAGCCCACTGCTCTGGCACTCTTCCCAAAGCGACAGCTGTTGACATCATCACTGTCTGGGCATACTTGCGGAAACAGTGGGAAATTGCCTAGCGAGGGATTTCCGCCTGTGCCTGAGTCGTGAAGGGCCGAGAAGCCCGTCACCCGGCTGTTGTCTGACGCGAACCCGGCGGTGTTTTGGCCGTCGACGTCAGCAACGGCCTTGGCGATGCTATACGGGAGGGAGGCACCGGCAAAGACATTTCCGCCGTTCGTAGACCCGATGAGAGGATTAATGTAGGTAAGGATGTCGGTGTTGGGGTCTTGTGTTGTGCTTGTGCTTGCTAGAGCGTAAGATATGGTGGATTTGAAGAGGAGCAGTGGGATAAGCATGGTTCTAGGATGAACGCATATTAGTATCACCTACAGATAATATTGAGCGGACTGGGAGAGTAGTCCCTGGAATGTTGTGAGACGCGAGAGGGGGGAGGAGAGGCACGTGCAGGGATCGTCGAGGCGAGATCAGCATGCTTGGAGATGCGGAGTAAACTAGGGTATGCAGTGCACGGATGACCTAATACAGAGTAGAGCTGCAGGTACTATCTGCTGCTGCGCGGTGTTCTCCGTCAGATGTTGCTATATGCATGCCTGGCCCGGCCAGGAAGCTTTCTTTCCCGAGCTTTTCGAAAGTACAAGGCCAACAACAAGAGCATCATCTGGCATGAGAAGCCCCATATTTCAACCATGCCTCCAGACATAGCTCTTTCACGATTTGCATCCGAGTCCCTCAAAAAGATGTGGATATCCCGCTGAAGTTAACTTAGTAACAGGCAGAAGAATTTGGTTCAGGTGCATCAATAAGTGCATTCTGCAATCCTCATCGTCATTCTCCTCTCAAGACTGAAGATATTCTTTTGTCAGCATTTATATCTTGGCCAAAGTGTTGTGACAGGCAGGGAGCGCACTCCACCCTTGTCCAGAAGACGCGTGGAGTCAGTATAAGCCCACTCTTTGAAATGTCTCGTTTGGTTCGAAAGTCAGAATTCACGAATTCGACGACCAGAGACATCACCTATCTGCGTTGAAGTGCCAGATGAATATGTAAACCTCCCCCTGAGAAGGTGCGGGTGATCATGGCCATGATATCCTGCTATGGAGAGACGACTATCCGTCTCGTTCGTCATTCCATAACATTTGCTCCGGAGCGGCCAGCGGACGCATGGCAAGGAAGTCACTCAGCTGCCAGAAAGCTGTTTTGTCCTGAGCGACCTGGATTTTATCAAGATCTATGAAAGATTCAACCCTGTTGGATAGCCAAACCATGTACGACTGCACCAAAGTCAGTGTTATATGCAGTCGGTGATATATGCAACTTCCATTATTGTATGGATATTCGCCAACTAGCTCTTCAAGGTCATTGTTGTGGAAAACCGTACCGCAGTATATTTGTCTAATTGTGAAGTTGGCAGTATCGGCAAGCTTCCCTTGGAAGCAGAATTGCCCAACAATCCGCATGGAGGCTCCAGATAGGGTGGTCAGGGTCATATAATGGGAAGTACGAGTCGAGGTGCACATTGGTGCCGTCGAACCTGCTCCGAAAGTCCAGCAATGAGGTTATTTAGTTATAAGTATTGGTAAACCCAACACCGCTGATAATTGCAGCGTCCATACTATCGCCGCACCGGACGGCTGATCATTAGCTGATATCAAATACATTCGAGTCCTGGGAAAACATACCAGTGGCAAGCTGTTGCTGCCATGAAAATCTTCTACTGGCACGAGTCTGGGTTGATTCCGGATACTACAGGGGGCGGCTACTATTGGGACGGCATATCACACAGTAGTGGCGCGTTGAGAGTGGCCTTCGAGTACCTTGTATCAGTCAACTCAGGCGATCGGCACAGAGTACATATCTGAGCATCAGGTTTTTCTGAGCAGGAGCAGGTTTGAAGGGCTAATTTCGAAAAGCGATGATCGTAAGATGGCCCAAGCCCAGTAGATTCGTGCAGCTCGCGTTTATGGGAGATGGATGGCCAGAGGATGAAATGGATTTGATGAAAGTTGAATTCGTTTAAGTTGGTATATTGGGGTCATGTGATACTGCTAGCTTCACCGGCTTCGTTACTCTTGAATCTGGACATCTTACTGCCCAAGAATATGAAACAAAACATATTAGAGATATAGAATTTGCCCCTTGGAACCGAAAGATACCTTCAATCGCGTACCCGACGGGATGGCCGGCAGAGTGTCCTTCAAGTCTTCAGTGCTTTGAGCATGAAAAATGATAATATTAAAGCAAGGGGTATAACTAAAGTAACCAACGGGAGCGTCTGTGAATTCCTCCAACCAATCTAGGGTCTACATTGAACTGTAACAAAAGAAGTCTGGGAAACAGTAATGCGAATAAGCCAGTACCGGACCAGATCAGATAATGATACCTTTGTTCTGCTTCTTGTCGACATTGTAGTTTCGCCACACAGCAATAGCAGGGATGCCAAGGGCAAGAAGGCAAGTGGCCGCGATAGATCCGTACATCTGGCTGCGGCCCCAGGCATAGTTGATGGCATTGCGGATATCACCGCCCACAGGGTAATTCATCTGCGCAAGGTATCCACCGTTGTTGATCTCTTCAGCCATGTGTTTGAGATCACTGGGCAAACGAGACCGGAGGGCATCGGTGAAACTGTTGTTGTAGATCGCAGCCCCCACGGCTTGACCAATGGCACCACCGAGACTGGAAAAGAGTCCGAGGAACGAAAGCATCATTGGCACGCCCTCTCTGTCGGCAGAGGCCATGACAGCCATGTCCTGGCCAATGACCAGAGTACCGCCTCCAAAGGCGATGAAGATCTGGCACATGATGATGTAGCCAATACCCTGGTCTTCGCCCCGGAAATGGATCATCAAGCCCGCGCCGAGCATGAGGAGGGGCAGGCCAAACAGGAGACAGGCGTACTTGAAGTGCTTGGTCTGACGGATGTAGATGCCAAAGAGCACACCCTGGAGGCAGGAGCCGACATTATAGATCTGGAGCATGTAACCTGCGTCCGACACGCTGAGGTTGTAGACAACAATACAAAAGTTGTAAAAGTAGAGATCCCAGCAGTAGAAGGCGAAGAATGAAATCGCAGCCATGCAGCAAGCTCCCAGCACGGTGCGCTGCTTCAAGAGCTCATATCGGATGAATTGAACACGGGCACACCATTTCTCCCATGCGGCGAAAACAAAGAGGAGACAGAAGCCGACTACCACCATGGCGATAAATGAAGCGTCCTGATACTGAGACCGACCAGCACTTGTCAAGCTGAAGGGGAGAAGCAGGAGAACCCAACCGGCCATCAACAGAACGGCACCAATCACTAGTCCGTTAGTAGGGCCCATGAGGAAATTCGAGCGGTGAACGTACAATCAAACTCATGAATGTAATGGACAATTGACTGTATTGTGGTGCGGCCACTCGGCTCGTGCTGGTACAGCCCCATTTTTTCGGCCTTCTTCTGGTAAAACTTGAACACAACGGCTAGTGGCGAAAATGCGACAACGTTGATAATCACGAAGGCACCATGGGCCCAGCGCCAGTTGGCCACCTCAAGGAACGACTGACCGGCCAGGGGACCGGTAAAGGCAGTGCAGATAAAGGGAGTCTGGGAGAAAGCAAACGTGAACGCTCGGTTGCGCAGTCCAGAAGTATCCGCCATGAAGACGTCCATGATGAGGAAGAGGGCATTATAGCCCACCCAAAAAAGAACGTATCCTGCCGCATAAGAGTCGGGGCCATTGCAAGCGGCGACGATGATCAGCCCGACCGCGTAAACTCCAAGGAAGATGAGGAAGCCTTCGGAACGGCCCCAGAGGTTGAGGATTTTCGCGATGGGCAGTTTGAGCACGCCGCCGATGATGCTGTAGAGGATATTTGCGGTTGCGACTTGGGGAGCGCTAGAAAAGTTGGCGTACGCATTATAGATCACGGTAGAGCTGACCGAAGACTGGAGAGCGAGCAAGAAGAAGCACACCCAGATCCTGAATTGTTAGCGGTGACAAGCAGTGGAAGAGTCGTCCCGACTCACCAAGCGTAGGTCGCGTAGACGGCCGGTTTGCTCCAGACTAGGGCAGCCGCCTCAGCCTTTTGCACACCGAGATGGGCATCTTGAGTGACCTTGTCCGGGTTCTGCTCTACCTCCTTCTCATTTCGAGTGAAGAGATCCAGATCGGAGGGATCGGGATCTGAACCTGAATTTGGAGCGACGCGCTCTTGAGGCCCCTTGGGGTCTGCGGCGTGTGACTCGGCCGGGCCGCGGTCAGCGCGGGAGGGCAATTTATTTAGGATGGCCATAACGAGAGACGACAAGGCGACTGACGACAGAGCCGAAGGTCAACTCTCTTCACAGGAGCGGCCAAAGGAGGGCGGCGGTGAGGTACTGGAATGAAGGGAACGAGGATGTCACTGGGAGAACATGGGTCTATATAGGGAGGGGCAAATTTCCGGGCCAGCAGCCGGCACTGAAAAGCGAGAGAAGGAATTTCTGCCATCTCACATAAATAAGATTCCTTCTTCCCCTCAAGCTGAACCTGGGAGACCACTGGAGACGGGTGATTGGGAGTTGAACCAATGGCATGGTGGGCGGATCTGATAAGCCGAAGAGGGCCCAGCGTTTGATCAGATAACTGGTTTGTTTTTTTTTTTTCTTCCAAAGTGGGTCAGTTTGGCTGGCTCGCTCAACGGCTGGCAGTGGGCAGTGGGCAGTGGCACGATCGAGTCGGCTTCCCCGTCTTCAGGTCTCCTCAGTTGCAGTTTCTCGATGACAAGTCACGGGTTACAATTCCACGACGTGCAGACCGTCGAGTTAGTAAAATCCTGCAACTCCTCCCTCCCGGGGTGACCCCGGGCTTGATATCAATACTACTCATAAATCTTCTTACCACCGCGTTCAATAGAAGAATCTCTGCCTCTCTCCAAGTTCATTACAGTGGGCCCGGGTCCTTCCCAGACTCCCAGCACCCACGTTTTCTGGGCAAGCTACTCTGTTCCGATTAAGCCGTAACCGCTTAAGCGTTGCCTGAATCCTTGGTCTACGGGCGACGAATCCAGATCGTGCTACGGAGCATGGCTTCCCTTGGCAGGGCCGGCCCATTGGCTGGACTCTGTGAGCCATGAACATGACAGCGGAATAATAGACCCAGAGTAGAAGCACGGCCGGTGTCGGACTTGTCCGGCCCTGGTTGTGGCTTGCAGCTTGAAATCTTTGCAAGCGCCCAGACCTTCGCTCCTTCCCTTCCCAGCCGCTTGGCTCCAATAGGCAAGATCGAGGTCGGTAATACAGAACACATTACACAACTATACATTACACGGCGAGGCACAATGTTACGCGGTAGAATCTCCGATCCGTTCGATAGCAAGCTACAAGAGGTCCATCCCGTATTGCGTGGAATTGATTCCGGCAAAACCAGGTTCTGGTTAGTCTCTATCTCAAAACATGGAATGAACCCTGGGCTTGTCCATCGTCGACCACAATAGCCGCGAGCAAGTCGCCCGCTGCCTCCAACCGCCCGCATCCTATATTCTCGAGGGAACTGGCGACGAGATGATAGGATCACCAGGTGTGAGTGGCCCCAGTTAATGAAGAACCAGCAGCAGAAGATCCAGGGTCTTAAACATTGTGTCCGCAAGGCTTGACAAGCCGAAATCGTGATGAAGATGAGAAGGAGAAAGAAGCCTGTGCTAACCTTGTGAGATATGAATAGGTTCGGACGATCTGAGAACAAACCCACGCGGGCCCCGCCTGGTCTCCGGCCAGAAAAGTATGGACGACCTTGATGATCTTCGTGCTCCTTGTCTCGGTCTGTCTGGGCTCCTTTATTTACTCGCCGGGGGCTAAGACTCTGGTCGTGGAGGTTTGATGTAGTCGGATCGCGACGACGCTGGGACTCGCTGATTTTGTGAGTTGTTGCGGCCCCCAAGATATGAATCTCACCAACCCTCTCTATCATCATCGCTAAGAATAAAGAACCAGGTCCAAATTGGTCTGCCCTCCCCTCTTGAAAGCTCCCGTCAAGCGGCCGGGAACTCCATCAATATCCAGACTCTGGTCAAGACTACATTTGCGTCTGACTCTAGTCGTCGGATCATTGATCAGCGGCTTGCCGGTCGATCATGGGGTAGATTTCAGTTACTGGGGAATCCATCTGGCTATCGGAGTTTGAGAGCTCGCCCTGATACTGCTCGCTATCGCTCGGCCAGAGACCATGCGCCCCGCAGTATCCTCTGCGGACGGGCCCAACGCCTGCGCAGGATCACTGGGATGAAAGGCCTCACGAGAGAGGCAGAAGCTGAATATTCTGAGACACCAGCAGTCTCGTTCCTCTCTTTCTGTAACTACTCGCGCCTAAATAGACCATGAAATAGTGCATCCTCTTCGAAACCATCAGCCTTTCGCGCTTTGCCTCATCGAATCTGTCGTTCTAATTTCCAGCATCCACATCGGCATCGTCATCTTCTACTCAGGGTACAAAGTTTTCCTCACCGTCTGAAGAAGCTCGTGGCTTTAACCGAGGGGCGGCCTCTCTCTGGGCATATTTATTGTGCTACTGCATGGTAATCCTGCTCTTCTGCCGCTTGGAATACCTCTTCAACGCAGGCACTGCTTCTGCGACATGGATATCGTAGGATCTCCCCAGTGGGCTGCATCCTCGTTGTTCATCCTCTTCCGCAACTGGACAGGCAAATACGCATTGATCCACTGGATTGTTCCTCTCCACTGGCGGGTCTGATCTTCTACTGTATCTTCATGTTTTTGGCCCACAAAAACCCCATGCACCGAAACTTTGGTGCGGGCTTTCCGAGTATACGAGCGCCACGTTTTATGACCTCGTGTTAATTGGTCTGTGCGCCCTTGGACTGCTCGACGGTGCTGATTGTGCCAGAGTCGTCTGTTCTGTTGAGGTCTTGAAGGACATTGAGGATGTCCAGTTGATATGCTAGGCATGATATTTGGTACCGCAGATACTGGTTCGGATATCTAGTATATACTCATTTCAGTACATAAAGAACGTACCTTACGCCCAACTTGGAGGTTTCAGGCCGTTACCACTCCTCCATCAGAAAGTCAGCTCGTCTCAAACAAGTGAAACGGCCACATCCTCACCAATTACGCTGCACCCACTGAGCAAAGGGTTTACCCATGTTGACCGCCCTATTCCAAACTCAGAGCGGACTGAATGCACGCTGACTTAGGGCCGGAGTAAAGAATATTCGGTATAGATCGGTTCACTCGTATTCAAAATCCCCCAGATCCCCATTCCCTTTGCCCCTTCTTCCTCCCTTCTTTTCCAACCCGCTTGGCTAGGAACACATCAGAATTCGCAGAGAAACCACCCTCAAGAGAATCCAACAAAGCAACAAACGAAATCGCCCAAAATGAGACTCCTCCCTATCCTAATCCTTACCGTCCTCCACCTCGTCGATTCCGCTCATACGGCGGTTGCATCTGCAACTCAAACCCTTAACTCCGATAGCATCCGATGTGAATCAGCATCTGACTGCCCAGCAGACTTACCTGTTGTATGTCATGGCCAATACCTTCCCTATATACAGGTCGGTGGATCCTAATTGATGCCATCACTGGTTAGTGCTGCGGTTTCGATCCTAGGATTCAGTGGTGCCTTCCCGAGGGAACGGTCTGCTGATCCCAAGACAAAAACAAAGCCAGCGAACGGTGGTTGATATGATGAAAGGATGGGGGGATATGCTGGTTTTCAAGAAGCAGAAGGAGTTGATGAGTGTCGGGCTGATTGCATGACTTCAAGGTTAGCAACGGTAGTGGTAAAAGTGTATATGGAGTATGCAGAGACTACTGTCTCGAGCCTAACCTCAATATGATTGCGTGAACTACATCGCCTTATGCGAGTCTTAAGGGTCAAGCTAGCCCTAGGTAAGGTAGAGTTGCTGTTTTGGACTATACTTGTCGAGCTGTTCTTCTAGGGCACTACGCATCTAGAAGATTTGAGCTTTATACCACATCAATTATGCGATTCAGTGCACAAGAATATATGCCCTGCATAAATATGCCTTTATTTTTTTCTAAGCCGGTTGCGCCGCCCATGACATAGTAACTATGCTGAAAATGCTTCGGACTCGCTATGCTGAAACGAGTATGTATGCAAAAAATCGTGAATGGGAGGTGGAAATGAGAAGGGAAACAACAGATTCAAAAGGTGACGAGAAGGGATCACGAGCGGATAGTCGCTTCATCCACCTGGACTCTCTCACCATCACTCGCAGGAAGGGATTCGAGGGAAGCAGTGCCTGCGGCAGTCCCATTCCCGTCAAGGACCTCGGGGGTCCTCGTCCCTGGGCTACCCGAAACTTCGGACTCCCTCGCACGCCGCTCTTCCTCCTGCTCCTCTTTGTCTTCCTCCTCTTCCCAGCTATCAGCAACTTCAGTTTGTCGAGCCGGAGACGAGCGGCGAGCCTGCTTGCTCGCACCAACACCCGATCTCAAAACAAGCTTCTCTTTCTTGAAGCCCAAGCCCCCTACATTGCTCCCGTCATCGTTCATCGCAAGCGCCGCGTACAAAGACCCAGACCCTGACCCGATGGGCGTGTGGGAAAGGGGCGTGTTTCTGGCACTACCAACCCCATTACTCCGTTTCGACGCAGCAACTTGCGCCCAACCGCCTTCCGAAGCCCCGGCTTGAGCCTTGGCTGCTTCACGTTGGGCTTTCGCTTCTGCCGCTGCTTCGCGCTGAGCTTCGCGCTCTTTGGCCCTGTGACGTTCACGGAGTTTCACACATTCGGAAACGCTCATACCCCCGATGCCGATTGAGACACCGTTGCCGAGGCCGAAGACCGGGGGTGTCCATGTTGTAGGCTTGAGGACGAAGACGTGTCGGTGGGGCTCTGGGTCAAAACTCTCGCTCGCGAAGCCGTAGTCCGATGCGAGGGAATGAATGAAAGCTCGGATGGACGACTTCGCGGGCTGGGTTCGCACGGAGCGTTGGGTTGTGCTTGTGGCAAGGGAGTGGAGAGTTGCTTCATGGGATTGGAGGGTCGAGAGGGGGGATGTAGATGAGAGCTGGATGTACATGTCCAGTGTTTCAGACGAGTATGGAAGGTTCGTGGAGGATATCGTGTTTTGTGCCATGGTGGTCAACGGGTTGATATCGACTCCTAGAGCTGCCGCAAGTGCGCGGTTGCGTTCTAACCGCGCACATTCGTCGTCGCATGATAAGGGGGTGGTTGCGGGGAGCCTCTGTGGCTGCTGCAGCTGTCCCTTCGATGTCACGGCTTTCATAGCGTTGCATCGATGGTCCTGACGAAGTCTTCCACAGCCACATGTTACCGTGATTGTGGAAGTACATGGCGTCTTCTCGGCACAGGGGTACGGAGCATGGCAGGGTTCTGTGCAGGGATGGCCGCAAAGAGTCTTTGTCTTTCCACATGCCTGCTGGCAAGGCTGTGAGGCATCTTCACATTCTCCTGGTCGGTGACAATTCTTTTGACAGTAGTGAGAGCCGCATTTGAGTGGCTCGCCACAAATCTGCCCACAACGTACATCTGCCAACCAGCAGGGCTGGTTCTTTAGAGTCCGCTTCCCGCAAAGGCACGTTTTCTCTGTTAAGAAAGGGCACTTGGGGCAAGATTCGTCCTCTGTGTGGCAATTATGTGTTGTCTGAGGATGGCCGCACGGCTTAGGACGCTCACAAGGGAATGAGCATGCCGGGGGCTGTGTCCCACAGGGCAACGGCGGGTACAAGACTGTCTTACCGCAACTGCAGGGTACCTCCTCGAATATCGCTTCTCTGCAGGTGTTACAGGGACCCTTGTGGCAGATTTCCGGACATGTATGCCGGCCGCATTTCAGCATGCGGCCACAAACACGCGTACAAATATGTTCAGCCTCGACATCCTCGTCGATAGGGCGGAGATGAGGTTTTAGCTTCCTTCGCATAGCCTGGCGTTCGACAGCCTTTTGTTCGCCAGGACAGCAACGCTCGGCACATGCATGTCTGCCGCAATGTAAGCCTGCCTTACAAACCCGAAAACATTGAGGAGGCTCGAATGAGCCTTGATGGCAGATGCTCTTAAATGAATTGCGCCCACAACGGCAATTTATCGAAACTGCCCGCATACAGGCGCCGCATGGACCAGTGTGGCAAATCTTTTCGCATGCGTGTCCACATGGAAGAGTCTTGCCGCAGGCTTTTAGACAGTTTGGAATGGGGTCTTCACAAGATGATCGAGGAGTATATCCTGGAATATCGGCCAATAACGTCTTTCCGCAAGGACAATGCGAGACCACGTCCGGTGATCTCGGACAGTGGGCCGCCTGGGCGTCTTGTGGGTGGCAGCGTTGCTGACAGACGTGAACACCGCAATCAAAAGGGCGACTGCAGATATCTCCGCAGCTGAAGCATCCGGTCCACTCCTCGACATCACCGTCTTCCTTCAAAAGTTGGCTATCCAGCTCTTCGTCCTTGGAGCTGCAGAGCATTTCAGTCTCTACCTTTCCACAATAACAGCGCGCTTCAATCTTGACCACACACGCCCCGCAAAGTCCTTCATGACAAGGCCGACTGCAGGTGTGCTCACCGCACGGTAACAGATCGCCACAAATCTCGCCGCAGCTCCATCCGTTCTCGTAGTCGGTGTCTTGACAGCGCTTCGTAGATGAATTCCTGCCGCAGAAACAATCCTGAGTCGGGCCCATTGCCGTACATGGCTTGCATGGCCCAGCATGACATGTCGAATCACAAGGGTGCGGACAATCCTTACGCTTGCGTGAGCAGGTCTGCCCACACGAGTGAGGGGGAAGCCCAGGGAGCGGCCGTGGATCGATTTCTTTCTCACACCAGCAAGTGTAGCTTGATGGAAACACCTCTTGGGCAAGATTACAACCAGGACACCTCCAAGCACGAGGCCCGCTAGCTTCTCCATTTTCACCACCGGCGACGGGCCGGGAAGCGTCCTGCACAGCGGCGCCCTCATTCTTCGACCATTTCTTCACACAGCTCAAATGAAACACGGTCCAACAAAGTCCGCAAGACCAAACGCGTGTCTTCCGTCCGATTTCGCTAGTACAGATAGGGCATTCGTAAAGGTTATGAGCAATATCTTCATGAATTCGAGTGATGATATCTTCCGCCTCTGACTTTGTAGTAACCTTAGGCAGCCGTGGTCGCGGGGATTTCCCTTTCCCTTTTCCTTTTGCCGGTGCGGCATTGCTCGAGGACGATCCAGGTACAAACGCAGGCGCATCAGCTCTTAACCCTGCATCTTCCGTACCCTCTGGCGCCTGTCTATCGTCCTCCGAAGTCTCCTGTGACTTCGTCAATCGCCCGCCGAACGTCCGCCTAGCAGCACCCGTCCCAATTTGTTGGTCGCCACCCCGCACCCGATTCTGTCGCTGGTTTTCTCCATCTACCGGTGTATTCCCGCCACCTCGTCGTCCTCTTCTTGGGCCACGTCGTGATCGTTGCTGACCTGCCGTATCGCTTGGTTGTGTTGGGAGTTGAGGCTGGGATATAGAAATGGTCGACGTCGCCGCCTGCGCTTGTGACTGCTGAGTCTGAGTAACCGGCAAATTTTGCGGTTGCGCCGCGCTGAACTGCGTTTGCTCCTGCGTTTGTGTCCGTCGACTCGGATTACCTCGGCGACCTCGATGTCCGCGTCTAAAATTTCTAGGAGTTCGCGGGGCGCTATCGACCCCGGTCGGCGTAGCTGTTGACAGTGACATATTCAGTGGAGTCTAAACCAGCAAACTCGAACTCGTACTCGTACTCATGCACTACAAAACCAAACCTGAGTGCACGGATATGAGCTCGAGCTTTTAGATTGCAAGTTGAATAGGAATGAAAGGGAGAAGCTGTTGAAAGGTCCCTTTGAGGCGAGGAGGCAAAGCCTGAGGCGAGAGAATAAAATGGAACTCCAGGGACCATAAAAAGTTGCAAGCGGCAGTTCCTGAGTCTTATTAAGACTGTGGCGAAGGTGGCTGCGTCTGTAAGACTTGCACTTATCTACTTGAACCATGGCCCAAATCTGACAAAGGCACTAAAAGGATCGACCATTAATGGCTCCCGCGGTTATCCTAGCCATGTCATTTGGCTCGTATCTGCTTTTGTGACTCATACACTCACAGTAACCATCTCGAGTCACCATTACTCACAGTGGGACTCGTGCACACGGAGTCTTGAATCTGTAACATACGAATGCGGTAATAATAGGGTCCATATTATTGCAATTAAACAAAATATTCCGTATCATCGCTATAAATGCGGTTCCTCAACTTGTGGGGATAAAAATGCGAGTCAAATCCGCCCATGCAACCATTAAAACATCAAGACTAAGATAACTAAAAAAACAACACAACTTCGCCTCTCTCGTTCTGCTTCAGACGTAATGTTCGCCAGAGGTCCTTCTCATCCTCAAGTCTCTGCTCGCGGTCTGCGCGGCTTCGGCCTTGACCTCGTCCACGGTCGCCGTCCATGTCGTCCGAGAAATCTTTGTGGAATCGCTTGAGCACTTTGTTGACAGAAAAGCCCCGGGTGCTTTCGGGCCCCTTTGTAACCAAGGACAAGAAGTGAGCAGCCATCTGCCGCTGTGCCTCATCGGGGTGGTTCTCTTGTCGGTAGACGACCATGTCGCGGCCGTTGTCCCGCGGAGAGTCCGGATACTCATATTTTCTGACACGGCGTGAGGAGCGATCTGCGTCCGTTTGCGCGCTACTTTTGCGCTTGGTTTTCAACGACTCGGAAGAAGGGGCTTGGTCGTCGTACCGGACCTTGTGAGTCTTCTTAGACTTGCGGGGCTCAGCTTCATTACCCGCAACACTGCTTCCGGAAACGCTGGACCCAGCAAACATAGAAGACACTAGACGCTCAGCACGGTTCTTGATCGAGATACCCAGGCCTGCGTCACCGTGGCCTTCCTTCTCGTCGCGACGTGTGCGCTTGAGAGGCGAGGAAGGATCCTGGTATCTCCGGCGCGGGTTTTCCAGGTCATCTTCACCATCTATTGAAGGCGATCGGAGCATGCGGTCAAGCCCGCCTGTTAGACCGGAATGGAGCATCGGCGTTCCTGGGTGGTTCAATACACTAGATGGAGCCTCGAGCATAGGAGTATCTGCGTCCTCCATGTCGTGGTCATCGGTACGGCGCTTCCGCTTCTTATCGCTTGAAATCGCAGTTAGGGCTGGGGGAGACTGCTTCCTCTCTCCACGCCGTTCTTTCTTTTTCTTCGGGGCAGGAGTCATGAACTCCATGGATATAGCAGCATCCTTGTTTGGATACACTGGTGGTTGAATAGGCCCCGAACCGTAAGTAAAGCCGTTCTCTTCGTAGTCTTTGTTTTCATCGCCCTCCTCCGCTTCAGCGCGCGTCGACGCCTGAGAACGTTCGAAAACAGAAGGTGCGTGGTCCTTCATTTTCATTTGCTCTTTTTGCTCCGCAAGGGACACTTTGGATGCGTTCGGTGTCTTTTCGTCAACTAGGAAATCAAACACATTGACCTTGGCGCCTTCTTGTGTCGGACCTGATGCGGTTTCGTTCGATGTAGAGGTAGTAGAAACGTTGGGAACAAGATTGACTTGAGAATCGGGGGCGTCTTCAACATAAGGGGCACGGTGGCTGGTGTTCGCCTTCGCGCTGTTATTATCGCTTTTGTTGCCGTTCTGATTATTATTGTTGTTGTTGTTGTTGTTGCCTTTGCGACCGTTTTTGGCCGGCTTCTCTCTATAGAGCGCGCCTTGGTATTTCTGAGCTTCGCTTATACATGACTAGGAGACTCGGGTCAGCTTCAACTCTTGAGTCACAGATATGCTGCGGTGTTGGCCGACTTGTCGACGGACCACTCCCAGACAAGCGCCACATGCGCATCAAGACGCTTAGAATACGAATCAGACCACATGACGAGTCGGAGACGAACACCGCACACTCCGACTTGACAGCAAATAAGAAAAATAGTCATCCGTACCGTATGCGATCTGTAAGATGTTCCTTGGAAATGGACCATACAATCGATGCAGGTGAAGCTTGCGCCGCGGCATTGGTTGCGATGGGGATCAAGCTTCTTCTTGGTAAGAACATCACCGCATGCCTAAGAGTAAGAGATAGAATCAGTATCTAGTTCAGCATGTTTCATACCTTGATATGACACCGAGTATTCGTCTGACCTACCTCACACGAAAACGAGACCATTTTGGCAAGACCCCGCGAATGTTATAACCCGCCTAACAGAACGCGATCGCCGTCACAGCAAAAAAAAAAAAAAAAAAAAAAAAAAAAAAAAAACCTTTTTTAAAAAAAAAAAAAAAATATAAGGCCCCCAAACAAGAAAATTTTCTTTTAAAAA